>VXBP01000407.1:0-41371 GCA_013400115.1 Rhinopomastus cyanomelas
CCCCCAGATCCCTTTCTCCTACACTACTCTCCAGCGGGTCAGTCCCTAGCTTATACTGGTACCTGGCCCAGATGTAAGACTCTGCACTTACCCTTGTTATACCTCATTAAATTTCTCTCAGCCCAGCTCTCCAGCCTGTCCAGATCTAGCTGGATGGCAGCACAGTCTGCTGGGGTGTCGGCGACACCACCCAGCTTTGTGTCATCAGCAAACTTGCTGACGGTGCATGCCAATCCCTCATCTAAGTCATCAATGAATAGGTAAGATTTTTTTGAAAGCAAGGAATCCAAGCCTGCAAATACTGGGAGAGATGGATAGTATAATTAGCTGGCTAATGAATGTTTTGAGAAGCTAGAAGGAGCTTGTATCCTCAATAGAGGATACAAGTCCTGCCACATCCTCCTTTGGGCATCCAAGCTGCTTCAGCTTCACAGGCTGCAAGTGAAGATCTGCTCCACCTAACCTCCATGGGCTACAGGGGCCCAACAAGGTAAGGGTCTTACCACAGTCTTCCCTGTAGGCTTTGGAGGAGTCTCTGCTCTAGCACCTGGAGCATCTCCTACCCCTCCTTCACTGGCTTTGGCATGTACAGAGCTGTTGCTCTCATGCATTCTTACTCTTCTCTCAGGCTGCAGTTGCACAGCAGTTTTTCCTGATCCTTAAATGAATATGCTATCATAGAGGCACTTTGGCCATTGCATATGCGCTTGACTTTGGCCAGTAGTGAATCAGTCTTGTAGCTGACTGGCACTGACCCTGTTCAACATCTAGCTCGTAGGGGAAGCATCTAGCTCATAGCCCCTCCACTACCAAAACCTTGCCATACATACCCAATAGACTGAGTCACAGAACTGTAGAATCATTCAGGTTGGAAAAAACCCTTGAGATCATCAAGTCCAACTATTAACCCTACTCTACCCGGTTCACTACTAAAACATACCATTAAACAACACGTTTAAAGCCTGTTCCAATATCTGACTGCTCTTTCAGTAAAAAAAAAATCCTTATGTCCAGCCTAAACCTCCCCTGGTGCGAGGTAGGAATGGATTAAGGGAGGAAAGGGAATCTTTTGTTGTCCAAAACTGTACTGTTTGGAAGGGTGTTAGGGGGCACATTGAGTACTTTGGAAGTCTTGAAAGACTGAAGTCTGTGAGCGTGCATGTCACGTATGTGACATTCATTAGTCATGTGATCTCTTAGTCATTATCCAGCCAAGCTCCTCCATTTCCCAAAATCATGTCTCTGAGAATTATCTGTTTTTTAGTCTCTCCTTAATGCGGCTTTTCTTATCTGCTGTTCTGTGTCTCCTTTGGGAACCCAGCCCTCCAAAGTTTTCTTCTTTTCCTGGCAATTTCAAGTGTTCTGTGAACATCTTTGATTCTTTATAGATGATTTGATATTAAAAAAATTACAGCAGCTACAGAGAAAAGAAAGTGAAAAATGAATTCTACTTGCACTCACCTGTCTTATGACAACAGGAATCCTGACTCTTGGGAGAGATGGAGTTGATTTAATGAAAAAACAGAATCTGGATTCTGGTGTGTTAGTTTGTGAATTTCATCAGTGGTCTGCCTGACAGTCTCATCCCTTGACAGTGTGTTGTATCTTTCAGCATGCACATTTGGAATGGGAATGGCCTTTGTGGATTTATGTCTGTTGTGTTTCTTGGTGATTTTATTGTTGCTGTTGTCACTGATGGAGAATTTCCCAGAAAATGTACTGGTTTTGCAGGGAGATGTTTTTAAAGTAAATACTGTCACAGATATTGCAGCCCTAAGAGTTATAGTGGCAAATGTTATCTTCTACAATAGTGTGTTTCTCAAAACCTACCATATTTTAGTTTGCGTCTAGGGACACAGGCTTTCAAATAGTCATAGAGAAGGGCAAGTCTCTTGTCAGAGAGTGTAAGACCACTGTGCAGAGGTCTGTGCCTTTGTTTTTGGGACTTTCAGGCAAAGTAATCAAGGTTGAAAATGACTGGCATGGAGCTGCACTTGGGTACTGTGGTCCAACACAGTGATCTGGAGGTTGATCAGCAAAGCAAGGCAGAGAACAGATGGCCTGCCAAACACTTTACTTAGTGTCATACTGGTCAAGAGGCCATGTTGATACTCAAAGAATAAATTGTATGCATATTAATTTTGGATAAATAGAGTAAAATAAATAGGCACTGTGTGCTGAGTAAGACATTTGACACAGTTTCCCACAGCATCCTCACACCCAAACTCAGGCAGTGTGGTTTAGATGATCGGGTAGTGAGGTGGATCATGTACTAGTACCAGGATACAAGTCAGAGAGTAGTGGTCAATGGGACAGAGTCTAGGTGGAGGCCTGATCTAGTGGAGTGCCCCAGGGGTCAGTACTGGGACCAGTCCTGTTCAGTCTATTAACTGATGACTTGGATAAGAGATTAGGGTGCACTGTCAGCAAGTTTGCTGACGACACAAGGCTGGGTGGTGTCGCTGACACCCCAGCAGACTGTGCTGCCGTTCAGCAGGACCTGGACAGGCTGGAGAGCCGGGCTGAGAAAAATTTAATGAAGTATAACAAGGGTAGAAAAATTTAATGAAGTATAACGAGGGTAAGTGTAGAATCTTGCATGTGGGCAAGAACAACCCCAGGTACCAGTATAGGCTGGGGACTGCCTTGTTGGAGAGCAGTGCAGGAGAAAGGGATCTGGGGGTCCTGGTGGACAGCAGGATGACTATGAACCAGCAGCGTGCTCTTGTGGCAAAGAGGGCCAACAGCATCCTGGGGTGGATCAGAAGCGGGCTGGTTAGCAGATCAAGAGAGGTTCTTCTCCCCCTCTCCTCTGCCCTGCTGAGACCACACCTGGAGTATTGAGTCCAGTTCTGGGCTCCTCAGTTCCAGAGGGATGTGGAGCTGCTGGAGGGAGTCCAGTGTAGGGCAATGAGGATGATGAAGAAGGTGGAGCACCTCCCTTATGAGAAGAGGCTGAGGGAGCTGGGTCTCTTTAGCTTGGAGAAGAGGAGACTGAGGGGTGGCCTCATTAATGTCTGTAAATTTGTGAAGGGTTGGTGTCAGGGGGATGGAGCCAGCCTCTTGTAAGTGTCATCTAATGATAGAATGATAGAATGGATGTAAGCTGGACCATAGGAGGTTTCACCTAAATATCAGAAGGAACTTCTTCCCAGTGAGGGTGACAGAGCGCTGGAACAGGTTGCGCAGGGAGGTTGTGGAGTCTCCTTCTCTGGAGATGTTTAAAACCTGCCTGGATGTGTTCCTGTGTGACTTGATCTAGGTGATCCTGCTGTGTCAGGGGGATTGGACTGGATGATCTTTCGAGGTCCCTTCCAATCCGTAATGATTCTATGGTAAATCCTCTGTCTTTTATAAGACTCGGATAAAAAGCTGGGTTGTAGCAGGAATGTGAGAGGACCAATCACTGGAAGCCTTGGCAGATAACCAAGCAGTATTTTGCTGCAATTATCCATACACATTACTTTGCATTTTCAAAATTGACAGAATGACAAGCGTAAGAAGCCAGGTTTTATAGTAAAAATATTGTAAATTCAAATGACTGTCTTTAAGGTTGAGTGTTTGTAGTTATGAAGTGTACATAATCCTTTTAATTTAATCTGTAAATTCTACTAAGAGCATCTAAGTACCTCAGTCAGGTACTTTATCTTGATACTTTGCTTTGTATTAAAACTTTATTCTGACATTCTGTCTGTCTGAGCTTCATTCCATCTGCTACCTTAGGTTAGAGTATCTGGCCTTGTTAATAATTTCTGATTAGAGTAGAACTCCAGGCATTAATCTGAACAGTCTCAAAACATTCTTTCTAGGCTTCCTGTAGCTAAAATCAGGACAGTTAATCTAAACAGTTCAGATGAAAATTGTCTACTTTGTGTAACGCTTTTTTAAACATACACAGGGAAAGATTTTATATTTAGAACCAAACTGTGGATTCATCTCTAGAAAGTCCGTGATTAAAGTTAGGCTGTCTCCCTTGTGTAAAGGTGAAGTGGTGCTCCCACATTGGTACACTGATGAAGTAAATCAAGAAGGTGGTGTCACCCGTGCAAGCATTCAACTGACTCTAGATGCTCTCAGAAAATAAAATATATTCTTAAATTATTTAGGAAGTCATATATTAAAAACATTTAATGGGGTGATATGCTGTTTAACATTGTGTAGTATTCATTATGCTGTACAGTCTTCTCTGAAATAATATCACAGTATCACAGTATTATCAAGGTTGGAAGAGACCTCATAGATCATAATATGAATGCTTCTAGAAGATTAGCTGATTCCCTTGAGATTGTTCAACAGACTGCAGTATAATCTGATATTGTGTAAGGATTATTTGAAACTTCTACCAATAATGCCTTCCTGTCTAACTTATTCTGTGTATTGAAATGACTCCCATGGCTATTGTATGTGAATGAATCATCAAAATAACTAAATTTATCTTTTCCCTCTTCTGTGAATAAAAAAAGTACTTTTGCTATTTTGAGCTGTGAAGGTAAAAAAGAAGCAAAAAGTTGCTGAATGCAATCATCAGGAAGTCTGTGGCAGGTGGGAACTGAATCCCCATTCCTGATTTACAAAGCAAGCATTTGCCACACTTTTTCCTGGGCTTCTTAGAGTGTTTTGTAAAATTCTGTACTGCCAATATTCTGTAAGAAGTCATTAATTTAGTTCTGACATAAGACTGGGTAAGGCATAAATAACATTTCCTTCTTCTGCGTCTTTCAGGTTGCTCTTTTGTGAAGTGACGTTAGCAGAGTCACCAGAACCTCTGGACTGACTCCAATGTAGTTACTAATGTGAGCTTTTCAAAGAGGAACTGCTTCTAGAAATAGATAAATAGAGGCTAAGAAAAAATAGGTGCAAATACAGAAACCGTATTTGCACTTTGATCTGTTTTGGCACAAAATTTGACACCTTAATCTAAATTAAACAGTCTGGGCTTAAAATGTTTGTTCTTTGAGACTAAATGCCATAGAATGACAGCATTTGACATTCTCATGGGTTCTTAGACAACATCTGATTCTATTAAGGATAACTTTTCCATAAACATATCAGAATTTTATTGCATGTAATATGTAAGTGAAAGCCAAGACACCACAGTCCTGAGTGGTATCGCTGTATTTTGGTGCTATTTTTGTCTTCTTTCTGATAGAAATGCTAGTGAAATAAAAACATAATGGGTAATTATGTTTCCTAATTATTAATGATGTGGCAAACTCTTCTGGGCTGCTCTAAAGTACAGCAGGCAGCAGATAAAGTAACACAGATGGTTAGTTCTTCATGTGTGCCTGAGTTAGCACAAAGTGCTGGAGTCCTCCCAAGTTTGCATTTCAACAGAGCATGCACCTCCTTCAGTTACAAACCAGCATGGAGATTTTTCTGTTTGTACAGTGAGCTAAGAACAGGGAAGGGAATGATGAGGTAAGATGCTCTGAAAATCCATGTGGGTCCTGGGATGATAAGGGGAGAGCCCTGTTCTTTGGAAACAGTCCTGCTCTCGTTGACAACAAAGGAATTTTGCTGTTGTCCCAAAGTGGACCTTTACTCAGATCCCAGAATAACAGGTTGCTGCGTCTGCCTTAGGGACTGCCGTATAAGTGCAGAAAAGGAGGAAGCTGTGTTCTCTCTGGGGAGCTCACGTTGGAAAAAAACCCCTGGAATTTGGCAGCAGCTCTCGACGTTGCTTCCCAGCTCATGATAGTAGTACCTGGACGTATAGCACAGGATATCATGCGCTTTGGTTGTGTCTTAAGTGTAATCTTCTCACGGGCCTTGGTGTGGTAACTCATGAAAACATCTCGCTAGGATTGTCTGCAGCCTAGAGATCAGAATGTTAACCCAGTAGAAGGGGGTTGGGTTTGGGTTTTTTTTTTCCTGTGTTAGTTCATTTTCAACAGATGAAAATTTCAGCAACCAAAATACTTGTGGAGGCTAAAGTAGACCTGAAAATTTGTAATTTGACATGCTAAAACCATACTATTAATTGATGACTGAGTGCCCACTATAGCAGTGCATATTCAGAAACAGTTATTTTGGGCGACTGGCAGTTATTTTAGGGTAATTGGCTTGTTGACAGAATAAGAGCAATAATGACAGGGAACTAAAAAGGTACAGATGTAAGATTGAGATGCTAATTTAAACATTTTGTCGTCTCATTATATCTGTAAAACAAAATGAGTTTGTTTGGAAAGTAAACTCTTCTGTTTTTTTCTCATAGACTCAAAGTTGGTGAATTCAGTAGAACTGGAGTAGCGTTTCTGGAGGTACTATAGCAGTTCCTCACCGATTCAAGACAGGCAGCATGATCCAAGGTGATATTGCTGCAGAAATAGAAGGAAAATAAGGGCAAAGCCAGCAGAAATTAGTCTTTTTTGTAACTTTAGAGATGCAGATTTTGATTTAAAACTTTTGCCCTGGTTATGTTTGTCCTGGTTATCTTTGCCAAATCGTGGCAGACAGGAGAGGTGCCTGAGGACTGGAGGAGAGCCAATGTCACTCCAGTCTTCAAGAAGGGCAAGAAGGAGGTTCCAGGGAACTATAGACCAGTCAGCCTCACCTCCATCCCTGGAAAAATGATGGAGCGGCTCCTGCTGGAGGGCATCTCAAGGCACTTGGAAGAGAAGAAGGTTGTCAGGAGTAGTCAGCACGGATTTATCAAGGGGAAGTCCTGCTTGACTAACCTGATAGCGTTCTATAATGCAATAACTGAATGGTTAGATTCAGGGAAACCAGTGGATGTGGTCTACCTTGACCTTAGCAAGGCCTCTGACACTGTGTCCCATGAAATTTTAGTGAGCAAGCTGAGGAGGTGTGGGATGGAAGAGCAGACAGTGAGGTGGGTTAGGAACTGGTTGCAGGATAGAGTTCAGAGGGTGGTGATCAATGGTGCCAGGTCCAGCTGGAGAGCTGTGACTAGTGGTGTCCCCCAGGGATCGGTGCTGGGACCGGTCTTGTTCAACATCTTCATCAATGACATTGATGAGGGCACAGAGTGTCTGCTCAGCAAGTTTGCCGACGACACCAAGCTGGGAGGCTTGGCTGATACGGCTGAGGGCTGTGCTGCCATCCAGAGAGACCTGGACAGACTGGAGGGCTGGGCACAGAGAAACCAGATGAAGTTCAACAGGGACAAGTGCAGAGTCCTGCATCTGGGGAGGAATAACAAACTCCACCAGTACAGGCTGGGAGGTGATCTACTGGAAAGCAGTCCTGTGGAGAGGGACCTGGGGGTCCTGGTGGACAACAGGTTAACCATGGCACAGCAATGTGCCCTGGTGGCCAAGAAGGCCAATGGGATCCTGGGGTGTATTAGGAGGAGTGTGTCCAGCAGATCGAGGGAAGTTCTTCTCCCCCTCTACTCTGCCCTGGTGAGGCCTCATCTTGAGTACTGTGTTCAGTTTTGGGCCCCCCAGTTTAAGAGGGACAAGGATCTACTGGAGAGGGTCCAGCGGAGGGCTACGAGGATGATTAGGGGACAGGAGGGCATGGCTTATGAGGAGAGGCTGAGGGACTTGGGGCTTTTTAGTCTGGAGAAGAGAAGACTTAGGGGAGATTTGATCAATGTTTATAAGTATCTGAAGGCTGGCCAGGAGTGGGGGGACAGGCTCTTTTCACTTGCTCCCTGTGATAGGACAAGGAGCAATGGGTATAAGTTGCAGCAGAGGAGGTTCCGCCTCAACACAAGGGGGAACTTCTTTACTGTGAGGGTCACGGAGCACTGGAACAGACTCCCCAGGGAGGTCGTGGAGTCTCCTTCTCTGGGGACTTTCAAGGCCCGCCTGGATGCGTTCCTCTGTGATCTGTGTTAGATAGCTTTGTCCTGCTCCGGCAGGGGGGTTGGACTCGATGATCTCTTGGGTCCCTTCCAACCCCTAATATCCTATGATCCTATGTTTTAGACATTAAGCTCACTTTCCTCAAGAGTTAAGTGGTAGAAGACATAATTACAATGTTATGGCCCAAAAGCCGAAGTAATAAATCCATGGAGTGATGCAAAAAAGTACAAACTGTGTTTATACAGTGACTGTATAAAAAACACTGTGTAAACTGTTGACAGAGCAGAGGTCACAACCTAGATCTGATGCTCTCTGGGGGAGTATCTGCTGGGACATGGAGGCATGCTTTTTTGGAGGCCCTTTGGAAGTGGCCAGGTATGTTTTACCAAGTGGTGTACATTCAGCAGTTGCCTCGTTGGTGAACAGCTTCTAGTGAAGTAATCATCTTCAAAAGGGACATACGGGTTTGCTTCCCTCCTGCTGAGGAACAGAGTGCAGACATAGGTTTCCTACATCATCATACAGCACTTTGAACTGTGACCTGCTGAACCATCAAGACTTTTCTGTGTTCCTCAGTAGAAGTGTTTGTGAGGGCTCTTTTGTGAAGACCTCTTTCCTAGTGACATGGTGTGGGTTTTGCACGTTTTTTCGTTAACAACTAGGACAGATGCTTCTAGGGTGTTATGAGAAATCCAAGCGTCTTTTGATGTGAGGGGAGTAATCTGGACTGCTCCCTGTGACCAAAACAGGGTGTGATCTGGACAAACAGGTTCAGCCTGTTCGCATTACTGCATTACTTTAATCTTGGGAAACTAGGGAGCCTGTTACAAGCCAATAGCGTTTTTTAAAGTTATGTTTTGGGGGTTAAATACTTTATGGAAACTGTTTTGCCTCAAACCAGAGAAATAACTTGTTACTCCATCAGCTTGCATGTGTAGGGAGAGCATTTGTTAACTATCCAGAACGTGTTCTGGTTGGGTTTTGAGAGGGTTTTTTTTGGTAGAAGAGCTGTAACAATTTGGATACTTGTCACTTAAGTGTCTGTGTCCTCCTCTTCAAGCTTGGTGGAGGTGATGAGAGCAGAAGGAAGGCAGTTACCAAAACTTGTGTTGGGTAATGTGTTTAACGAACATGGATTTTAGAAATGTTTGCTATTTATGGTAAGAGGATTTAGGATACATAGGGATGTGCTCCTTATTTATCTCTAGTGTTGAGTGATGGAATGAACTACAAGGAGGCATGGTACCTTCAAAAGTAAAAGCCATTGTCTGCATCAGTGGTGGGATTTACAGATATGTGAAGGTGACTGGTACCATTTCAATGACTAAAAGTAAATTTAAATTTCCCTCCTGAGCACCTGCTGTTCTGGAAAGAACAAGAAACAAACACAGCATTTGGAACATAACCTCTTTGTCCAGCAGCATGGTTCCCTAGTCTGCCATGAAACCACTAGTTTTGCATGTCCTGATTAACTGCTCTTGTGCTGTGGTGAGCAATCAGACATCACTGGAGTGAACCCAAGTGCAGACAGACAGTGGACTTAGATCCTTCTGTGTGGTTTCTTTTTTGTCTCTCTTTTTTTTTTTCCTTAATAACATATTTGTTCAGACTATTGCTTGCCTGTAGGTTGAAGCCTCATAGGATTCAGGTTCCCTAGATTATGTTTTCTGTGCTGTATGTGGAAAATTATTGCAAGAATGTCTTAAAGTGTCTTTGCTCATGTTTTTTACGTTTAGGAAGCAGATACACATGAGGCCTTGAAGCACGTTCCAGGCTTGGCCTGTTTGCATTATGACTGTATACACTTCAGCAATTTTTTAAAGAGCATTAATTATTCTTTCTTGTATGGCCCCATGTTTGTTAGTTATTCACTAATCTATAATGAAGTCCAGTATCACATCTGGTGCTGTTTTCCTTCCCCTTAGAGAGATATGCATGTGTAAGGTATGTTGCCTATATACTGCTTCTACTGTGTATGTGGTTCCTATGAAGACAAGTCAGGTTTTATTGCAATTACTTTTCACATTTATTCCTATCTTGGATCTCTGCTAAATGAGATTGTGATTCCTATTCAATACTGTGGCTGTTTACTGATGTAATATTTCCAGATACGTCTGTATGGGACAACTAGAATTCCTGGAAGACATGTCCTTAGTCGGGTTCCTGAATATTAAGCTTCATTTTACTTCTTCAGTTTCTTCACTGAAGTAATTTCAGAAGTTGAACTTTTTTTCACCCACTTTTATTGGCACACCCACAAAAAGAAAAGGTCCATATTAAACGCTGAATTAACCTGTTTTTCATAGTTGGACTTCCCAGTAACTTGTCCAGTTTATCATCTGAGAAAGGAAACCTTTCAGTGTAATCAGAAGCATGATTATGTGAATCATGAGCATTACAGAGACTTTAGAGATGCTTAGGGGTTTGGAGAGAGATTTTTTTTTTGGTCTTTTTTTACTGCTGGCATTTTGCCTGCTTGACCCTTAGTGGTGTCAGAATTTTGCCCCCCAGGCAGCCTCTCTATGTTGCTAGTGACAGATAGTTTTTATTTGGGAGCACTTATACGTGCTGCGCATTCCTTGGGAGGCAGTATTTATGAGTCCCCTTGTGGAGCCGCGTTCTGCTTGTGCTTGCCCGCACGTTAACAGGGCGCTGGGAGTGGCAGGGCTGCAAAGAAGGCATGGTTTTTGTAAAGTGGGGAAGTGGAGGGTTTGGCAGCTGCCTTCTGTTCCTGCCTGCCAGCCTTCCTCTTTAAACCTACGCCAGGCATGAACTCTGCTCTCCTATCTGTGCAGTGGGGTTCCTGTTCCTCCATACCCTGCATGAAATGAATTTGTAAATGCACTTAAGGGTTCTCTGTTGAAAAGCTTTATATTAAGCTTTTTAAGCATTGCCAATACTTCTGTGAAATCACCAGCTCGCCATCAGCAGCGGGTGTTTTCATAGGAATGAAAAAACTATGTTTCTAAGAAATCTGCTGCAGTCCCTTTGCCGGTTGGCCACAGACAGTGATGTTTTCTTGTTGTTGTTTGCTGTTCTTGAGTTGCAAAATTCAAAGCTACAGCTCACTTTTGACTGATCTGTTGAAGAAGTTTATGTTTGAAAGATACACAGAATGGTAGACATTGGAAGGACGTTTGAAGGTCATCTAGTCCAGTCCCTGCTGGAGCAGGATCGCCTAGAGAAGATGACATGGGAACATGTCATAGGATCATAGGATGTTAGGGGTTGGAAGGGACCCAAGAGATCATCGAGTCCAACCCCCCTGCCGGAGCAGGACAAAACTATCTAACACAGATCACAGAGGAACACATCCAGGTGGGCCTTGAAAGTCCCCAGAGAAGGAGACTCCACAACCTCCCTGGGGAGTATGTTCCAGTGCTCTGTGACCCTCACAGTAAAGAAGTTCCCCCTTGTGTTGAGGCGGAACCTCCTCTGCTGCAACTTACACCCATTGCTCCTTGTCCTATCACAGGGAGCAAGTGAAAAGGGCCTGTCCCCTCCCTCCTGGCCAGCCTTCAGATACTTATAAACATTTATCAAATCCCCTCTAAGTCTTCTCTGTCCAGGTAGGTTTTGAATGTCTCCAGAGAAGGAGAATCCACAATCTCTCTGGGCAGTGGAGAGTCCGAGTGGATATAGCCCTATGAGGAGAGGCTGAGGGAGCTGGGATTGTTTAGCCTTGAGAAGAGGAGGCTCAGGGGAGACCTTCTTGCTGTCTACAACTACCGGAGGGGTGGTTGTGGCCAGGAGGAGGTTGCTCTCTTCTCTCAGGCAGCCAGCACCAGAACAAGAGGACGCAGCCTCAAGCTGCGCCAGGGGAAATTTAGGCTTGAGGTGAGGAGAAAGTTCTTCACTGAGAGAGTCATTGGCCACTGGAATGGCCTGCCCAGGGAGGTGGTGGAGTCGCCAACTCTGGAGCTGTTCAAGGCAGGATTGGACATGGCACTTGGTGCCATGGTCCAGCCTTGAGCTCTGTGGTGACAGGTTGGACTTGATGATCTATAAGGTCTCTTCCGACCATGGTAATACTGTGATACTGTGATACTGTGATATTCTGTGGGTGCTGAATGAATACAGTATGGCCCATATACTTTATTACCAGTGTCTTTATATCTTTTTTAAGAAAGAAATTGCTCTGCTTAAAGCCTGAGGTCAGCAAAATCTTCCCACAGTGGGTCACAGTTTAGCCTTGGCCTCTTGTTTCCTGTGACCATGATGCTAAGAGATGTAAGGTTGGGTTATTACATCATCTTGACATAGTCCTGTGCTGCTGGCTGTTGTCCAGAAACCTTAAAGAAATATTTTTCCCCTAAAAATAACAGCTTTTTGATATTTATTTTTTTTCCATGCAGAGAAGTGACAATCTGTTCAAGGTCAATTTGGTGAACAAATTGGGTTGTTATAGCACTGCTTATCCCTATTTCTCTTTTGCTGTGAGATTATATTCTTTGTTGTACTCCTTGTAACTTAGTTTGTTGAATGCTTTTGAAAAAAACCTATGATGTGGTGTTCCATGCCGTGAAAATTCTAAATTTTACTTGTAATTGCAAATTTTATTTCATTAAACAACTACTGTCTGTGTTAACTGTCCATTTAGAAATATTTCTAGGTGCCCTTTAAACTGCCTCTGCTCTCTCTACAAAAGTTTACCTCCCACCACTGAACCAAGTAATTCTGGAGCCTGGCCAGCGAGAAATCCTAAGGGAAAAACACTGTGTTCAGGAAACAGTGCTGTATTTGGAATCCTAGGACTTGTTCTAAAAATAAACTTAATTGAAAAGATTTGTTTTCTAATGTGGTTTGCATCACTGTTTCATTAATATTTAAATAGCAGAATGTAGTAACCCAGAGTACAGAAATACTTCTGTACAAAGCTCCCATCAGGGTCTTGGACACTTTACATGAAGTGTTAGGATGTTTACTTTGCCACTGGCCACTGGTTTAATGTTGCAGTACAAAGGATGATGAAATTCTGGGTTTCCTCCAGAATGAGAACCTGATGATTAGCAGCTTAAAAAGGAAAGTGATTACCAAGTCATTATGAGTACTTGGGAACACAGCTTTATTTGCCGGGGTTTTTACTTGTGAGAATAGCTTTAGAAATGACTTGGAAATTTTTGCATGTTTTCTCCCCTGGCCACCAAAAATCTGAGGCTTGAAAATCTGACTCTGCAGTTTTTCTTTGTATTCCTAATATTGTGGCTGTTAATGAAAAATGTAGATGTGAGATGTTCTCAGGTGGAGAGCAGCCTGGCAGAGAGAGACATGGCAGTACTGGTTGACAACCAGTTGAACAGGAGCCAGCAGTGTGCCCAGGTGGCATGAAAGGCCAATAGCATCCTGGCTTGCATCAGGAATAGGGTGGCCAGCAGGACTGGGGATGTAGTTCTCCCCCTGTACTCAGCACTGGTGAGGCCTCACCTTGAGTGCTGTGTGCAGTTCTGGGCCCCTCACTTCATGAAAGAGATTGAGGTGCTGGAACAAGTCCAGAGGAGAGCAACAAGGCTGGTAAAGGGACTGGAAGGAAAGTCTTACGGAGAAAGGCTGAGGCAGCTGGGGTTGTTTAGTCCAGAGAAGAGGAGGCTTGAGGGGGGCCATATCACTCGCTATAACTACCTGAAGGGAAGGTATAGACAGGTTTGGGCCCGGCTCTTCTTTTCCTCATGGAAAGGGTGATCAGACACTGGAATGGGCTGCCCAGGGATGTGGTAGAGTCACCATTCCTGGCGGTGTTTAAGGAAAGACTGGATGTGGCACTTAGTGCCATGGTCCAGGTGATTGTGTTGGCGTTGGGTCATGGACTGGGCTGGATGATACCTTAGAGGGCTTTTCCGGCCACAAAAATTCTGTGATTCTCTGTATCTACAAAGGAGAAAGTCAAGTTTGAAGAGCCCTTCATAGGTTCTACTGATGCGTTGGCGTAACACATTTTTAGTGTGGAGCTACAAAAAGGTACATGTTTTAGCTGCCAACTGCTCGTTGTTGTGGAGTCTCCTTCTCTGGAGATGTTTAAAACCCACCTGGATGTGTTCCTGTGTGACTTGGTCTAGGTGATCGTGCTCTGGCAGGGGGATTGGACTGGATGATCTTTCAAGGTCCCTTCCAGTCCCTAATGATTCTGTGATTCTGTGACTACCAAAGACTCTATTGAAAATGATGGAGCAAAGGTGTCCTTACAGGTGGTTTTTTCCCTTTGTACACGAGATGGAAATAAAAAATTAGTGTTATTCAGTTTATTTGTTAATTATTTGCTTACGATTTATTTAATTACTGCAAATACTCAGAAAAATGGCTTCATAGAATCATAGAATCATTACAGAATCACAGAACATCAGGGGCTGGAAGAGACCACGAAAGATCATCTAGTCCCAACACCCTGCCAGAGCAGAACCATCTAGAGTAGGTCACACAGGACTATGTCCATACAGGTTTTGAGTGTCTTCAGAGAAGGAGGCTACACAACCTCCCAACTTGTACCCATTGGCCCTTGTCCTATCATTGAACACCACTGAGAAGAGCCTGGCTCCATCCTCCTGACAGTCGCCCTTTACATATTTGTAAACATTAATAAGGTCCCCCCTCAGTCTCCTCCAGTATTTGTGGACACAGTATTCCAGATGCAGCCTCACCAGGGCACTGTAGAGGGAGTGAAGCACCTCTATTGACCTACTAAGTTTGGAAGAAGAGGCTTCCAGGATCATGAAGTGTAACCATCCCACCCAGTGACACCATGAAATACCACTTTGGCTTGATGGAAGAGGTGGTTTTGTTTGACTTTTTGTTCCAAGCCTTGTTTTTCAAGGACAGTGTTTAGTCTTCAGAATCCTCTTTTCTTCTTGAGACTTGGCTTGGAAACTGGGATGTTAATCAGAGATGGCCACCAGCAGTGTCTGTACCTTGGTGTATGCCCTTGCAGAGCTGATGGGGAAGGGATGGGGTAAACTAAGATATATTTTTCTCTCTGAATCTCTGAACATAACGGCACATCAGTGCCTCGGGGAGCTGGGCTGGATCATAATGGCAGAGCGCGCAGCCAGATCACATGCTGGCCTGTGGGCAGGCTCATGGTGTGGTAAAACTTAAATCACCAACTGAACAGTTGACACAAATGTTAAAATAAAACTGCCTTCTGCCTTAGTTTCTTGAAAATGCCGCTGTGATAGAAGAAACCGGTTTTTCACATTCTTCCCTACCTGGCCCTGGACTATGTTTTTGCAAAGAATGTGTTCACCTGTCTTCAGCCTTTCCAAAGGCTTCACCAGCCTTTTGTCAGTGGTTGGAGAGAAACTAAAATATAAGAATGGGTACCTTACTTGTCCGTCAGGGTCACAGAGTCAATATTTATACATTTTTTGGTTACTCAGTGAGGTTAGAATTTAATCTGCAATATTTTCTTAACCAGATTTTTTATCATCCTTTTTAAAGGACAGAGCCTTTTTCTAAACCCTTCATCTCTGCAGTTCTGTTTTAACAGAAGAGTTTTGAACCAAACCAAGAAGCTGAAAAAAAATAGGCAGATTTTGATAAAATTAATGTTTAATTTGCAATTATTTAGCTATATTAAACACAGACAGCCTAGCTTCCTATCAGTTTCCAAATAATTATCGTTCTGTGTTGGCTTTCAGGAGTTTGATGTGAAATAATTGGATTGATGCAAAACTGCCGTGACTGGCTTGTAAATGAAAATACATTTTTCCAAAGGCAAACATTACCTCGAGTAACGCTGAAGTTGCTGCTTCAACTGAAAGCTTCTGGCAAGCTGGTGTTTCTTCCAGTGGCTACCTTGGATATGTTAACGTGTGCCTATTGACCGCATTGATTTCTCTTTCCTTGTTTCCCAAACAGTATTGCCTTCCCATACCGTGGTAAGATTATTGTAAATGCGGTCGTGACAAAAATAGGTGCTCGATAAACGTGGGTGCGGTGGACATAAGGCCAGTTTAACGCCATGAAGAACTTGCTCATGAACAGGTCTGTGGTGTAGGTTTTCTCTCACAAAGCTTGAGTTGGGAGTACCAAACAACCTGGGGATGGGCCAGGGTTTTCTATTTGCCTTTGAGTGCCAGCGTAGCAGTACAGCGTGAGCAGCGATGCTTTATGGTCACTCTTTATACACACTTCATGTGTGTGTATAAAAGTCACAGCTCTGTTATTATTTGATAATTCGGTTTATACACTTGAGGATTTTCTTTAAGCCACTTTTTGCTATGTGAGACAATACAGCTAGACGAGAAATGAAGTCAGAAGTGAAAGCTTTTCTTAAGACCAAAGGAAATAATGATTTATTTTGTAAAAAGCAATGAACACTACTTAAATGTAATAAAAATGAACGATTTGGAGACTGTGTATTTGTTTCAGCTGCAGGCATCCATTGCTGACTGTTCTACTTGAAGTGATGCCGGGTACAGCCATAGGAGTGAAACTTGTAATGGATTTTTCCCATAAACCTTCGACTGTAATTCTGCTGATGCTAACAGCAGCTGTGCCACTGTATTATCATTTAAAGACATTTTAAATATTGAATTTTCTAACGTGGCAATGCAATGTAACTGGCAGATGGAGACAGAAAGTTAGGAGACTGTGGTGAAGCCAATTTTCTTGTGTTTGGAGTCACCTTCACTAAAAAAAATGAGTATGTTTTTCTTATTTCCTCTGTGATCTTCTCTAGGTGGTCCTGCACTGGCTGAGGGGTTGGACTAGATAATCTTCAGAGATCCCTTCCAACCCCTGTGATTTTTTTCAGCTGACCAGTGCTTCGGATGAGCTGCTGTTTTTAGCAAAATGTAGCCACTTGCCAGCTATCACTTGCCATGGTAAGATCACTTAGCTACGATCAATTAGATGATGGCCTTTCTTTTTCTTGTCATGGTCCCCCTCTTAGACTGCATAGAAAACTCCCTGGCCTCTCATGTTCATCTCACTTTTTGGAAGAGGGATCAGTTGTGTCATACAATAAGGAATGTTCTGGCTGATTCCCTAAAAACACAATTTATCTGTAGCACGTATGTGGTGTGCAGTTCCTCAAACTTCCATCATGTTGTCTACAGATGATGTTCTTTGTCTAGGTTACCACTGAGGCCTTTTTATTGGGTGGTTTGAATGTGCTAGTCCCAGATGAAGGCAAATGCCATTGCTGTTCTTTCACCATGACAAAAAAAATCTGGTGACTTATGAAGAAGGAAACAGAGACGTGGCCTCTCAGTATGCTTCAAGCATAGATTTTTGTGAGTATTGTGGGTATCACTGGTGCTCATGACCTCACACTCAGTCATCTGAATGAAAACTTCTTGCATAGCTCAGTGACACTGAAAACTGTTCTCTCTGTTTACCTCGTATATTCACATGAATTTTACTTAAGCTTTGTAAACTGGGTGCAAATATTAAAAAAGACTGTATTTCCATGTGTGCCTGTTGTAACATTAATTTTTAAATGGTCTTCTGATGAAGTATATTACTAAGCTGCAATAAAACCAACAACATGCCGTTTCTGGGGATTTATTGAATAATTTGGCACAAAGCGTCTGATTAATACAAGTGTAGGGGTGAAAGTTTCATTTGCAATTGTAACAGAAATGCACACCTAGGCTCCAGGCTCCTCTATTTTTCACAGGTTTTAAGCAGGACTTCTGATATTCTCTATTTCACAACTGTAAAAGAGCAATTACAGCAAAACACTTCTGTGACTTCCACTGAAAAACAAGTCACCCGAATTGTCAGTGTGATGGCCTTGTATACTCATTTACCAATGCATTTTTTTTCTTGCTGATTCTAAATTTAGGGACTTTGTTTGTTTTCAATGTAAAACGCTCCGATGGGTTGAAATTAGCCAAGTTGCACAGCATTTCTTTTGGTTTCCTGGTTGCGTAAGCCTACCAGGAGGGTTGCGAGAGGTCGTGTTGCTGGGGAGAACACGGCTGCAGTTTGGGTGTGCTCTGGCTGAAATAATCAGAAAAAACATGTTTGTAAAGCAGGGCGTGGTTCTGAGTTAGTTTTTGCGTGAGGAGATGAACTTCTTGCATCTGTTTTACTCAGTTTTTCTAAGGCAACAAGAGAGGGCTCAGTGAATGTGGTTATTAAGTGCCTTGCAATATGACTTCAGTTTATAGGCACATGTAATATATTGCTTTGTAATACATGATGTTAGAACATACATACACACACACATGTGCATGCACATCAAAACATATGTATGTACCTTCCTGAAGTGCCATAGGCACACAGTTATATAAAATGGAAAACAGACCTGCTGGTTCATGTTATCATTGCAAGTATTGCAGAAATGTGATCAAATCATCTAACTTCAAATGTAGTTACTCCTAATTCTTGTCTTTTTGGCTGAAAAATACCTTCAGGAAACTTCATACAAAGTTTTGTGCAAGAAGGGGTGTACTTCGAGTTGTTCTCTGTCCTTGCCTTACGTTCAGCATTCCTCTTAACATGCAGAGAGAGAAGATGGAGAACCTGAGATTAGGTTCTTTCAGCAGCAAAAGGTAGATCTAGCTCTCTCTGTTCCGGGTCAGGCAGAGCTGGAGGAAACGATTTAGCAAAGAAGCTGCTGCACACCTAGTTCCATTGTGTAGATAGACGTGCAAATTTCTGATGGCTGTAAATAGCATAATACTGATTTGTCTGTTCCCCATTTAGAGACCTGAGGCATCAGCGGAAAAATACGTGTTGTGTACACGCCTGAAAGTACCTAGTGCAAAGGGTGTATTGTATTGCAGTGACTGAAGGAAGAGTGGCAGAGAAATTGTGCTAACCCTTGCTCATTTAGGTGTGCCAGAGTACAGAGTTTTTGTGCAAGTGAGATATTAAAATTACAGGGCAAAGACTGTCTTGCATCTTTTGTCCTCATGAAATTACTGTTTCAATGAGAAAACCCCTAACACTTCCTGTAATCTCTTCAGATTCTTCAGTATTTACAAAACCGATTTTCCATTCGACTTTGTGAAACAGGGCAGGCTTGTGGTAAGAACAGCTCCATTTTAAAAACAATTAGTCATCAATATTTTGAACAAACAATGCAAAATTTGGTAAACTGTGCATCTTAACATTCATTTGTAAATCTGTAGTAGTTCTTCTGTCTTAGAAAAACAGAAGGAGAAGGTATAAGGATAATACTCCTGCTTCTGAAGGTCGTGACAGTGAAGCTGGATCTTCTAATAAGCAAATAGTACCATTTTCTCAGTAAGTTATGATTGTTTGGGTTATACCCATTGCAGGATGCATTGAAAATAACCTGGCACATTGTGAAACACATGAAGATGAAACTGTGCACAGTGATGAGTTATCCACCTTGTCTGGTGCCAGAGGCGTTGTCCACACTTTCTGTCATGCGAAACTTGGTGCTGGAAGATGCTGAAGGCTTTCTGAGGTTAATTAGTGAATCGGTGCAGAGGTTTTTTTGAATGTGGAAAGGTGATCTCGTCTTGGTTTTCTAAAAAAAATTCCAAACAAACATTTCTTTGCTCCAAGATAAATACTTGGCAATACATAGATTATTAAAAAATGCATTACAAAACCACACTTTCCCAAGCAATGAATGACTATAACGACATCAGTAATTAGTTCACTGGCTTAAGGTACTATGACCTCTGAGCCACGTTTTTTAAGAGTATATGTTATCTAAGTGAGAGATGTGCTTTTGTCACTGTATTGAATAGTGTGGTCTTCAATTCAGAAGTATTTGATGTTTGTGTGCCAGAAGGCAGTGTGGAGGAGGACAGTCAGGGCTAGCATTTAATGGAATTCATTATTTCCATGCTCTTACATTAAATACATTGCATTTCTTAAAGATTTGTTGACAGTTGACATTGGAATTGTTTCCTGGAAATGGAACATAAAAGCCTTGAATTTGGATAGTAGCTCAAACTGATTGCAATCCTTCGTTCTTTCCAGCTTTACAGTAACGAAGTGAGTGGAGTTTGCGATCCAATCATCACTTTAAATTACATTTCACATTTATTTGCTAAATTGGATAGTTCAGACAACTTCTTTGCACTTGATTCCCTAAGATTTAGGGTTAGATAAGTGGTCTTGTGGCATTCTTTCAGTTAGTGCTTGTGCATCTGCACAGAGATGTGGGATCTGTGAAACTCCAGAGAAACTTCTGTCGTCGTGAGTCTTGGGTTGGAGTGCAGTGAGTCATATTTTAAGGTCAGGAATCCAGGCAAAGTATACAGAAAAACACCAAAAGCTTTCTAGTACAGTTTGGTACAATTCTTTCCTTGTACAGCTTTTATTTTTTCAGGCAACTGTTACAACTTACCCTGGCAAAAAATGCCTTTAATAATATATCTGTCTAACGGTCAGCATCTGTGAAAGTCTCTTGTCATATAGGTGTGTGTCGTTACAGCCCTGCCACTTTCTAATGCAACTAAAACAGAGTGGTATTGAGACTGCTGCTGTTAAAACCTTGGTGGAGACTGTTGCCAGATTTTTCTTCTCTTTATCTACTTTTACTGGGCTTTGAATGTTTTCTCTAGTACTCCTGGGTTCACAGCCTTGTTCAAGGAGTAGCTTAGAACCTGTCATGCTTCTGTGTAACAGCTAAGTTTCCAGCTCTTGAGCAATACTTGAGAAAGTTCCGCATCGGTTTCTTAAGAGTAGTGAAGGGGTGATGTGTAGGAAGGACTTCCAGTGACCCCATAGCTTCTGTCTGCTCTTCTCTATTCCAAATTTTGTTCTTTATTATTCTTTGTTCTTATATGTCTGAATTGTTTCACATGCTAGGTTTGCTTTAAATCTTTTTGGAGTATGATATAGAAATAAGTGCAATTAGTTGTTTAAGTTATTATGGTCTTTAAGGTAGTTTACAGGACCTCACATTCATGAGGATGTTCTTCAAACAGTCCATTAACCATTTCTCAGCCTCCAGATTGTGTAACACAACCAGGTGTATCTGATGACTGTTTTTTGTTCAAGAAACATAAGAAACAGCTTAAGAAATTGTTGTGTGATGACTGTCTCTGAGCAGAATTTGACATCTTTCCTACTTCCGATGATGTGACTGAAAGTCTGTGCTGCTGAAGCCTTCGGAGGCATGAGGAAATTGCAACATATGGATAAGAAATTCAACTATTTACTATTATACAACATTAGTATATTAAAAACTGAGATTTTGTCCCTTTTGGTTCATTCGTGAATGAAGGCATGAAAGAGCACTCTAAAAAATGGGAGCATGGCAGGCAAGTGCCAGCATTTGAGGTAATGCCAAAATAGATTCTGACCCTCCAGTGGCCTTCAGAGTCAAGTTTTGGGTTCTTCTTTAACTTGGCTGGACATGTCACAGAATAGGCTGGGTTGGAAGGGACCTCAAAGACCATCTAGTTCCAACCCCCTGCTATGGGCAGTGGCACCTCTCACCAGGCCAGGTTGCCCAGAGCCCCATCCACCCTGTCCTTGAACACTTCCAGGGAGAGCAGCCACATCATCCCTGGGCAACCTGTCTTTTGGCTACCTCCCAACCCAGTTAAATTGTGTTCACCCACCTCTAACCTGCATGACGCACAGGAATGGATCTTCTGTGTTTATGACAGTCTTCTGGACTGGTTTTTTTCAGATGACTTCTTTTTCTTCAGAGGATCTTTACTAAGATTGGGAGAGCAAATTTAGGATCTTTGGTGTCATTTATTACAACTTTTTGCAGTTTCGTATGAAAAAAGAGTTGTATGGCATTTTCTTGTCTAAGTCAGAGCAGTTGTTACTTACAACGAGCTATAAATTACTCAGGGTCAGCGGAGAGGCGTTTTCATGGGAAATCTAGCAGGCTTTCACATTCGGACCAATGTGATCTCGGAAAAGCCTGGGATCATCCGAGGACGAAGTGACACACACAAGAATACCCAGGAATGAACACTTTATTAAACAAAGCCACTAACTTATGTAGACTTCACACAGCCCTCCTCACGGGCAGTGCTACTGGTCAGACGACACACTTCTCTGTTCTTTAGTGGAACAAGCTGGCTGTCCATACACCTGCAGAGAGCAGGCAGTCCAGCCCTGCACCTTGTGCAGCCGCTAAAACCTTCCCCTGCTGCATTTCACTGATAACAAAGTCCTCCAGCATAAGGACTGGATTGCTCATGCACTCATGTTCCCCTACAGTTACTTGAAAAATACTGTGCGCTGATGTACAGATACGGCGATATCTCGGGTTTACCTTACTTATTTTGTGATCGGGGCTTTGTAGAAACACATTGCTAACATGCATGAAAACCACCTTCTATCAGTCACCTGGAGTGTTCAACTTCACTAATTTGTGTAGTAGCATTAAGCAAGGATGTACAATATGACATGGGAAGTGAAATTACAGAAGTTCATTAAAAAGTAATTAAATGTTTCCTTGATTGATTCACAAGAGGGGACTGTAATATGAAAAATTCCATTTACAAAAGTGACATCATGATGTGAGCAGACTAACTGGATGTGGGATATGAGTCAATCCAGTAGTCTGAGAATGGGATTAGGATTTCAATTCACTGTTCTGTCAGTGCTGCCTCACTGTGATCTTTCGCAAGGCGGCTCAGCCCAAAAAGACACTAATTGTCTCACCTTCATTTGCTGCCTGCAAGTGTCAGCTGTTGCAAGTGAAGAGGGAGAAGCACTTTAAATAATTGTAAGAATTTTTCAGTACTCATCATGTTCTTACAGCCCTCTGTGTGGGTTTTGAAGTTACATTTTCCTCTTTCATTACTGTTTTGAAATGTCTTTCTCTGCTGTGCTGTGGAGAACTTGACAAAGGGAAAAATTGACTCCTCACCATATTCTGCAATTAAAGCAACTGTTTTCTGAAAGACTTAGCAAAGATACAAAGTACAAACAAGAACAGCTCTTCTAATCCCCTTTGATTATGGTAACTGTTAACCTGTGAGCACAGGCATTATAGATGCCAACGTAGTTATGCCAGCACAAACTGCTCAGCCTTTTCTGGCTTAGGAGAAGTATTGGCTACAAAATGAAGCCCTCAGGTGTTACAGAGCTAATGTTATATTAATTAATATCAATGAATTAATATTATATTCTAAAACAGTATAATTATTCATAGAATCATTAGGAATTGAAAGGGACCTCGAGAGATCATCCAGTCCAATCCCCCTGCCACAGCAGGATCACCTAGACCAAATCATACAGTCAGTCAGGGTTAGAAGGGACCACAGGATCATCCAGTTCCAACTCCCCTACCATGGGCAGGGACACCCCATCCTAGACCAGGCTGGACAAGAACCCCATCCAGCCTGGCCTTAAACACCTCCAAGGACGGGGCCTCCACCACCTTCCCAGGCAACCCATTCCAGGCTCTCACCACTCTCACAGTGAAGAACTTCCTCCTCACATCCACTCTAAACCTACCCATCTCCAGCTTTGCTCCATTGCCCCTAGTCCTAGTGCTATCTGACATCCTAAAAAGCCCCTCCCCAGCCTTTTTGTAGGCCCTCTTCAGATACTGGAAGGCCACAATAAGGTCACCTTGGAGCCTCCTCTTCTCCAGACTGAACAGCCCCAACTCTCTCAACCTGGCCTCACAGGAGAGGTGCTGCAGCCGTCTGATCATCCTCGTGGCCTCCTCTGCACTTCAGGCAAAGTGAGATGACAATATGTTTAACCAGGCAATTAAAATTTTTATTTAAAGCAACCTCCTTTTCTTTGGAGAGAGTTGGTGTGGCGAGTAAGTTTTGTGCTCTGAATTTTGTTGTGTGTGGCCCTCACTTGTCCAAAAGTGACTTCTTTATCTTGTTTTTACCGTAAGATGTCTCACCCCATTCTGATTTTTTTTCCTTGGGTTGTCAGAGCAGAATTTGCTCTGTTAAAGAATTATTTCAGATGTAGCTGTTGATTTAATGAATCATGCTGACAGCAAAGAAGTTTCTTAGCTGGTGATTAAGAAGGAAAAGGAGTGCCTGAGGGTGCGAGTGACTGCTTGTTGCACCAACTAGTATGCTTTAGTGGCAAACACTCCCATAATATTCAACAGCTTTCAAGTCTGGGCAGGCCTTAACAATACTTCTTTTGATTTTAGTATAAATGCTGCCTGTACTCTGATGGTAGGAAGTTTATTGAGTTTGCAGTGTATGAAGTGCAAAAGCATTGTGGAAAAAAGGTTAGAGAAGAACACGCTGGCGGCCTGTAGCTCAGTTTGGCTTGCAGACTTTAAGACTTTCTTTTTCTGCCTCTATTCTCTTGGCTTCTGACCATGTATAACACTGTGGTGAAATGAATTTGAGATCCCTGTATAAGTAAACATAGTATGTATTCCTAATATATGGTATTGTATATAAAAAATGACTCTATGCGAGTAAAATAATGAAAGGTCTGAGAATCAACATAGCTGAATAAGAGCAGGTCAGGTTGTTGTAAGGATCAGCTGCCCTGTGCGCTCTTGTCGGTGCTTACAGCTATTTATATACAAGTAACCACTCTTGTGGCCTTTATGCCCCTCTGGTATGTTTGCACGCAGCACAAATCTAATCAATATTTAGGTCCTTATCTTTAAAAAGGCAACTGACTTTCACAAGAACAACTCTTGTGATTTATTTATGATACTGGCTGATGTAACTAAGAGGAAAAAAAAAAAGATTGACCCTATTTTACACGGAAAAGAGAACAGGAATCAACCTTTCTTTTTTGTAAGAGTAAAGCTCAGGCATCCTTTTTTTATAAGTTGTGTAGATATGGAACTTGAGGAGAAGGTTTAGTGGTGGACTTGACAGAGTTAGGTTAATTGTTGGACTTCATGATCCTGAAGGTCTTTTCCAGCCTAGATGGTTCTATGGTTATATGTTCAGAAATTTCAGATCTGTACATAAGGCCAGAAGTGACTAACCATTGATAACTTACCCACTTGCCTTAGCAAAGTAAAGTAGGGATTGACAGTGTCACCTCTCATTAAATCATTGCCAAAACATATGTTTTCTCACCACGTTAGTTTGTGACTGTTCCGGTTTTGCGCAGCTAATCCTTTAGAAATGAAAAGATAATTTTCGCTTTCCTGAGTTTCCCAAATTTTGCTACTCCAGTTGGCCACTTGCATGTGTATCCTGTAATTGAAATACCTGTGCTGCAAAGACTCGAGAACTCGGTGCGGAATGAACTCGATGCAGGAAGGCAGCGATTTCGGACCGCCGCTCGGCTCGCAGTGCTGAGTGTCGCTGGAGGGACACTGCTTCAGCACTGTCGTCACGCTGCTGCCCTCGTGTGCTCGTTGAAAGAAAAGGTGGTGATTTTTTTTTCTTATTTTAAATAAAAGACCTAATTTTATAAGGATATGCTTCTGTTTTATCTTCGTATTTGTTCAAGACCCTGAATGTAGAGTGCTGGAAGAGTATAAGAATCAGCACATGTTCTCATTCTCACACAATGTTGTGACAAGTCAGTGGTACTTCAGCAGCTTCTATGGAACTACCTTTCCAACAGCGTGTATGGCTTGACTAGAGGAAAACCAGCCAGAATTTTCAGGTATAGAATCTATAATAACTTCATTAACCTGTAAAAATAAAACAGAATGCATATAAGGAACACTAAAATGAGATTTTATTTGTATCAGCTATTTTTGACTAAAGTATTAGGCACAATATTTACTTCTAAAGTAGTTTTTATGTCTAGAAACAGTCTATGCATTGGAAGTGTCTGTGACGTCCTGCAATGTAAAAGAATAAGGAGTGAGAATACGTGGAAGAAAACACAAGAGTCATTAAAGAAATAAATCCTTGGAAAGCAATGAATAAATTCCAGGAAGATGTGGAAATACTCTTTGCTTTAATGACTTGTCTGTTTACTCTAGAAAGCAGAGCTTCTAAATGTAAACCAATGGTTTTGTCTGTTTGGGGGAAGTGAAGAGACAAGTACTAATTGTACATCATGTGGAATGCTTACATTAAATTAAAAGGGATTTTTTTGGTTTACTAATAAGTTATTGTTGTCACAATATACAGTAATTCTTAGAAAGAATTACCATGTACTTCTGAAAGTGAAGGAAACTTACCTCATAATGGTTTATGGCTTCACAATAATATATTTTAGAACTTAAAAAGAATGATTATAGTGTGTGCTAGTAATATACTTTTGAGTGAAAAGTTCTCACTGTCTTATCTAAATCCTATAAAATTCTATTAGAATTCCTTACAGTTAGTACAGAGTAGGCAGTGGAGCTGCCGTTGTGGCTTGCTTTGTAAGATAACTCATTTGGTTGTTTGGGTCCAGTGGGAAGGTAATATGTGATCCTTTCATATAGATCATTTCCATATTAGGTTACATTACATCATAACAAGTAATTTCTTGAGTTAATTACAGTCTTTGCTAACCATCAAGACCTGGAGTAACTCTGTTGCACCTTGTATGTAGAATTTAGTATCAATGACTTTGCAACATATTCATTCATGTTGGAGAAGGCTTTTTCTTCTGTTAGTTTCAAGACCCTGTCCCTATCTTTCCTAGATATAGAAAGGCAATCAGTGGTCACCATTTATTATTCCAATTTGTAGATGATAATGCATGAATCATCTTTAAAAAACAGAAAAATTTTTGCAGCTTTAATATTGTACAGCTGACATAAAGACTGGTTTGCACTTCAGCCCTTTTGCCCCCTGGTTTTTCACTGTTAACATATCCAGTGACCATCTAGATGCTCTCTGCTAACTGGTATTTCCTCTTTTATTGTAGAGAAATGTGTTATTTTAAAATTGAATTTATTTATACTTTTTAATGGAACCTTTTCAGACGGCTGCTTAGAACCAGTTTCCAGATATCCTTAGAATGATAACATACTACTTTGCTTACCAGTAGGAGACAAAATCTAGTTTACATCACTATACTGCTTAATACCGCTGCTTTGTGTGGCTTTTCCCATCATTGGCAATGATACTAAGTTTAATAATCCTGGGTTCTTGTCTGGGTTGTTTTGTGCTAGTGCTGCTTTAGGTAGCCTTTTTCTCATTTTGCATGTGTCTCTCTCCTTTTGGTATTCAAATTGTAATATAAATTTCGTTGTATCTTAGAGTAAAATTGATGTATTTCTTCCTCAGGGCATCTTAGTGCTTTCTAGTTGTATCTTGTTTGTTTCAAAGCTGCGGGCTTTGAAAGGACTGGTAACGCCTAGTTTTGTGTCCTGAGTTAAGTTTTTTGTCCAAATGTAAATGGCACCAGAAGGAGACTCCAAAGCACTGCAGGCTCTGCATTCATTTTCGGTTATTAAAGCAGCAGAAAGTACTGTAAAACTTCTTAGAAATCCCTCCACTAATCTGCAGAGAAGACACTTCTTCCTGCTCAGTCACTGTCCCTTACGTGGCAGAATATTTATTTTTAGTTATGTTTTTCATTAATCTCCCAGCACGCTGAAGTCTTAAAATAACAATAAACAGTAATAAATAATTTAAAAATGTGCTGTATTGGAAATGTAAAATGTATAACATCCTTGATCTTTCTTTCAAACTTGGACTGTTGAGGGGGATTGGGCTAGATGATCTTTCAAGGTCCCTTCCAATCCCTAATGATTCTATGATTCTAAATTAGTATTTTCATTCTATCAGCCTTAAAATGTTAGAAAACACATGAAGAAACCTTTACGCTTTTCATTCAGAATTACAACCCACCCGACAAGTTTCTCATGCAGATAAAAAGCAACAGGCCCTCTGCCTAGCAGGACCCATTAATTATATGGGCTTCTGTTGCTTTGTGCTGAGTTCCAGATAGCTGGTGTGGGCACAGGGAAGACGGAGAAACTCATTAGCCATCAATAACCAATCCACCTCAAGGCTTCCTGTTGTTCTCATCATCTGTCAGCTTGTCAACGCTTGTGTATGTGTTTTCCCCCATGGGCTGCTTTTGTGAGTTTAAGACGTTCATTAACTAACAGGTACATAAATTAAACCACGACTTCCAGTGGAGAGTGAGTTTAAGGCTGTAGTTGGCAGTGGTACCCATGGTATTGTGTTGACAGCCCATTTACCATATTGCTTCAAGGCAGGGGGTGTATGCCCAGACTTTGATGTATTCTACCTCTTCTGAGGGTATGGAGCTACCTTTTGAAGTGCAAGTGAAAGTCTCTGAGGCTTTAGCTAGAAGAATTGTTTTCTCTTTTGTAATTAAAATACCCTCATGCTTTTGCTTTGTGCTCATACTGGGTATGAAAACCCAATGTCTCAAACAACAGTTTGAAAGCAGCAACTACAGCATCAGTCTGGATAACCGCAGAGCAAATGAGCACCCTCAATGAAGCTTCATCAGATTCTCTCTTGAAATCTCTGGCTGCTGTTAATCAGTTTCACTGACTGATCACTTTTCACTTGGCAGCCTTAAAACTGGCTAGTAACTGGTGGTAAAGGAAAACACTTGCAGCCTCTGTGGCTGATGGGATAAATGGAGCAGCAGTTTGAAACTTGTCGTGGGCTGTAGGAAGCATCTGGTTTTTTGCTGGGTCTCTAGAACTGCTAGTTTTGGTAGATAAATGGAGTGAGCGGATCATACATATTGATGGGCAAGTGCAGTTTTTATTCTGTTTCTCAGTCATCAGGACTGGCACAGCAAGATGTTACAGATGGTTTAATTGTTTGAGACACATCTAAAAAAGTAATCACAATTATTGCCCAGATATCCCCCCATAACTGGAGTTGATTGGAAGAAGAGAGGGTGATAAGTTCAGGTGATTCAGAAATTAGTCTTGATGCGGGTGTTTTGACTTTGTTGTCACCTTTGTCTCAGCCAGATCCTTGTGGTTAGCACCTCCAGCTACTGTCTAGAACCAATTAAAAAACTCGCAGTGTCTTTGTGCAAATGAAAATTTGGACTAATAATAATTTTTTCTTAAAATATCCCATTGAAAGAGGATCATAGGAAACATCTGGAATTATTTTGCTTGGAATTAATATAGCCTAAGACGATAATCACCTGTTTTTTCCTTTGAAGCCTGGCTAATTTGAAAGGCCATTGAAGATCATCCTGCAGATATAAAATTTTCATCACACTGCTTAGATCTGATTAATACCCTTTTAATGATTTAACTTGTTTTCTGTGACTTCCTCTGCATGGAGAAAGTTCTAACATAACTCAGCCTCCAGCACAAGTGTGCAAAGCAAATCACAAGCTCTGGCTCTGAAGTTTTGGTGGGTTAAGTGTTAAGGAGCATCTCCCCTGCCTTTCTGCCCCCAGTTACTGGTCCTGAAACACGCTTGTTGGTGTGTCAGTCACTGAAGCTTCTAACAACTTCCTGTTGCTTAACCTGAAGTGCTACACAGTGGTTGTCTCTCCCTCTGTGACCATCACCGCAAAGAAAACAGCATTGGGCAAGATACGCTAGGGTTTATCTGGCCAAGTCCTCCAGCCCTTATGACAGGTAAAATACAGCAACTGTAGATGTTCCTGCAGTTAAGAAGCACTTAATGCTTAGAAATTGGGATGAATTTCAAAAGTTTGTAGGACCTGTATTAAACAAAAATTAGCGATTATGAGAGGAAAAGTGCTTTAAACAGAAGAGTACATTACCAAAGAAACGTGATCAGGAAATGTAAGAGGAAATCTGGTTAACCACGTCTATTTTTAAAAAATATTTTCCATGCTTTCCACTTTAATGTGAAAGGCCACCGAAATAAATAGGACGCTCAGTCCTCATCCCAGAGGAGAATAGAGCTTCTCATTCATAAATGCTTTTGAAGACAGTACTTCATTGAGAGATTTTGCACAGCATAGTCATATCTACCTCAAGCACTGGATGTTAAACCTAGTCTTTGTGCATAGCAGGATGTAAGATTTCATAAACTACGTCCTGGGTGGACAAACGTTTGCGTTTCTTCATCTTAGTTCCATTTTGAAGTACTCTAGACTTAAATTTGATCATTTGTTCAAAGATCAGAGCAACCTTATGACTCACTTAATAACTGTGTGCTCATGTTTTCTCCTGATGAGAAGTTGGTGTGATTTGGCCAAACAAGAAGTGGGACTTGCCAACAGTTGTCCGACGGAGTGATCTCCTTGTTTGTCTTCTTACTGTGAATTAGGAACAGCCTTTGGGATTTGATTTCATTCACTGAAGTCCATTTGTCAAACAGCAGCACTTTATAGGATGGAAGTGCAACGGGGGAGATTTACACAAGGGAAACTGTTTTAATGGTAGAGGATTTCAGTAACTGGGGAGCTTTGAGAGGGTTGTAGGCAAATGCCTGGTGGGAATAGTTTGAGGATGGCTAACAAAGGCAGAGGCAGAGCTCATTTAAATAAAAAGGGAAGAAGGATGGTGCATTTTTGAATGACGGTCAGGTCATGTGAAAAGCCAGATTTTAGACCCTCTGCCATCCTGTCTGGAGATACTGGGTTTGGGAGAGGGTCATGTGAAGATTAACTCTAGAAATGAAGTTCTTCTGTCTTCTGATGCAGATGTGAGATGATAGTGCATTTTTTGCCAACAGATGGGCTAGAAAAGCATGCCAAATGAAAAGAAAAAGTACTTCTCTGAGTACTGTGTCTGTCTCTGATTTTGTTAGAGAATAAATTATTAAACAAAGAGTTCAGAATATTTGTGGGGTTTTATTGAAGCTGAAACAGAACTCAACTTTTCAGCTCCCCTGGAAAGTAGCTTTTCAGCAAAATCTGAAAGCAAACACACCATGAAACGCCTAAGTGCTCTTACCTTCAAGGTGCCGAATCCTTTTACACAATGGTTATGTAGTGATAGGCTTTAGAAAATGGAGAACTTATTTATACAGAAAGTACTTTTGTCAATATGAAAAACCCCAATAGCAACTTTAGTTACGTTTTATTTTAGGACATTTATTTCCATGTTTCTAGTTTTACTTGATTTTACACTAGCTCTGTTCTGTTAATGGCGATTTAAAGTGTTCAGATGGAAAAAAACCCACCAAGCTGCTTTAAACTGAAAAGGCCAAGTCCGTAGCTGATCAGCTCACTGAAACAAGAGTAAGTAACTACCACATTTATTCTATTTTAGCAATGAAAGCTGTTGAGCAGTAAGTGGAATGGGAGCTGCTGTGGTATTGTAAAGATCATAGTTTACCTTTTGTGAGTCCACACTAACTGTCCGGTTCCCTCTTCATTCATGTGCCCATAAAACTGTTCCATGAGGACCCACGTCCCTATTTTACAGTGAACTGAAAATGAGGCATTGCTTTGCATTCCACACAGCTCAGTGGTTTGGACACAGAGTAGGAGCTGGAACCTGTAAACACCCAGAGAAGATGTTTTTTTGATGCATACACAAGCATAAGCTGTGTTATATAAAACTCTGAGAAATATTGATCTGCCCCGTTCTGGTCCGAGACTCGTGTTTTGGGAGAAGCTTTACTCTTTTTTTATGAATGAGTGAAAATAGCAAGAACGTGAATGGGCCTTGCCACAAAGGGAATGTGAAATCAGAAGTAATGACATGGTCTTAGTTCCCCTCAGTAAACAGAGGGGAAGGGAGGGCCCAATGTGTGTTATTTTTCTGCTCTTCAGTCTGTTCATCTCAAAGGAGAATTTCCTCCTCTCATTGTAATACGAGAATTCTGCTTCTGCTGGGGTTGCTGCTGAAGGCTGGGAAGGAAAACAAGATTTTACCATGAGAATTGCTAGAAACAGCTCTAATGAAGACTGTCCTTGACTAAAAGTGCTTTGCCGCTTTTGGGTACTTCACCAACACTTTGACTTAATTTCATAGTGGTTCAGTACATATGTGTGTAAGATTTATGTGTAGCTGCTGCAACAAACAGATCTGTCCGAGTAACATTGCTCTTCTGCCTGTTCAGAACTGAGGTGCAATGAATAAGCCACATACCAGAGGTTACAGAGGAATGTTAGTGGTCTGGAAAGTAAACTCCAGATCTCTTTGGCATGTATTTAGTAAGATGTCCCAAACGGCTCTGCTTTCCACCACTGTACACCAAACGACAAAATAATCAACTACTCAATTTAACAATTCCAAATACATGAAAATACAATAACTGGTGCTATTGGGATTTTTGGTGCCAATTTAGGCTCTAGACATTGTCTAAACCTGCTAGATTTTCATAAAGAAAAGCCTAGTTGGGAGAAATTGTGCAAAGAGTACCTTGATAGTATTTATAAGGAATATTTGAGGGGTGGGTGTCAGGAGGATGGCACTGGGCTGTTCTCGGTGTCATGTAGTGATAGGACGAGGGGCAGTGGTTGTAAGCTGGGACACAGGAGGTTCCACATCAACCTGAGAAGGAACTTCTTCACGGTGAGGGTGGCGGAGCACTGGAACAGGCTGCCCAGGGGGGTTGTGGAGTCTCCCTCACTGGAGATGTTCAAGACCCGACTGGATAGCTTCCTGTGTGACTTGGTTTAGGTGATCCTGCTGTGTCAGGGGGATTGGACTAGATGATCTTTTGAGGTCCCTTCCAGTCCATAACGATTCTATGATTCTATGATTCTATGATTATGGGAAAAGAAAACTTAGAAAAAAGGTTTGGTTCTGCTACAAGTTAGTTCACTTTTAGAACTAACAAAAGGTAGGGTGAAACTCAGAAGTTAGATAGAAAATTAGAATCTGTCTGTTAGTGATTGTTTTATAATTGTAAGAGTTATCTACTACATGGGTGAACCAGGTGCTTCTGAAAAATCTGACCCCAAAAGGTAGAAACAGCAGCAGGTGACCCAGAAAGAATTTAGAGAAACAATCATATAGGAATGGAATTAGGAGAGCCAAAGCCTACCTGGAATTGAGTCTAATAGGGTTGTGAAGACCAACTGGAGATCTTTTGTAGATATGTCCATCAGCAGAAAAAGGAAGATGCTTGCTGCTGAATGAGGCAGAGGACTTGGTGATAAAGGATGTGGAGAAGGTTGAGATAACGCCTTCTTCACCTTGGTCTTTACTGGCAAGACCAACCTTTTGTAATTCCAGGTCCCTGCGACCAGTAGGAAAGTCAGGAGCAAAGATGATTTCCCTTAGGTGTCAGAGGATCAAGTTTGGGAACATCTAATCTGCAAGTATGCAAGTTGACTGAGTGTGATGGGTACACCTCCGCATGCTAAGATAACTAGTTGGTGTTAAGGAAACTACTTGATGGCCTTGCAAGGCAATTCTCAATCACCTTTCAAAGGTCACAGCAGTTGGGTGAAGTTCCTGAGTACTGGAAGAAAGCAAAAGTCACTCTTTTATCTAAGAAAAGCAAGAAGCAGGAAGTACAGATGGGGAAGTACAGATGAGTCCATTTTACCTCAGTACCTTGGAAAATGATGGAGAAAATAATCCTGAAACTATTTCCAAACATGTGAGAGACAAGCTGTAGCTGGGAAGATTCAGCATGGCTTTGTGAGGAGGAAACCATCTGCCTGATAGCATTCTGTAGCCATGTGAGTAGCTCAACAGATGAGGAGGGAGAAAGATGTTATCTTGAATTTAGCAAGACTTGTGATACTCTCTCCCATAACAGTCATAAACAAATTGATGAAACACAGTGCTGTAATTTGTGGCATAAACTCGTTAGACATTAATTGCTCCTGGTGTACCACAGGGATTGTTACTGGGGACTATACTGTGTTTAAAACCCGCCTGGATGTGTTCCTATGTGACTGGATCTAGGTGATCCTGCTGTGGCAGGGGGATTGGACTAGATGATCTTTTGAGGTCCCTTCCAATCCCTGCTGTTCTGTGATTCTGTGTAACATCTTTGTTAATGAGCAGGGTGCTAATACAGAGTATCTTCACAGAAAACCAGGTACAGACAATATGAAATGAGAGGGAGTAGCTGATGCACCAGATGGCTGTGCTGCCATTCAGAGGGACAGGCTGGAGAGACGGGCCATCAGAAAACTCGTGCTGTGTCCCACGCCTGGGGAGACATGCACTGGTACAGACTGGAAACTGACTAGTTGGGAAGCAGCATGGCAGTTTGGCAGAGAAGGATCATAAAGCATTGAAGGCCAACAGGATGCTAGGCTGCCTGAGGAGGAGTTGCCAGCAGATTGAAGTGTTCCTCTGCTTGACACGGGTGAGGAACCACTTAGAGTGCTGTGTCTAGTTCAAGGCTACTCAGTAGAATAGACACATAGAGATGTACTGGAGAGAGTCCAGCAAAGGGCCACAATTAAGAGACAAGAGTATCTTTGATATATGGAGAGGTTGAGAGAGCTGGGACTGTTTAGCCTGATGAAGAGGAGACTCAAATGGATATTATGGTCGTGTACCAGTGGCAAAGCAGAGCCAGATTGATGGTGCCCAGTCAGAGTATGAGAGGTGATAGACACACAGTGAAGTACAGAAAATGCCATTTAAACACAAAAAATGTTTTCCCTCCCTATTTTAAAGGGAGGTCAAGTCAGCCCAGGTAGGCTGAAAAGTCTCCATCCTTGGAGATATGTAGAACTCATCTGGACGTAGTCTAGGGTGAAGTGGCCTGGACTAGATGGATGTCTAAAGGGCCCTTCTAACCTCAGTTGTTCTGTGATTGATTCCACAACAGCTAAATGGATAATGGTGAATATATGGAAACTGAAGTGACAGTAACAGTAGTAGTTATGGAGTACGAGTATCAGAAAAGGTCAGTGCTATTACTTGTTTCACAGTGCAGCCTTTTACCCTACAGCTCTGTTTACAGTTCTGTGCTTTTCAACATCTTTTTCCTATAATTCTGATGATAATGGATAAGCTTTATTGATTTTTTTGCATTCCACTTTTCATTATTTCTGAAATCTCTCTAGTTAAGAAAGTTGTTAATAAACAAAGTTGGTTGCATTGTGTTGCCGCTTCTGGTGAGACACTCACTGGAATGATGAAGAACCCTTGTGGAGGAGAACAAACAAGGTATTTTTGAAGTGTGGAGACCAAAGATCACAAGACAACTGAGCTGCCTCAGGTCACACATAAAATCGGTGGTCAGACTGGGAACAGATTACTCATCTGTGGCGTATCAATCCTGTGTGTCTGCTCTCTCTAAATTATTTGAATGATAATAAAAAGGCTTTTTGACTCCTGCAATACATTACCTCTTCTAGGGGCTTGTTGCTTTACGTTGCCTTTTTTCCCTTGTTGCATATTTCACTAGTATAATTTTACCTTCATCACTTACATTAGATTCGCAGCCTTCTGACTTAAGGATGAATTTATCAGTAGTGGGAAATATGTTATTTTCTGTCTTCCTTCCAACCTGAAATGTTGTCTAGGTTAGCAAGAGATCTTTGTGTTTGAATATTACAGAATTAAAGTTTTAATTCGTTTCAGTATTCTAGAAGTAGATGATGAATCTAAGACTCTTAGTGGGAAAATACTAGCAAATGTCATTCAAAGTGTGATGAATGTGTACCCAGGATTTTATGTGCCTTCCAGTAAAACAAAATTGATGCCAATATGAACTTGTGATGGAGTGCAGCCACTGAGTGGGATTAAATTGCGTTATCTCTGTATCTGCAGCAACTGGAAACAGTAAAACTTCATGAATACTTCAGTACGTGGTGACAGCCCATTCCAGCCCTCCATTGCCCTCACTGTGAAGAAGTTCCTTCTGATACTTATATGGAACCTCCTATGTTCCAGCTTACACCCATTGCCCCTTGTCCTATCACTAGATGACATTGAGAAGAGCCTGGCCCCATCCTCCTGACACCCACCTTTCACATATTTATAGACATTAATGAGGTCACCCCTCAGTCTCCTCCAAGCTAGAGAGACCCAGCTCCCTCAGCCTTTCCTCATAAGGGAGGTATTCTACTTCCTTCACCATCTTAGTGGCTCTACGCTAGACACCCTCCAGGAGCTCCATGGCCTTCTTGAACTGAGGGCCCCAGAACTGGACACAATAGCACAGATGTGGTCTCACTAGTGCAGAGTAAAGGGGAAATAGAAAAATTCTGAGAATAATTCTAAGCACATACCAAAATGTTCTGAAATTGTATGTTTAGAACATGTGTGTTGTGGACTAGATGATGGTTGTAGGTCCCTTTCCACCAAGCTGTTCTGCTCTATTCTACAACTCTTCCTGTCCTTGTTTGAATTCTGTTGCTAAAAGCTTTTTTTCTTTCCTAACCTGATTGGTGAAAATCAGAGGTGTGGAAAAAGCCTGCAAGAAGAAAATGAGTTGTTTTCCAGCTTTCCCTGGAGGGTCACAAGCTCTGAGTGGCTCTGTACAGGCTCCTTTCTACCCAGAACAGCTCTTAGGAAGTCTAATCGCATCACTGGGATTCCTTTAAATGTTCAAGGAGGGCAAAAATTAAAATTGCAAGAGGTAAAACGCAGAAGGGTCGTTACAACAAGCTTGATTTACGGTTTGTTTTCGAGAAAGAATGGGTTGGAAGTCTGTCGTGGTGTTGAATATATTTTTGTGTGTGATGCCTTTGTTGCTTCCTCAAGTAATTGATGTTACTTGTATATGAACGCTGGGTAGAACTAGAGGAAAGGTTTGCTCTTTTCTGTGGAGACATCATGGGGGGTCTTTTAATTTGCATTCTGCTATGTGAGGTAACTAAATGGTGTGATTTGGATCTGTGTGTACAGACTGGCAAGCAAATATGTTGAGTTCATCTCCTGTTTAGTTGAGACTAAGTTAAATAAACTGTTAAATTAAAAAATCCTGCCAGCTGAGTGCTTTGGCTGCTTATTATGTGGTTTATTTTTTTAATTATTGTTATTTTTCTCTCTGAGGTGCATGCTATTGATACTATTCTGCCTCAAACCCAGATAGACTTGATTGTTTTAAATCTCTCTGCTCAGAGCATTTCTGATTTAACAGGAACGGCAGCTGAAGCTCCGCACAGTAGCTGTAAAGGAGCACTCTAAGGCTAAGGTAGCCGAGTTGTGTTGTAACACCAAGACCATTATGTCTTTGGCAATAAGCAGCAGGGCTGTGAAGAGTTTTATCCTTTTTTTTTAGTGTAAGCCCTGATCAATGAGAATACAGAGTGAGATGTGCATGGCTGGAAGTTGAAGGAGGTTAAATACTTGAACTGCAGGTAAAATGTCTTCTCTGATTCTCAGTCTAGTATCGAGTTTGTCTAAAATTGTTTTGATTTGTTTGTTTTTAATTTCCAGTGTGGTGTTTTCTGGTAATATGCCACTACAGTGCTCATTTTTGATATGGTTATAAGCTCTGTTTTTAAATTGATCTGCAAATTTAATTTCATCTTGCTACCAAGATAATTTTATTATGGCATTTTCTCTAATTTATGAGTTACTACACCTACCATATATTCCAAGCAACAGAAGCTGAAAGCTGCTTTATTTTTTAAAAAAACTATTTTAACAACAGTAATGCAAACCCTGTTTTCTCTGCTTAGGCTGGAAGGGAACATGAAGGGAAGACAAGACTGAAGCATAAATGCACTGCAGGAGCAATGCATACGCTTGCATTTATTGATATCAGAGTTTTACTTAGGCTGGAGCCCATCCACATAAGGGACCCCAGACATAGGAAATATGATAATAACTTTGGAAGAATGTAGTGTTTTATTATTACACAAAAACGATGCTGTTAATCACAGGTTAGTAATGCGGTAGAGAGGTGGTGGGCTGGTTTTCATTCTGACAGTTTGGAATGCTGTTTTCTCAAGTTAGCCAGGCTCTTTCTTCAATGGGACAGGGATAAGTGCTCATCAGCAAAGACAGACTGAGCTTGCGCAGCTTTTTGTGATTTCTCTGTCACTAACATAACCTGGAGGGTGAGTGAACCACAGCAGGCTGGAGTATTTCAGTTGGGGCAAGTGTGATGCTTTAGGGTACCCCATGAGACCATTCTACATATTTGATGATACTTACTAAGATTTTCTTGGATGTTATATAGTCAACATGGTCATGTTGATTTTCAATTTTATTTTGACCATTTTTAACTGTATAGCTTCATGGGTGTAACATCATTTTTGGTTTAGTTTCAATTTTCAGGTGTCAGGTTTCCATCACCATGATCTGGAATCTTCAATAACAAAAGCAACCTTGCACTGAGCAGCTGAGAAAGTTTTACTCTCAGGAGATGAAAATGTGTATTTATTTTAACATAAGTAATGAAACGTCTGTCACATAAGTGACAGAAATCAAAGCTGCTATACAAAAGTTGTCAAGAAAATACTGAGCTTGTAATTTCAGGGTCATAATTTTAATCAAAATCAAGAGTTTGATTGTCACTTTTTTCATAATAAAAGTAATTTTTGATCTACTGAATGCATGGGATATCTTAGAGAGCTCTGAGTTAATATGAGCTGGGAGACTTTACCTTGTAACCTGGTGAAACTGTTTGCCTAAAGCCATACCTGTGCAGGCGGTAAAAATGTACTGCACTCTCCACAGTACTGAAGAGGGTTGTTTTTATTTCAGTGCAAAGTCTGATGAATAGAAACTGTCGCAGGAGAGCATTAAGCAATATTAAATATTATTGCTTCTTTTTTTTCATTCTTTCGGTGATCACCTGGTCTGTCAACAATCCAAGTATTGATTATTCTGGTAAATTAGACCCCAGGCCCTCTTACAAACAGACACGTCAGATTTTAAAGCAAAAGAGATGCGGTCAACACAACAGGAAGAAATTCAACTTCTGAAATGTTTGCTGGGTCAGACAATCTACTTCAGTGGAATAGGGCAGGCAATTCAGGAGCAGCACATGTGTCTGGCTGCAGTCAGTTTCCCTGGTACTTCTGTATGGTGGACTAAAGGGACCAGAAGGGATGTTTTTGAATTTGTCTTATCCTTTTTTGAACTGGCTGCTGCTGTCTGCCTTTCCAACATCTCCTTGACAGCAAGCTTCATAAAATCACTACCTGCTATGTGAAGAGGTGGTGATTTTTATCCCAGTGAAGCTGATCTCAGTACAGTTCCATTACATTGTGCTGCTGTGCAATTTGGTGAGCAGCAGTTCTGCGTTCACCGTACTCTGCTTCAACACTTCAATCATAAACTTTGATCATATTTACCCACTCATTCCTCTGCTCTTCAAACGGAAAGGTTCCAGCTTTTTGAAATCTGTCTTTGGTCCATACTCTGAAACATTTGCATTGCTTTTCTCTGTGCCTTCTCTTAACCCTGTTTTTGAGTTGGAGAAAGCCTAACACCAGTGTTTTATATCGTAGCAAAGTGACATGTTGCTTCATGGCTTTTTTGTCAGTGATTGGGCACAGAGAGCTGTGAACAGAGCATTTCTTCACTCAAAGGTGATGTGAGAATGGTAGTGATGTTTACATTTTTTCCCACAGAAGACCATCTTATCCTGAGCATAGCTGAAGATTGTTTTCTGCCCTTTTTGCCCTCTTGCTCAACTTTATTACATCCTTTGAGTTGTCATCACCATCATGTGCACATCTGAAGATTTCATTGTGTGATCCTTCCTTGGGTCCCTGAATTTGAATAAACATGATTCCTTGGAAATCCAGAAGCAAGAGTGACTATTAAACTCTCAGTGTGCTTTGTACCCCTTGAGCAAATCTCAGTACACAAAACTTTTTCCAGCTCCACTCTAACTTAATTTCTTCAATATCCTTTGGTGGGAAATCTCGTTAAACACTCTCTTAAAATCTGGGTCCACTGGATCTTCGTTTATCCACTCCCTGCAGGTAGCAGGGCAGTATTTTCTTATACACATGTTATTTTGGATATTGCCCGTCAGATGTGTACGGGTGCGGCAGTGTTGTTCTTTTGTATAGTCTCTACTATCTTATCAGGATTAGAAGTCAGTCAGTGTCAGTGGTCCTTTAAGGACCTTCATATCTCTCAGGTCAATGATGTACAGTCAACAAGACAAAGTGATTTGACTGGTCTAGTGTTTTATGTATATGTTGTACATGTTGATGTAGCTGTTCTGTTATGATGAACGTCTTGTGTGAGATACCATCTCATCATCTTTATTGGTAAAGACAGATGCCAAGAATTTGAGTTTGCCATGATCTTATCACAGCACTCACTTGAGGACTCTTTTCATATCCCTGCTGAAAAATGATCCTGCCAAGATTGTGGCTGTCTTGCATCTTTCAAAGTAAAAGCTAAAGACATAAAGACTATTAATGATTATATAGTAATATTTTTTCTCCAAATCTCCCCCTCCCCTGACTGGATTACTAAGCCTGAAGAGTGGCAGTGAATGGAGTAAAAACCAGTTGGTGTCCTGTGACAAGTGGTGTGTCCCAGGGCTTGGTACTAACGTCTGTTCTCTTTAATACCTTGATCAAAGATCTTCTTGAGGGCACTGAATGTACCATCAGTAAGTTTGCAAACAACACCAGGTTGGGTGGGAATGTTGGTCTGTGGGTGGATAGATGATGGTAAAGCAGTGGGTGCGGTCTGTCTTGACTTCAGTAAACCATTTGACACAATCACAGCGTCCTTGCAGCCAAACTGAGGCATTGTGGTCTGGATGATCGGGTAGTGAGGTGGATCGTGAACTGGCTGCAGGATAGAAGCCAGAGAGTAGTGGTCAATGAGACTGAGTCTAGTCAGAGGCATGTGTCTGGTGGAATCCCCCAAGGATCAGTACTGGGACCAGTCCTGTTCAACCTGATAGCCTTTTTTGAGGGCATAATCAGGTGGATAGAAGATGGCAAAGCAGTGAACGGGGTCCGTCTTGACTTCAGTAAAGCATTTGTCACAGTCTCCCACAGCATCCTCACACCCAAACTGAGGCAGTGTGGTCTAGATTTTCGGGTAGTGAGGTGGATCGTAAACTGGCTACAGGGTAGAAGTCAGAGAGTGGTGGTCAGTGGGACAGTCTAGTTGGAGGCCTGTATCTAGTGGAGTGCCCCAGGGGTCAGTGCTGGGACTGGTCATGTTCAATCTGTTCATTGATGACTTGGATGAGGGATTAGGGTGCACTGNTGGAAGAGGGATTAGGGTGCACTGTCAGCAAGTTTGCTGATGACACAAGGCTGGGTGGTGTCGCTGACACCCCTGCAGACTGTGCTGCCATTCAGTGAGATCTGGGCAGGCTGGAGAGCTGGGCAGAGAGAAATGTAATGAACTGTAAGTCTAAGTGTACACTGCAAGCGTAGAGTTTTGCATCTGGGCAAGAACAACCCCAGGTACCAGTATAAGTTGGGGACTGATCTGTTGGGGAGCAGTGTAGGAGAAAGGAACCTGGGGGTCCTTGTGGACAGCAGGATGACAAAGAGCCAGCAATGTGCCCTTGTGACCAAGAAGGCTAACAGCATCCTGAGGTGGATCAGAAGGGGACTGATTAGCAGATTAAGAGATCTGCCCTGGTGAAACTGTGTCTGGAATATTGTGTCCACTTCTGGTCTCCTCAGTTCCAGAAGGATGCAGGACTGCTGGAGGTAGTTCAGTGCAGAGCCACGAAGATGACGAAGGGAGAAGAACACCTTCCTTATGAGGAAAGGCTGAGGTAGCTGGTTCTCTTTAGGTGGAGAAAAGGAGACTGAGGGGTGACCTTATTAATGTCTATAAATATGTGAGGGGTGGGTGTCAGGAGGATGGAGCCAGGCTCTTCTTATTGTCCTCTAATGATAGGACAAGGGGCAATGGTTGTAAGCTGGAACACAGGAGGATCCACGTAAATATTAAAAGGAACTTCTTCATGGAGAGGTTGATGGAGCACTGGAATGGGCTGTCCAGGGAGTTTGTGGAGTCTCCTTCACTGGAGACGTTTTCTCTGGAGACATTTAAAACCCACCTGGATTTGTTCCTGTTGAACTTGGTCTAGGTGATCATAGGATCATAGGATGTT
>VXBP01000408.1:0-17909 GCA_013400115.1 Rhinopomastus cyanomelas
TTTCATGGGAGACAGTGTCAAAGGCCTTGCTAAGACTGCTTGCAGGGTATAAACCTGTGTTCCCGCTACCTTATTTGCGACAGTATTCCCTATGGTGAAGAACTCTGGTACCTCAGAATGACTACGAGCATGAAGGATGGCCACAGGTGCAGATCTGGCCACTAGGGCTTCTTCCAAAGGGAAGACACTATCATGCTTGGTTGCTCCTCCTTGCCCATCCGGAGCAGTAGTCTGGCAACAAATGCAGAATCTGTAATAACATTGCACAATGTTCCCGGCCAAAGACACAGAGCCACGGCGACTGCTTTGGCCTCCGGCATTTGAACACTAAACATTCTCTCCACCAACAGCCAGGACTCCCACTTGTTACCTGGTCCCTGCCAAACCACTGCTCCCTGTCCTGTAGTGGAGGAAGCGTCTGTGAAAATAGTGGGTCCTTGCAACGGGATATCTAGCACCCTGAGTTTCAAAGAAACGTGAAGGGGCTCAACTAAATAAAAAATGAGTAATGCATCTGAATAGGTAATCTTGACTCCGAAGCCCTGGAGAGCAAGCAGGACTTCCTCAAGGAGGGGTTGAACAGTCCTAAAGACTCTCGGCAGGTATATGATATCAAGTTCCTTCCCCAGAGCTCTGGTTGCAGTGAGCCTAAGTTTCCAAAGCAAGGAAGCTAGCTGTTCAAGCCAAGAGGTAAATGCTCTCATGGGTTGTACCGAAAATACTCACCAAAGAGGTAGCGGTCTAGAGTTCAAAGCATGTCCTAGTACATCAGCTGCTCCCTCCTGACACTTGGTAATTGCCCCTTATATAGGTCGATCAGGGCTTCATCGAGCAAGAACGTTAGTGGTGCAGGCCTGTAAGATTTTTTGCCAGGACGATTGCATTTCCGAAGTTCACTCCCTCTTTTCCCTGGAGTCAGATCCCTTTAACTGATCGTAAAATGGCTTCATCAGCCGTGGAGGGATTCCCAGGGCGGGTCGCACCCACTATATGGCTCCTACTAGCTTCTGTACATCCCACAGGGTACTAATACAAGGCCTAATATCCAGTCCCTGTGGTGACCTCATTAATGTCTACAAATATTTGAGGGGTGGGTGTCAGGACGATGGCACTGGGCTGTTCTCGGTGTCATGTAGTGATAGGACAAGGAGCAATGGTTGTAAGCTGGAACATAGGAGGTTCCACATCAACCTGAGAAGGAACTTCTTCACGGTGAGAGTGACAGAGCACTGGAACAGGCTGCCCAGGGGGGTTGTGGAGTCTCCTTCTCTGGAGATGTTCAAGACCCGACTGGACAGGTTCCTGTGTGACTTGGTTTAGGTGATCCTGCTGTTGCAGGCGGATTGGACTAGATGATCTTTCGAGGTCCCTTCCGATGATTCTATGATTCTATGATTCTATGACTACTGTTGTAGTCATAGATACAAAACCGATACCCCAAAAATTCTATTCCCAGCCCCTTCTGAATCTTCTCTTGGTAGATGACAAACCCCACTGTAGTGAAGGCATGAGTGACTCGCTCTTCCAAGCCCTGCAATTGATGATCGTCAGGGGTGGCGAGCAACAGGTCATCCATATAGTGTGCAAGCTTGCAGCTTGGGAAAGACTGTCTGATAGGCTCTAATATCATTCCCACCACTATTTGACAAATGGTTCGGGAGCACACCATACCTTGGGGGAGCACACACCACTGATACCTCTCTGCAGGTCCTTGATTATTCAAAGTCGGAACGGCAAAGGCAAAGGCCTCCTGATCCTGTATTGTCAAGGGAATAGAGAAAAAATCTTTAAGATCGATGACCACCAGCGGCTACCCCTCCGGTATTGCGGAAAGCATAGGTCCACCCTGCTGAACAGGACCCAAGGGGGTGAGCTGGGCATTGACTGCACGGAGATCATGGAGTAACCGAAACGACCCTGAGGATTTTCAAATAACGAAAACCGGGGAGTTCCATTTACTAGGTGACCGTTCTAAATGACCTAATTGAAACAAGCTGTCTGAGCGCTGCTAATTTATCTACAGGAAGGGGCCACTGATCTACCCAAACAGGGCTAGCATCCTGTTTCCAGAGCAAAGGAATGGCATGACGTATAGACAAATGGTAGACAGTGGCCCTATCTATAAATTTGTAATGCGTACACCCAATTCTCGGAGAAAATCCCTCCCCAATAAGGAACCTGCTACAGCGCAAATCAACGGTGTCATAAGAACAGGTTGCTCCAAGCTGCCGTCCCCATTCATCACCGTGATTTCCACCTTCCCTAAAGATTTCCAGGTGGGAAGAGACCCACCCACACCACTGATCGCCATTGGAGACAAGGCCGCTGGCCACCCCTCCAGCTAATCGTGGTGTGCGATGATTGAAACATCCACACCACAATCAAGAAGCGCTGTAACTAAAACAGAATGTGGGCCCCGAATTCAGGAGGTAATATCCCCGTGTATGTGATGATAGCTTTTACAAGGGGACGTTCGCCAAGCCCGAGCGTCAAAGCTACCATAGGCAGGGATTGAGGGGACTCTTGGGAGCTGGCCCAATCAGAGGGTCCTGGGAGGGGCCCTTGGCCTGAGGCACCCTCCCTAATTCTTTTCCCTGGTAATGTACTGCAAACTTTCTGCATCGTGGGGCGGTATGTCCCTGCCCCCCACAAAGCTGGCAGGGTCCCACACCCCTCTCTTGCCTGTCTGGGGCTCTGCATTGCGCTCTAAAGTGGCCGAGCCGGTGACACTTAAAGCAGGGACCCCTCTCCAGCACATTTTAGTCTCTGCCGTCCGCCTGGACTTTTATGGCAGCCATAGCAGAGACAATGGCGGTTGCCAAGCCCTCATTAGAGGGGAGCCGTCTTTTGCTTGTCCAGGACATATTTAATAAGTTTGCCAGGGGTAGTGAACTTGTCAGGGGCTGCTTGAATAATTTCTCTAATATTTTCATGTGATTCCTGTTTGAATAATTTCTCTAATATTTTCATGTGATTCCTGTTTAAGACAATCTATAATAACCAAATTGTGTACCACTCGCAGTAGATCCGAGCCTTCCGCCGCTCTGATCAATCCATTAGCAAAGTCAGAAAATGACTCAGAAGGATCCCGTGTTATTCCTGACCAAGGAAGAGGGGGTTCAGCTTTTTGAAAGCCGCAAGGTTGCATCTGTAGTTGCATGCAATTCCCCAGGGTGGAGGTGTAATAGTTGCCCATGGCGATTTCCCACCATCCCCAGAGCGACCCCTGTCAGCCATGCTATGTTTGTGTGCTGCCCCCGCCTCCCATTCACCGGGTGTCGTGGGTCATGCTCCGCTGCAACAACTACAGCTTTGAGCTGCGTTAACCACTCCTCCAGTGGTATCTGTTGTACTACACAACAGGTTGTAATGTCAATAACATCAGAAGCAGGCATCTTTCATTACTTACGGATATTTGGTCAGTGAATTAAAACCTTGCTTCTGAAGTTTAACACAGCCCTGAGTAACCATATATCAAAATGTTAGTTCAAAAAGTGCTCACTCTTTAACCAGCATCATCCATTCCATTATACTAACAGTTGATGACAAACTCTGTAGAGGATTAGGGATTTTCTGAAGTGTGAAGCAAATAAAGCACTATATGTTTGAAAAGTTTTGCTTATTGTTTCTAGTGACTGTTTTAGAATGACAGAATCATATAATAATGAAAAGTGGGAGGTAATCTGCAGCCTGGCTGGAAATAAATTACAAAGTCATTATTCCATTAATAAAATGTGCATGAATGATTTTGATTTTTAGCACCCTTATTTTGAATGGTAATCCAAAATGCGTTAACTAGATGCAGAGATGGCCTTTTCTTCCTAACCTATTCAGAAAAAAACCGTCAAACATAATCTACTATGTGTATGAAATATTCTGAAAGAGGAATGCACATTGCACAATTTAGTTCTTTCACCATCAGTGGTACCTGAACAAAAGAGTTTTCCCTGTTTCTGAAAACAAATTAAGCACGAAACCTCCCCAAACCAAAACTTAGAAGTTAAAACATACTAAATGCACTAGAAAGTTAAAATGCCCTCAGTTGTATCCAAGTTGTATCCAAGAAAAACTATTGAGAAAGAAATTAATGGTATTGTATGTGATACATGTGTCTTTCAAGTATGCAGGTTTAGTTTCAGAAACAGAGGTCAGAGTTCATCCCTAGGTCACTAAAGCTTATCTGGTCAGCAAAACCAGCAAAGATTGACCTTTCAGATTACTTGGAAACAATTGTACTAGTAGCATATACCCTCACGGTGGACATCAGATTATTCAGCCTGCTAAAGTGTAACCCCAAGTAGGAAGTTTTTGATAAATTATTAGCAGGGGGAGGAATAGATATGTCAGTACAAACAGAGTGGTTCTGATTAAAGTAGTCACGCAGTGCAGATAAGTATCACAGGATCACAGAATGTTACAGGTTGGAAGGGACCTCAAAAGATCATCTAAGTCCAACCCCCCCATGCTGGAGCAGGGTAAGCCTACAGTACTGTCTCAAGATGTCCTACATGGGGCTTGAACCCATGACCCCAGGAATCCTAATGATTCTATGATTCTGTGGTTCTGTGATTCAGAGTCCCATGCTCTACCAACTGAGCCAACCAGCAGTGGGAACTGTGTAATACCGTACAATGAGAAAACGTAAATTTAATCCTTAAATTGTAACACTAGCTATATTTGATCCTACAGTAGCTGATAACCTTAATTTGTAAAATAAATTCTCAGTATATAAGTTATATTAGAATTAATGAAAAAAGATATTATTGTAATTATTAATAATTCTTATTTTATAGCTTTACTTACATAAATCTTCGTTCTAGTGTTAAGTTTGTTGTTATGTGAGATAGAATACTTTCAGAGTCATTAGTTCTACTCAGTGATAGTTACAAGAGCAAATAGGCCACTATTATTTGCTAGAATACATGTAGTCTGTCCTTGTACAGCAATAGAATTTTTCCTTTTTTTCCCCGTTTGTATTTTAATAAAGTAGATCTTCTTTCTGCAGCAGAACTCACCTTTTTAATAACATTGATAAAATATATATGCCATTGTTAACGTCAAGACTGAAAGCACCTTGAGCTGCAGTGATCATTTTGACAGTCCTAAGGGATATGGGTCTATGAGCCAGCAATGTGCTCTTGTGGCCAAGAGGGCCAACAGCATCCTGGGGTGGATTAGAAGAGGGGTGGTGAGCAGATCAAGAGAGGTTCTTCTCCCCCTCTACTCTGCCCTGGTGAGACCACACCTGGAGTATTGTGTCCAGTTCTGGGCTCCTCAGTTCAAGAGGGATGTGGAGCTGCTGGAGAGAGTTCAGNAGTCAGGATCCTGAGTTTTAGGAAAGCAAAACTCCAGCTGTTCAAGGAGTCAGTCAATCAGACCCCCTGGGAAATGGGTCTCAGGAAAAAGGAGAAGATCAGAGCTTGCAGATCTTTAAGGATGCTTTCCACAGAACACAAGAACTCTCGATCCCCAGACATCAGAAATCAAGCAATGAAGGCAACATAGTTCAAAATGGCTGATCAAACTAAAGGGCAGGAAGGGACTGCATAGGCAGTGGAAGCAGTGATAAGTATCCTGTGAAGAGCACAGAGACACTGTCTTGTTGTGTGGTGAGGGGATCAGGGAGATCAAGGTGCAACTGTATCTGAACTTGGCATAGGTGTAAATTATAATAATAAGAGCTTCTACAAGTACGTCAATCAGAAAGTGCACCCCATCTTATGAGCATGACCGGCAAGCTGGTAACACAGTCAAGGAGAAGGCTGAGGTATTTAACAAATTTTGCCTCAGTGTACACAGATAACCTCTATTCTCACAACTTCCAAGATGATGGACTACAAGACAAGGATTGTGAAAAGCAAGTCCCTCTTTCCACTGTAAGAGAAGATAAGGTTTGTGACCACCTGAGGAGTTTGAATAAACAAATTAATGGGACTCAGTGACATGCATCCTGGCATCCTAAAGAAATTGGCTGATGTAGTTCCCAAGCCACTTGTAATATGAATTTACCCTGAAGGATTAAGGATTATGGCAACCTATAATACAGTTGCTTAGAATTCCAAACTCTCTCATAGTTTCAGCTTGGCCAATAGGTGACTTTGTGAACCAGTGCAATCACTTTGGAGCATACTGTTCCCTGCTTGGTGGGGAGTGAGTCATTTGTTGACTGATCTTTGTCATTGGGCAAGACCAACAGCTGTCTTGTCTTTGGAATGTAGTGAATGAAGAGAAAGTGGAAGTTGCAACCCCAGGGATCTGTGGAGGAAAGGTTTCACCTACAATCCATTGTTTGCTGAAACAGAGAAACAGAGTACCAGTTATGGCCTGTAGGAATTGGCACAATGAAATAGAGGACTGGCTTCAAAGCATCTGGTACAGGGAACTGACCCTTAAAGTAACAGCTAATGGATGGCACTCACTAATGAACGGATCCGTGAATAGAAGGATGGATATCACATTACCAAAAGAAAAGGAAGGGCTAGTGATTTCTTCATCTTGAGTGGGTGGAAATGGCAGCTTGGGCCAGATATGTAAGAACATATGATTAACCTGTATATGTCTTTGCATTGAGATGTCTAAATTCTGTAAATTAGATACGTCTTATTTTACTCCAAAATGAACTAGTTTCAGTTTTTTACCTGCTACTTTTACAAGGAGTTTTAAACACTCCTTGTTTTGTTTCTGGTTTGGTTCATGTGGTGGGTTCAAGAGCACAATTAAAGATAAAGGAAAAGAAAACAAAGCAGTTAGGTCTCGAATTTGCTAGACAATGGATAGCTTAGGGAAAACTGGAAAAGGGTTTATTAACTCTATAACTGTATACAGAAATGAAAAGAGGTTAAGCAAGTTAGTGCACACAAACTAGAAACTGTGTCACAAATGCCATCACATATTCTGAGAAAAATATAGTGGGAGATCACCATCGTATTGATCTTTGGGTCTTTTTTTCACATTAGAGATCTGGGGGAAAACAGCATGTCAGTCAAGAAGAAATGACTACCACAACCCTCTCTATTATCATGCCATCAGTGGCACCTAGGCTGTTTTCAGACTGGTGAATTCTTCAATTCTTCAGCATAGCTTCTCCAGTCAACACTCTCGGGATGGCCTGATTCCTCAGAAAGAAAGGAAAGCAAAGCAGTGATGTCTCAATGGCATCTTGGATAAAATTCACCAGACAATTGATGGCTTAGGGAAACTCCAGAAAGGTTTATTAACTCTANCTGCCAGTCTTTTCTGAGTGGCAGAAATGACAAACAGTCTCTCCTCCTGCTGATCACTCTTTCCAAAATGGCGGCGGCCCAGTCACAGGGCCCCGGCCACGCGCGGGGTCCAACATGGAGACCGACCCACATGGCGTCAGCAGGGCCACACCCCCCCACACTCCACACGTGGCCGAGAGGGTCTTCCAGACATCCTCTCCTCTCCTGTCCCTCCCCTGTCTCAGCTCCAGGGGGAAGAGGAGTAGCCCAGTTCACCGATGCTGAAGGCTGTCCGTGGTGGAGGGGTCGTGATGGCATTTCTGCACCAGTCTTGCTTCTCCAGTCCGGGCACAGTGCAGTGGTGAGCAGCGGCGCACCGCGCTGCCGCGGCGACGGGAGCTGCTTCGGTCCAGGACACAGCAACGTCCGCGGCTTTTCTCTGGTCTGAGGCCGCGGTGGCGTCCATGGCTTTTCTCCAGTCCGAGGTTGTGATGCGGCTGGACTGCACACCTGCGGCAAGTTGCGGCCGGGATCACTTCCAGACCCCACAGTGGCAGATGCCCGCTGGTGTTGGGGTCAGTCCGGGGCCGGGGCCGGGGCTGTGGCTGCGGCTGGTTCGGGAGCTGCGGAACCCCTCAGGGCCTCACCTCCTCAAAGCAGTGGTTCCCACCTCCCCCCACCGCCCGTTCCCGGGGAGGTGGGGGGGGGCTCCCTTCAGGGCCACAGCCCCCAAAAAGGGCGTGAACAGAGACCCTGCCCCGGTTTTTATAGTCTGACCTAGCCCGCCTTTCAGGGGCAGGTCCCAGGACAGATCCTTCTGGGGAAGGGTCCTGGGACCTGTGCAACAGGGGATAGGTTCCCCCAGGAAACAATACAACTTTTCTTCCTCATGAAAGCACCTCTGAAAATTCTAGCAGTTCTCAAACTACAACAGAGGTCCACAAGGATCCTGCCTAGAACGATATACACATACTCAGTGCCTGTTCTACTTTAATTTTTGAAATGAATACAGAAACAAAATGTGTATTTATTTCATGTCACGGGGACTCAATAAAGGATGGAAATAGATGAATGTGAAATAGTTTCTGTTGGTTGTCTAAGCTGCAGTTAAATTAGGCAACATATGTTTGTAAGGATAAAAATTGTTTATCCTATCATATTATGCATATATCTAATGATTTTTATGTTGTTGTTTGTCATCAGAGGACATGACACATTCAAGAGATCTTCAGTCAGTAAAGTAGTAAGCCTTACTAAGGAACGGTTAAAATTGTCATATAACTCTCAGAGTGTGGGGAATTTTTTGAGGCTTTTTGGGGTTTGGTGGTGTAGTTTTGTTTTGGTTTTGATTTTGGTTTTGTATTTACAGGCAGTATCTCCAGGGCAACACAATGTAAAACTTAATCTGAATCAAAATAATTACCTTGAAGTAATTATTAAATTGCAAAATGCGTGAACTTGTAAAATAGAGACACTCTCTGCATAAATCTGGCATCTGCTGGACAGCTTATGTCCCCCTAATTTTCACTTGTTTTGGTACGCAGAATTCCAAATTTCCCTGTCCTTGTGAAACCATTGACAAAGCCACCAACATCTTGTACAATACTTGCAACCATCAGTGTGAGTACCTCTGTCCTCCCAGGTCCTCTACTGCGGCAAATTAGTTAGCATTCTTTAGCCTCTGTTAAAGCATACCAAAAAACAGAGTGGAAAATAATGCCTTATTATTCATCAGATTTTAGTGCTGGATTGGACTTTCAAGGATAAATAAATTATGCTCTCAATTCCTGTCACACGGAAACTGAGGTGTCATTGACCTAATGGGTATCTTCAGAAAATGACTGTCAATTAAATGTGATATTTTAGGACAGTAATAGAAGTAATTATCTTTTCTGACAAGAGAGAAAGAATTAGTATCAAGAGGCTATAATGAGTCCATAGAATCAGTCAATAAAGGAAATTTTCTACAGTTACTTGACCTGATTACAAAACATGATGTAATAGTAAATGTCACGCAGCAGCATGTAGTACAAAATAAGCCAATGGCATCAATAGGTTGAATTTTATTGAGAATAAGATGGATGCTGACAAGTCTAATTACATTTATGTGATTTGGGAGAATAATATGAGTAACTGCTATAAGAAAAATGTTCCAGTATAATAAAGAAAGATAGCATTTATGAAAATCTTTGACACGGGAACTGTTAGACTGTGCTTAGAAGATCACAGATATTGGGAGGGCACAATAAGATTTATACTAATCAGTCAGATGTGAAAGATTTAGTTAGCAGTAAAAGCCCTTTGATACATAGGAAAGTAAGAAGGAGGTTTGTGATCCTCTGAAAGTTTGAGGGAGATATGTGACATGCAGAAATACATATATTAATATTAAATTGACATCCTTCCATGTAGAACCATAGAATCATTAGCGATTGGGAGGGACCTCAAAAGATCATCCAGTCCTATCCTCCTGACACAGCAGGATCACCTAGACCAAGTCACACAGGAACACATCCAGGCGGGCCTTGAACATCTCCAGTGAAGGAGACTCCACAAACACCCTACATAACACTGAGAAGAACCCAGCTCCATCCTCCCGACACCCACCCCTCTCATATTTGTAGTCATTAATGAGATCACCCCTCAGTCTCCTCTTCTCCAAGGCAATGAGACCCAGCTGCCTCAGCCTGTCCTCATAATGGAGGTGCTCCACCTCCTTCATCATCCTCATTACCCTACGCTGGAGTTCCTCCAGCAGCTCCACATCCCTCTTGAACTGCGGGACTCACAACTGGACACAATACTCCAAATGTGATCTCACCAGCGCAGAGTACAGGAGGAGAAGAACATCTCTTGATCTACTAACCACCCCTGTTCTGATCTGCCCCAGGATGTTCTTTTCCTGGCTATTAACAAGTAACAGTTTGCAACTAAAAAAATATTTCTATTAAACTTAACAAAGTAGGATATAAGAACCTCTGGATGTTCTTAGAGAGAATCAATGCCAGTTTCCTGACCAAAAAAGTCAAAGGAAAATGAGAAGAGTTTCTTTGATGGACTGCATACTGACAAAGCGTGACTCACTAGAGATGTGAAGGTGAAAGGTAGCCATGATCACACAGTATCACAGTATTATCATGTCAGTGACCGTGAGATGGTGGAATTCAGGATCCTGAGAGCAATGTAAAAACAAAGGCCACAGTCCCTGGCTTCAGGAGAGTGTTCTTTGACTCTTCAAGGAGCTGCTTGCAGCAGTACATGGGGACAGGCTGTATAGATGGATACTGGACAGCTCAAGCTTTTCAAGGACCACCTAATCCAAAATCAGAAGTGGCATATGTCTACATGTAGAAAATTGAGTAAAGATGATATCAGGATGCATGGATAGATGAAGAAATAAAAGAAAGTATATAAATAAAAGAAGACGATGTGGGAAGAATACAAAGAAACTGAGTGTGCAGGTGCTGTGTTACACCAGACAAGGCCTACAAGTAAAATCTAGTAAGAAACATAAAGGACAGCAAGAAAGATTTCTGCGGGAGCGTCGGCGGGAGGAACAACGCGGAGCAATCAATGTGATTGGTAAAGCATTGTTCAGCTTTATTATACCTAAACATTAGTTTATATAGAGTTAGGCTTAACTGCGTGTTCTAAGCTTATTGGTTCTTAAGTCTATTGCTATATGGTTGACGTAACTATTCCAAACACTTATTGGTTAGAGACCTGATACCATACAAACAATTACTCTGTTCTGGCTACAAGTCACAAAAGCATCCTGTCTTAGCGCCTTGGCCTTGCTCAATACAATGTTGCAAGACTTTTGCTGAGTCCTTGGCTTCATCATAATCTCATTGACCATGCTATCTTCAGTGTTCAATCATCACACCAGCTGCTTCCCATGGCCTTCGTTCCCAGGCCTACTTCAGTTCTAACTGTTCTTGCTCAAAACCTGGATTGTACAGAGGCTCTATTGAGCCATGTCCCTGTTCTTTTAGCCACTGTGCAACAGATTTCTACATGTAGAAATTATTTTCTGTGTTGAATTCTTTGGCAAATGTCATTGAAAGTTGACAAAAGATTGGAGAATTCAAAGACAGTAAAGCTACTGAAGATATATGAGTAAGAAGTATTCCTTTGATTAGAGCAACAGCAGGTAATTAAGTATTACTAAGGAATGGAATAGCACATAAGGCAGAGAAGCTATGAATAATCTGAGAGAAAAACATAATTCAGCTGAGATAAAGCATTAGACATCAGAGAAACTATGCACAATCTAGGAAGTGAAGTTTCATTAATTTCATTTATAGAATGACTCGTTTCCCTAGTAAAAAACCTCAGTTCTAACTCTTTGCCTTCAGATACATTGTGACTGAAAAAATCCTTAAAACCTTTCTCTCTTCCTTGTAGCATAGCATCTCCCTTAGGTCACACTTGTGATCAAAGAACCAAGATCTGCCACCTTTAGTTTCACAAACATGAAAGACTACAGTAGGACTTTCATGAAGCTGTAGGAAGCTTTCATGAAAAGTGAGAGAGTAAAACATTTCTGTCAAGCTGATGGCAATATGTTGGAACTGAAAAATCTTTAGTCAACTGTGAAACACTGTGATATCAATTACAGTTTAAAACTTACATTTTTGGCTGGGAAATGTAGTAACTGCATAGCTGATTTCATACTACATGCACTTGTACAAGTGTAGTTAATACCCTAAAGAAGTGAGAAGAAATGGGTCTTTCAAGCCCAGGTAAGTGATTGCATTTAGGAAGAAGGTGTAATTCCTCAAAACAACCGTCTTGAATTTTCTGGAGAGTAGAATGAATAGTTTTAAGATCTGCTTTCTTGCCATCCAGAAATCACTTGACAGCTTGAGCTATGACCTCATATAATTGTTATTGTTTACTTGTACCACCACAGATTTTCCACATCTAGGAAGTGTATAAGCTATGTTCCTGAAGACTCGAAGAATGCGTAATTCATTCCTGTCTCCAAGAAAGTCAAGAAGGAAGATCCAGAGCACTACTGATCAGTATAACTCACTTCAGAAGATGATATAGCAAATCATTTAGATTGATACCAATCTGACTGTGAGGGGTCACTATGTTTTTGTAGCAAAGAAGGCCAAAAACTTTCTCTGCTGTTTTAGGAAGACAGTTTCTTACAGGTCAAGACACTTGCTTCCTATTCTTGGCGTAGTAAGACACCTTCAGGTAAAATACTCAACTCTGGACTCCCTATTAAAAGATAAGAGGTTTTTGCCCCCCCTTTACTATGCCCTGTTGAAGCCACAACTGGAATCCTGTGTCCAGTTCTGGAGTCCCCAGAACTGAAACTACTTAAGATGGTCAAGTGCAAAATCACTAAGCACTGGAACACCTGCCAGACAAGGAAAAGCTGAGAGATCTGAACATGTTTAGGCTTGAGAGAAGGAAACTTACATGAGATCTCATAAATCCATTTAAGTATATAAAGGCCAACTGCCTGGATGATTGGACCAGGTCTGGTGATGTTAAATGATATGACAAGGTGCAATGGGCATAAACTGGAACACAGGAAGTTCAATTTGAACATAAGGAAATCTTTTTCATGTTGAAGGTAGCAGAGAACTGGTACAGGGCAGTCAGAGAGTTTGTGGAGTTTCCTTCAATGGAGACATTCAAAACCCATCTGAATATTTTCCTGTAGAGGGATTGGACTAGACGATTTTCAGAGATCACTTCCAGTTTTCACAATTCTGCGATTCCGTGATCTGTCATTTCTGTAGAGGCTGAGTGCATTGAGTATTAGTCTAGAGAAGAATGCTCTCAGGATATGTATACATATGTATAAAAGGGCTGCTATTCAGGATTACTGAGGCTGGAGACTTCGGCAAGGAAAAATTTAATGAACTATAACAAGAGTAAGTGTAAAGTCTTTTACCTGGGCAAGAACAACCCCAGGTACCACTATAGGCTGGGGACTGAGCTGTTGGAGAGTAGAGTAGGAGAAAGGCATGTGGGGGTCCTGGTGGACAGCAGGATGACTATGAGCCAGCAGTGTGCCTTTGTAGCCAAGAGGGCCAACAGCATCCTGGTGTGGATCAGAAAGGGGGTGGTTAGTAGCTCAAGAGAGGTTATCCCTCTCTTTACCACATCTTTAATACTGTGTTCAGTTCTGAGCTCCTTAGTTCAAGGACAGAACTGCTGGAGAGAGTCCAGCACAGAGCCACAAAGATGGTGAAGATAGTGGAACATCTTCCTTATGAGGAAAGCCTGAGGGAGCTGGGTCTCTTTAGCTTGGAAAAAAAGAAAATCAGGGGTGACCTCATTAATATTTATAAATATGTGAGTGATGAGTGTCATGAGGATGGAGCCAGGCTCTTTGCAGTCCCATCCAATGATAGGACAAGGGGCAATATATGTAAGCTGTAACATAGAAGTTTCCACATCAATATGAGAAGGAACTTCTTCACAGTGAGGGTGATGGAGCACTGGAATAGGCTGCCCCAGGGGAGTTGTGGAATCTCTGTCTCTGGAGACATTTAAAACCCTCTTAGGTATGTTTCTGTGTGACTTGACGTAGGTGATCCTGCTCTGGCAGGAGGATTGGATTAGATGATCTTTGAAGTCTCTTCTAATCCCCAATGTTCTGTGATCCTGTGAAATATCAGATTGGTACAAGCAGTGTATTCTCAGTGATAATATGCATACACTGAAGAAAAGAGGTAATTCAAGTTAAACATTAATAAACTTCTTTCCTATGATAACAGAGCCAAGCTTTGATATCTAAAGGATCTGTGGAACCTCTAATCTTTAACATATTCAGATATGACAAGCTCTGAGCAATATGCAATGGCTGAATGTGCTCTGAGCAGAATCAGAATAGGACTGTGTTCTGAGGTGAGATACAGCACTGTGATGCTGTAAATCTGTGACATATATTTGTGTGGTGTGTGTCTTTCCATTGTACACCTGTTCTCAAAAGAATTGCAGTTTTAGTAGAAAATTCAATAGTTGGCAAGGGAAAAACAGATTCTGGATGAATCTAGATTCATCCAGATCTGGATGAATTTTGCTTTATGGCAAAATTACCCTGTGATGGGACAGCAGATGCTCTGGTTCTGGCAGTGGAGTAAGCAGAAACTTTTATGTTTAGCTGAAAAGAACAATAAAAGTAAGGGGCTTTAAATGTGAAAGGTTAAGGGCAGATGTCTTTGAAGAGTTTAGTGCATTGCCTGCTTGTCTGGTTTAAGCAAATCAGAATGGAAGGGGGTTTTTTATCTGGAATGTTAATGATGGAGAAGCTGAGAGCTTTGCTAAGGAGAATTGTGGCCTGCATGATAATTTTCCAGTTTCTGACACTGGTTATGCTGCTTTGAAATATTCTGTGACATCGTCAAACAGAAAATTACAGAAGGTTGACAGTTCAGCCACTGAGGAAGTTATCTGTCTTTCAACTGACTTTAAATAGTCATGAGACAATGTGAGCTCTAAGTCTGTAACACTGTCACTTATTTGGCTATAGCAAATGGTTCTTCCTAAATAAGGAGAAGTTTGAGACCTGACATAAAAGGCCAGGAGGATTCACTCACCCCTTACAGTTAATTGGCAAAAGACAGACTTAACTTGGAGAAAACAAAATAGCATTTAATTTAAACAAGAGAAAAGTCTGTCACCAAACAAAGGCAGAGATACATCACCACAGGGGACAATTTCTCCGTGAGCTCCTCCAGCTACTGCAGGGGTCGTTCAAAAGCTGTGGGTTATTCTGGCTTTTATTTTTGTAAGCTTCTCACAAGGGCCACATGAGCAATCTCCTCTCTCACTAGCAAAACCTCATCAGGCTCCAACTACAATAAATGCTCAGAAATCTAGGCTCTAATTTTTAAAGTAAATGTGATTCTAAGATGTCAGAAATAGTATATAAGTGTTAAACACATGATTTATGGTACAGCTGTTGGAACAGTTTATAAAATCTCTCTTTTTTTTTTTTTTTTTTTTTTTTTTTCTATGAAGGTAGCAAGGAGACTGTAACAAAACATTCTAAGTCTACTATCCAGCCTGGTTTTCCTGTAGCACAGTCACTTTTTGAAAATTCTTGGACAGTTGGTGAGCAGAAAGAAAGTGCCTACAGTTCTAAAGAAAAATGGTGGTTTTTTTAAAGTCTTGTTATCCTTAGCCTTCAGTTTACAAGCAATTGACACTATGACAGCTAGAGCTAAATCATTAGATAGATAAACTGGAAGCATTTCTGTATTTGCCAACAAATAGCACACTCAGTCTGCAGGTCACAGTCAACTTTTGAATTTGAAGAGAAACTTTGGGAAAACATGATAGGTGGTTTTATCTTCTGATATTCTGACCTCTTACTTGAAAAATCTCTATTTCAGGAGGATGTAGATTTTTATGGTACTGAAGAATTTGTGTTTCTTCACCTGAAAGCCATGGGATGACAAAGAAGCATTCACCACACATAAGTGAAATAGTCACTGAAGAAGGTGTTGACACTTTCTAGTCTTCAACTCGCTATGCCTCCAGAAAAAGTGAAGATGAGAAGGGCGTGTAAGGGGATGGATTTTATTTTCTTGAAGATGTTGTATATCACTTGAACAAATCAAGCTGATGTCAGAATAAGAGAAAATCAAATGGAGTATTCAGTGGGCACTGTCAAATTCAGTGCTTAATCTGTAAGGCTGGGAAAGTACAACTACAAGCGTTCTCCCAAAATGATCATGAATAGCCTTTAACGCTGTACTAAATATAAGCATAAGAGGATTAGTCTGATTTTGAATATTCTAATCTTTCCATATGCACACCGAAAAAAAAGAAAAAAATAGAAGAAAGGTGTTTTTCTATTCGTTTGTACAACAAAAAAACCCAAACCACTCTAAAGCGCAAGTACGTGTAATCTTTGCTTCGACTGACTTCTCATATCAGATCATTCTGGAAAGGGACGTGTGCAGCGCCAAATACGTGCACCGTGCCAAAACAATTTTTGAGGGGAGTGTTCTAAATCAAAACCACTATAATCTGATATGAAACTAACAGATTATGATAGAAATGGAGTGATAATGACAAGCTCTTGTTCGTTTTCATATCACCATTATCCAAGACAAATAAGATATTTCACACAAATTCCTTGTCTAGCAAGGTGTGTATTATCAGTATTACTAGCAACATGAAGACTATTAAAATTGCTTAAAAGTTATCACCAAAACCTCGCTGTTAGTTCAAAGGACTCTATAAGCATATAATCAAGTATATAAGCATCGATTCTGAAAGACATATTGTCAAAAATGCTCATATTTACAAAAGAATAAGGTCACCAAAAACATAAAGTCACCCTTAATATGAGATAGTTTCGGGGACACAATCATGAAATAAGAAATGCATGTTTACCCAGGCATGCAATGTGTACTCTATATAGAAATACAGCTCTTTTATGCAACAGCTTTTATCAAAATATGTTGATTGATGGTAAAATATATTAGAATCATAGAATCATAGAATCACTACAGATTGGAAGGGACCTCGAAAGATCATCTAGTCCAATCCGCCTGCAACATCAGGATCACCTAAACCAAGTCACACAGGAATTACCAGTCTTTTCTCCTAGTGCTGTATCAAGTTAGAACAAGTGCTGCTTGATACCTTGGACATGTATGAAGCCTTCAGATTGCATTCACTTGATGGCGTCTTTTGGCCTGGGTGATGATTCATTCATGACTACTGTTCTGAACTATTTTGTTCAAGGCGGGATTGGACGTGGCACTTGGTGCCATGGTCTAGCCTTGAGCTCTGGGTGACAGGTTGGACTTGATGATCTATGAGGTCTCTTCCAACCTTGATGATACTGTGATACTGTGATACTGTATCATGTACTTGGCACCCTTGGAAGTTTTTCACTGACCATGAAAAGATTGATTTGCCTCAGAGAGATTTAGTGGACTTTTCTTAAAAGCAGATAAGTAGATGGAGCACTGAGGATTGTTTTTTATTTCAAAGACTTTTTGTTTGTCTTGTGAAAAACAATGGAAATGCCACCTGTTGACCAACAAAGAAAACTACTTGGAATATATGCTATCATAGGTAGATCACTTAGACTATTGAACTGTTTTCCTTTTGTTGTGATAGGGAGTATTTTGACAAAAATTGGTGGAATAATCAACCACTATTACTGAAAGTGGTACATATTTTCTGTTGATACATGGGTATTCTGCTCTGTCGTAGAGATTATGGACTTCTTCCATTGCATGACTACACATCACAGATTAACAGACCTCTGTTAATTCAGTTTCTCCCACATCTTATTTTTAGCATTGCAGTTTAGCATGGCAGGTGAGCCTGCCTTGGTTGATGAGGATTGGGTTAGGGATAAGTTGAGCAAACTGGATGTGCACAAATCCATAGGCCCAGATGGGATGCAGCCGCGTGTGTTAAGGGAGATGACGGAAGTCATTGCTAAGCCGCTCTCCATCATCTTAGCTAAGTCCTGGGAAACAGGAGAGGTGCCTTGGGCCTGGAAAATAGCAAATGTGACCCAAATCTTTAAAAAGGGAAAGAAGGAAGACCCAGGTAACTATAGACCGGTCAGCCTCACCTCCATCCCAGCAAAGGTGATGGAACAGTTTGTTCTAGAGGCTGTTTCCAGGCACATCAAGGACAGGAGGGTCATTAGGGACAGTCAGCATGGCTTCACTGAAGGGAAGTCATGCTTGACCAACCTGATAG
>VXBP01000409.1:0-262684 GCA_013400115.1 Rhinopomastus cyanomelas
GTGGGTGTGAGGAGGATGGAGCCAGGTTCTGCTCACTGTCATCTAGCGAAAGGACAAGGGGCGATGGGTGTAAGCTGGAACATAGGAGGTTCCATATGAAAATGAGAAAGAACCTCTTCACCTTGAGGGTGACAGAGCACTGGAATGGGTTGTGCATGGGGGTTGTGGAGCTCCTTCTCTGGAGACATTTAAAGCCCACCTGGATATGTTGCTGTGTGACTTGGTCTAGGTGGTCCTGCTGTGTCAGGGGGATTTGGCTAGACGATTTTTCGGGTCACTTTCAGTTCCTAATGTTCTATGAGTCTGTGTAATTCTCATTGTTTTTCCAGAATGGAATGATGGTTTTTACTTATTTACAAAATCGACAAAGCTGAATTTTTCCTTGTCAAGACCGACCCATTTCCATATTAACTAAATACCACTTTTCATTGACAGCTCTACTGTAATAATTAGTAGGAATGCAAATTTGACTGGCTGTTACTTTTTGTGCTCCTTTGCTGCTTTGTTGGATTTTGTTTTCTTGTGACAGCATAGATACTTCAGAAACTTGTTAGGTTTCTGAATCTAATTTTGGTTAAGTCTGCCTTCTTAACATCACTGGTTTCTTCTCTAATGGTATTTCCAAAAGCCAGTCAGTAAATAAATGTGGCACACAGTGTACAATTAGCTGATAATTGTCTCGATGGATCACCAGTTGAGAACATACCATAAGGTTACTTTTAGTTTAAAAAATGAGCTAGTTTCATGTATTAAAAAGCTTGTCTGAGGAGTATTTTAAGTAAGTAAAAGCGTGCCAGTGCAACATTTGTTTTCAAGATTCTTGCTTCTGTTTACTGCATGCATACTTAAAATAGAATTGAGTATGAGCCGTCATATTGCCCCCCCTAACATCACTGACACAATTGTCACTTCTTTCTAAAATGCCATCTTCTTTTGTGGTGAAACCTTTTGAGTTGAAGGGCATTGCCCAGTCAAGTGCATAGCGTTTTACAGCTGTAAGTCAGAAATGCTATGTTAAATTAAATCTAGAATAACTGTTCATCTTGACTGGACTGGAAATTCTACAAATGACAGGAAGCATCAAGAAGAGAGGAAGTGTGTAAATATGCTCATGTTTTGGATAGGATATTTGAAAGGTGGTATATTCTGCATTTTTTTTAGTGTTATTATAAATACTATTTGCAAAATATTCTCACATAAATAATAGTTGTTCCTGATGGATAAAATCCTTAAACCATGTCTTTTATAGGCAATCCAACTGTGTGGCTGCCCAGGGGGGTTGTGGAGTCTCCTTCACTGGAGATGTTCAAGACCCGCCTGGATGTGTTCCTGTGTGACTTGGTCTAGGTGATCCTGCTGTTGCAGGGGGATTGGACTGGATGATCTTTTGAGGTCCCTTCCAATCCCTAATGTGATTCTGTGTGTGTGCGTATGTGTGGTGTTAGTCAGGATTTGGGGCTTCCTTGCCAGGTCTACAAAGGGTCGTGCTTCTTCCCAGGTCACATCACTCAGTCAGGTGGAATCCATTTGCTGTTTTCTTGATTTCTCCCTGCAGCTATTCTGGTTACTTCTGCAGGTCCTTTCTCATTTTTGAAATGTCTGTCTTGTATGTGTTGGGATTTTATTTAATGCCAGACCCAAATATTATTTCCTGAGTTAAGTGCATCTGATTGATCAGACCTGCAAAAGGCATCTACATTTCCTTAGCTACAGTGGTTTCTCACATCTTTCAGATCTTGTGCTGGTAGGAGTAGAACCTTTGGTAATTTGCCCCAGGATGGGTCCAGTGTCAACCATGACAACCAAATGGAGCCTTCTGTAATCTCAGTTTTCAAGTATAACTTTAGTAATTTCAGTGTTGGGTTATTTTAAATTTAATGTAGGATGGATTTTTCTTCTTCCTCCTGTGCTGGTTTATTTCAGGATGTTTTAAAATGTTCATTTTGTAATAGTTATGGAAAGCTATAGATTTACAATAGTGAGCTTGTAGATGTTGGTCAGGATAGTATCTCTGGCTTTTTTGTGGCTTGGTTGATGTTGGGGACTGTGATTTCCTGACATAGTTCACGTGCAGCAAAGATTCAGTTTTAGTACAGCTTTTTGAAAGCATTGTTATACTTTATAGAACACTTGAAAGATTGTGTGTTGCAGGTGGCTGTTCCTGAGAATGTGAGTGGAGGATAGCCTTAAAATCATAACTCTGTTTGTTTCATGCTTAAATTTTGTACTTGGAGTTATTGCAAAGAAGTTGCTGAGCAGCTTGTCTGGCATATTTCCTTTTTCAAAAGAAAGAAAGACCTTGTCGTGTTTTAAGGAGACCAGCTATATGTTAAACTATTTTGAGACTTGACCTAAGTAGGTCTGTAAATCAGATAGTTGCTTTATGGCTTTTATTTTTCTACAGTGCTCTGTGAATTTGTCAGATAATCAATGTATGAACCATTTGATGAAGGTACCATGAGATTATTAAAAAGGCTATCCAACCTTCCATTTTTTTGGCAGATTTGTCTTTCATATTCACAGAATCACAGAACATTAGAGATTGGAAGGGACCTTGAAAGATCATCCTGTCCAATCCCCCTGACACAGCAGGATTACCCAGATCAATTTCAGGCTGTTTTGGTGATTTTCAGTGTGTGGCTTTTGATAGATACTTGTTGAGCCACTTATTTCTTACTGAAAGGCTTAATAGAGGTAACTTTTTTAGGTACTTTTGATAAGCCAAGTATGTTTCCTTGTGTGAAAACAGGTTTGTAACAGAAGAGAAATAAAAGGTTAATTAGCTGTGCTTAGTAAGACCTAAACAAGCAACATCAGAAGCCTTAGTGTATGATGGGTTGGTGGAAGCTCTGCAAAATTACAAATTCTAATTACTCTCAAGTAATGGTAGTTGGACATTGACAAATACTATAGTCATTGGAGGAGCAGGAAAGACAAGGTATTGCTGAAATTCCTGAAGTGGGATTTTTTGTGTCTTGTCTTTTGCTTTTTATAACTTGTATTACTGTATACAGTTTCTAGCTCTGACATGATGATGAGTTTAATCAATTTCTCTGCTCTGTGTGAAATTAAAAATATGCATTCTCCAGGGACATTTTGTAGTCTTCTCTTAGTTTAGAGTTGTCCATGTTAATGTCACGAGTGTGTTCTCCTTGGACACTACCTACAGTAATATTGCAAAACAGAAGCATAATTAGTTTTCATATTTGAATACTATAATTTGCTTCAGGGTGTTAAACTAATATACACAGTATGACTTTGTAAATTATTATAGAGAAGATGGTTTTGCAGGTTAAGGTGTGTAAGTATAGGTGTATGAATGAGGGTCTTAAATGCAGGAGCTGATTCTTGCCTTTCACCTCATCAGTCTAAGTCCTGTGAAGATACAAGACCTATGGCTAGCTTCTAGCCATAAGAAATAAGCAAGGAAGTTCCATCTGCAGATCTGCCTGTGTTTGGCACAACCCCAGTGACAAATAGACAAATAGTCCTGCAACAGTGCTTAAGTACCTATGCATGTGCCTGTAGCATGACTGACTAGTGACTATGTTAGTGCCTACTGGAATAAGCCTGTGTGGACAGGAAGATGCCTACTGTTAACTTGGAAACAGTCTGATACTGTCATTGTGTAAACCTGCTGTAGTAGTGTCAAAGTCTGCACAGAATGGGTGCTCCGAGTCAGAAGGTTGCCAGCCATTTACTGTCTCTGGTGGCTACTAGGAAGTAAATAAATTAGCTTAAGAATAAGCAAGAAGTCAGTAGTCTGGCTACAGCAACTGCAGCTTCAATCTCAAACCCCAGCTCCTGGCCTCAGTTATTAGTCTCTAGTGGCTGCCTCATTTTATCATGCTGTTAGCTTTGTGACAGGGCTGAAGAGCAGCGTGGACTGCAATGCCACGTTTTACTGTTGTGCTTCATGCTGTGGTTTAGCCTCGGAACAAGTGGTAGTTCTTCCTAGCAAAGTGCAATCCTGTTGGTGGTGCAAGCAGCTGTGAGAATATCCTCCAGCATCTGAGACACTTCCCTCGCTGGGAGCATGGACAGCTTGAGCACTGCATGCAGCTGCTTTGCTTGGTAATCACTTGCAGAAATGCTGCTGTGAAGAGGTGGCAGGTTCTGCAGAAAAGTTCATGAAGGTCTTCAAGAGCAGTTCGGTGCAGTGATGGAGCTGGGTTGCAGGGCAGAGCTCCTCCAGGCTTTGCCTCTTCCCCTGCAGTTTGTCAGCATGGTCAAGCTAGGTATCATGTAGAAATACAGGTTGCCAATTAAAATTCAGTTTTTAATCTTTCTAATTATTTTAATGTTTTCTTGAAAAGTTTTTATTTTTTAATAACTGTGCTGTCATAAGACTTCACACTAATATCAGTGCTCTTCATCAGTCTTCAGGGCATAACCTTGATTAGTTTTGTAGCCACTATCTTACACAATTGTCAATATAGAAAATAATTTTTTTGACAATTTAAATGTAGTCAAGTGCACTTTAAAGTATCTTTCAACTTTTTTGGTGTGTAGACTTGATGTTTGGATATACTAACTTTCCCATGGCAGCTTTAAACATGTATTTTGAGACTCAGCTCTGAGCACGTACCCCACTGACTCTGAAGTCTTTATGGTGTGTGCATAGCCAGCCATGTGTAAGCCCTTGCAGAAATAAGATCAAAAGCTACAGGGCCAAAGTCAGAATCGGTTTTTGGGGGTTTTTTCCCCCCCCCATCTGTAGTTCCTGTACTGTAGCTCAGGTTTAGCTATTACATTGGTACTGTACAGTGACTTGCATTCTACCACAACTACATTGTGTTATCCTAATGACATATCACAAGAGAAGGTTATGCAGCAAAAAAAATCATCTCTTAGCCCCCCTTATTGTTAAAGAAGCACAAAAAATTCCTTTAGGGCTTGGGAGAAGCTACCTTTTACCTTCTCAAGAGAAGTAGTTGGTTTTGATGCTCAGCTTCTTATTGTTCAGGATAGCTTCATCAAAGCATTTCTCTATCCTTTTTACAATGGTTAAAAGCAGCTGCTCATCTCTCCACACTTTACTCAGGCAGTGCAAAGGACAAGATAATCCCCTTAGCCTGTTAAATGCTCCATCCCATCTGGTAGGTGATAATTGCATTGTAAGGGGATTAGCACAGTGGGATATGCTTATGGTGTAATGAAAGCTTCACTACAAGTGTGAAAGTCAGCTGAATGCATTTGGGCAGTTTGGGACATTTTTGCACTTTTTTGTAAGTGCCATAAAGTACAAGTTTCATCTGGGGAAGATGTGCAGGGGGTTTACCTGCCTTCGTACACATGTAACAGATAACAAATTTGTTTTGAGACAGTAGTTCTCTAAATATTTGAAACCCTCTTGGAGGAGGAGTAGGGCTTTTGCTTAGCTGAATGTTTTAGGGCATTTATCGGATTGTAGATGTACCAAGCATTAAGTTGACTATTACTCAAAACTCCTTTGACTTCAGAATCATCGGGTTAAGCTCTTACTAGTGTAGGAGTATCTATGTAATTAAACATTGTCTAGAATCTTAATCAGTAAGGGTGGGAATTTGAATAAGCCACCCGGTGAGCAATATCAGAATAATTTTGTGTCAGTAGGGATGAGAGCCTTTCAAACTGAAAGTTGCTGTCCTTGCAACCAGCTGGAATAACTGTTTTTGAAATTCCAATTTCAAGTATGAGCTTAAGCTAGTGCAAAATTACTCTTTTTAAAACATTAATTTTTAATTGTTTTTTTTAAGTTTAGCTAATGTTGTCAGTCATGAAGACAGTGTTATGGTGCAGAGCATCTTCTAACTGCAGTTAGCATGCAGTTGTGAACTGCATCTTAGCTTCCTTACCTTTCAAGATGTTGAAGTGCCTTTTGAAGGTGTGTGAGTTATGTAGGGTGGTAGCTCATGGCTGATGACCATCCTGTTGATTGCACTTTCTCTGGTCTTCCATATGGTCCCTCATTGCTGAACCAGTATGTGCTGTTTCACTGGTTTGAACATTAACCTGTTAGGTTAAAACAGGGCTCGGTTAGCTCACAGTGCTGTGCTGTGCTTTAACGGTGGTTCTTAGATTAGAGACTTAACAGAGGTGTATTATTTATGTAAATAAGAGAATCAGGTGTATAAATATGTGCTGCATGCAGTAGGTGCCTTAGCAAGGTTGTGTGACCTTGCTGCAGGATTACGTTTTCTAATGAATTAACGTTCTATGGCCAGCTGCATGGTTGCTGTTTCTTTAGTTCCTGACTTAGCAGCTCTGTGTTGGTGCCTGTGTTCGTTGTAGGCCATCTGCAGTAACTTTGCCAGTCTCTATGATAAGATCCCTGAGTATGGAGGAGCTCAACATTGTCTTTATGTAATCATGGCCCAGAGTGTGTGTGGTCAAAGCACATATTTCTCCAAAGTTGTGGTCATGAGGTACAGGGGTGATTATCTTCGTGAAACGAACCCCTCTCCAAAATACAAAGTGTGTCCCCTCCTTCCACCACAGCCCTTTATAAAATACTTCAGAAACTTCTGCTGCATTGAAGTCCCACTGGAAAAAACCATAGCAATGTACAAAAAAAAACATTTTTAAAGGAGAATTTTCAAATGTTTAGAAGCAGGTTTTAATCATTCTTACATTTATATAAGATAGATACTAAATCAAATCGTGTGTTGAACATAAATAGAAGAAAGCAGCGTATTTTAGTTTTCTAAATGTAATCAGTTTTCTTCTTCTTTAGGTGACAAACAGCATGTTTGGTGCTTCAAGGAAGAAGTTCGTAGAGGGGGTTGATGGTGACTACCATGATGAGAACATGTACTACAGCCAATCGTCGATGTTTCCACATCGGTCAGAAAAAGATGTAAGTTGGATACTTTTCTTTTTCCCCTTTCGAAAGCGAGGCAGTTGCAAGTACATGAAATATGTGGAGGAAGGGCTTACTTTAGTTTTAGTCTGTGCATCGCTGTGTTTTCAGTGGCAAGTGCTTTAATTTTACGGAGTTTATACACACAAACTTCAGCCATATGCTCGACAGGGTTTTATTTTTTCATTTTTAACTTACTAACTCATTATTATTAACTCATTTGCAACTTAAGCTTGACTGTATCGTGTTGCATCACATGTTGTGTCTGCAGTGGTTTTGTTGTGGGTTTGTGTTTTACATCTTTGGTGGTTTTTGATTTCTGAAAATGCTGTGTGCAGCTTGTTTGTCTGCTGTAGTATTCCACTTTAGATGTGTCTCCCATTGGTGATGACACATAGTCACAAACAGTTCTTAAACATTTTTCCCCTGCTAATGCATTGTTGTATAGTAGAACTGCTTTGACATTACTGAAGCTGTGAGTGTTACTAAAATAAATCAGTTAAATACTTAAATTTAAATGCAGTGGCATGTAGAAATATATGGAAGATTGGAAGCATGGAAAGCTGTGCCACCTGAAAGTCACTAGTGCCAGGCTTGAATTTAATAGGTGTAAGCAATATATAGGCTAGTTGCTTTTTAATAAAATAAATATTCAAAACCCCTTCAGACTTCCAGTAGGGTGTCATTGCTTGACATCTAACTCCATAGATGTCCAGTAATCTGTTTAATAGCAGATGTGAACATCATCTTGATAGACCTTGGCCTGTGCAAACATGGCATCCTATAGACAAGTAGCTGAAGTTAAATCCAGATTTTCCAAGAAGGAAATAGGTTTAGAGTGGAAGGCTTTTTAATACGTAGTGAAACAGCAACAGAAATGTTTAAATGCAGCTTTCCAATTCAGTTTCCTAGGTTAGTTTGAGAATTTTCAGGTGAGTCAGCAAAGGATTAAAATGTACTACAAAATAAAGAAAACTACAATATGCTGCTTTTTCCTTATTTATGTCCACATCAAGTGCACGTGCCACAGATGCACAACAGACTATTTATGTTTGACATAACTTGCCTTTCTGTGAGCACTAAGCGATGCAGCTGAAACTCTGAAAAATAGTGGACACTATTTCTCCAAAGTGATTCTTAGATATTCGGTGTCCACTTCTAGATTTACTGTGGGAGAAATCATTATGGTGTAGAAAGAAAGGTAAAGTTAAAAATCAGTATTGTGCTGTACGGGGTACGTGGTGAAGGCTGATGTTTGGCACATTGTTGACACAGTGAATGGGTATTTTAGTTGCCCGCTCTTTCTATAGGCTGTGTTGCAGCTCTGGATGTTAGACTGGGACCTCGAGAGAAGGAAGGTGGGTGTTCCAGACACGAGGAATGACAAATGAGAAATCCTGAAAGTTTGTGGGAGAAGTGTCCAAAGTGGGGCACAGAAGCTGCTGTAGCTGGCAGAAGAGTGATGTCATTCCAACAGGAAATGGAAGAGTGATTTTATTTTTTTTTTCCCCCCAAAGCTTTTTAAAATTTTATTTTCAAATATTTTTTCAGGATTCTTTTTCCCCCCCATGTAACCTCATTATTGAGCCGTACAACTTTCTGAATTTATGCTTATGAAATCTTAAACCGTTAAATGCTATGTAATATTTCTTAGAAGCTGCTAAATTAATACCTGGTGGTGATATGGACATTGTCTATACAACTGTAATCACTCATGTATTCCTCAATGTATATTCTGTATTAAATGTACCTTTTATTACCCATTAGGTTCTTAGTAGATGAGAAAAAGCTGGAAAATTGGTTTTACTCTTTTTATTCCCAACTGATTTTGTTGCTTAAAATCTTTTCTAATTCAAAAATGACCATGTGTTTAGTTAGTCCTTCAAGTGGAATTCTGCTAAAGGTGTTACTCTATATACAAAAACACAATAAATATATGGGCTGTGTTGTTACTTGGATAGTGCTTAGTATTGACAGACAAAATAAATTTGCTCAAAGTTTTCTCTCAGTAAGCTAATAAAGACTAATAGTCGAAGCCGGGATTCAGTTTTATAAACACCTGGGGAAAATTTTTGATCTTGAAATGTTTTTCATCTTTGTCTTCACATCTGTATTGAAATGGAGTAGGTAAATGTGGGGATAAAATAGAGGTAGAGAAACTGTGGGAAAAGAAGTAAATAACTTTTATATTCTGAAAATGTAACTGGTAATAAGAGGATTGAAGCACAGCATCTGTAATATCTTTCTAAGCATACAGAAAAATGGCAGTCTGTGCATTTTTGGCAGTAGAAGTATCTGAACAAGGTACAGTTTTAATGTCATTTAAATTCTTCCTTTTTTTTTATTTTCTTGTGTGCCTTCACTCAGGGCAGGTAAAATTAATATATTGCAGACTTGAGCTACAAGCCTGTAGAAAATGAGTTCCATTGAAAAGAAGCTTTTCATACATAGCATACAACTCCTGGAGTCCTTCCTTTATGCTTCATTTATTCTCTAGAGAAATATATCCTCTAGGTAAATACATCCTCTAGATATCCTCAACCTCTGAAATAGTGATTGTGACAGAAGCCCTCCGTGAATGGCCTCCTTAAAACTGCTCTTCATGGAGGTCTACAGCTTCTTCAGTGTTTACCCTCACACTCCACATGTTTCTCTGTTCTATACTTTGCTGAAATCTTACTAATTCTGACGTTACAAGTTGCTGCTTCCAATGAATTGTTACTGCCTGTCTGCAGGTGCACTCAAAGCAGAGCAACATACAGAGAGGTGAAACTAAAATTCTGAGTAGCATAAGGACTACTACTGCAGGTTTATTTTGTACAGACTTTGGAACCTGTTTTACTCTTTAATTTTGTGGTGGGGCTTCTGTCCTTGTAAACAGGCATTGACTTCAGAGGCGATGCAGTGTTGACTTGCACATAGATTTTATTGACTGAGTTGGGAGCTTTTCAGTTTTCTATGTTGTTTTCACACTAAAGGTGGAGGTTTTAAAAGTTTTCAAATTATATTAAGAAATATTTTTTCACTCACTAAGTGGAAAAAAAACCCAACTTAGAACCTATATGAAAAAGATGTGAAAAAAATACTTTATGCCTTTTAATAAACAATTTTCTTAGCACTTAATGATTACTTGTTTGCTTTGGCTAATTGGAATTTTAAAAGAACTACCTTTACTAAAGGGCATAGCGAACCAAAGCTGCTCAAGTCCTGTCTTAAGTTTCAAAGACTTTTTGGAGGTGGAAAGAAGTAGCAACAAATAGTTTGACTTATTTGTATTTCAGAGCCTCAGTGCAGCTAAAACCTTTAAATTTTTGTTTGCAGGGAGTACAGTTCTAGACAGTCAGGAGTGACATGGTAATTGAAACGGAAAAGTGGCATGTTGCTCATGTACACAAGGTCCTCCAAAGCATGTTGTTGAGGCCTATTGTGTTAGGCACAAATAGTGGTTTCTTAGATGAGAATAGGTCTTACTAAAGCAATTTAATGCTTTTTTACTAAATGAGTGGCTTTGCCTTGAGTCATCATAAACCTTGCTGTGCTAGGTGGGGAAGTGGAACAAAGTATATCCGTGATTGCTCTGTCTGAATTCTATTGCACTTCATACCAGTGCCTGATAACCAGGTCAGTGGTCCTTCGGCAAGGAAATTAGGTGTTTTGTAGAAGCTGCAGAAAATAAAACAGTTTAAGAAAATAGTTTCAAGATTTAGCTTGAAGCGAGTGTGGTCCTTCGCTGAAATTGACCACAAGATGCACAAAATGATCAGAGTTTATTTGTGGTTGATTTCACCAACTTAATAGAGCTGTCTGTGCACTCAGCAAAATCCTTCTCTGGACAGGGGCACATGTATTTTCTTTTTGATAAAGTGACAAGGGCATAAATTGTTGACTCCAAGCCTTCATATATTTCTGAATCTACTGTCTTAAAATGAGCAAAAAAATTTAGAGTGATCTCTGAGAAAACTATTTGGTCTGTGTTTCAGTTTCTCCTGTACAAGACTGTGACTTGGTCTAGGTGATCCTGCTCTGGCAGGAGGATTGGACTGGATGATCTTTCAAGGTCCCTTCCAATCCCTAATGTTCTGTGATGCTGTAAGAAGTGCTCTGCAAGGTTTGGCCAGGCTAGCCCAGTCCACTGAAGATGCTTATGTGAGAATGTATGATCAGGGAATCTTCTGTTCTGAGTTTGAGTCATACATCTGACAGTAGACAGATGTGCCTTTTAATGAGATCTGCCCACATTATGAGGAAAGTAGAGAGAACTTTTTTCAGTGAACTTTTTACCCATTTCTTGTCCAGTTGGTATGTTTTGTGTGTCTTGTGGATAGCAGTCCAGTCAGATAAAATATTGACTGCAGAATGTCTGAAGGAGTGGGGTTTTTAAATTCTTCTAATAGCATTCATCTTGAATCTTTGTTGTCTTTGGCAGACCAAGTCTGAGTAGGATGTAACAGTGACTTGGAATTTGTGAATGCAGATGAAGTTAGTATAGGTTAAGGTTTGGCTAATTTGGTTGGTTTGTGGTTGATCTAACTTAACATGGAAATAACAGCAAAAGAAGATAAAGTCTTAGACTGCTCTTTAAACACTTCTTTTTGCCATAGCTATGTAATACCAGAGATGTTTTATTGGCATATTTAGAAATAAACTAGAGAGAGAAAAAGTGAGTTAACTATAGAAAAGACTCATTTTCCAGGAGATTTGAGAAATGCTGCATTTAATCAGCCTGGCACAGATGCACTGAAATATTTATTTATTTCTTCTTGAGACTTGTTATCTTTGTTCTAAGTAAGTTATGACTTTAAGGCCAGTTTTTAGACATTGCATTTAATACTTGGCTTTTTTTATGGTTTTCTATAGAAGTTTCTCAAGTCATTTTGTAATGAACTTCTAATGTAAAAGCAAATGGCACAATGCATGCGACCTACTTCGCAGTGTTTCAAAAGAAAATCCAATTTCTAATGAGCATTGCTCATTAAATGTTATTTGCCACTTCTTTTCACTGAATTTTAACAAATCAAGTAGTACTCGGTGTAGAAGTGGTGGGATTCTTTTTCTTCTCTTTCAAGACATCTAGTACCTTTTAGGTATATGGTAATTTTACTCATTTTGATTTTGTATCAGTGTTAATATTTTATATAAGTGTCTTTTAAACATATCTGGGGTGTGCATATCCAGTGCCTGATCACTCTCTCCAAGAAGAATTTTTTCCTGATGTCCGGTCTAAACCCCCCCTGTTGAAGCTTGAAGCCCTTCCCTCTGGTTCTGCGGCTAATTACTTGTGAGAAGTGACCAGCACCAACACCTCTACAGTGTCCTTTCAGATAACTGTAGAGAGCCATGAGGTCTCCCCTTAGCCTCCTCCTCCTCAAACTAAACAGCCCCAACTCTTTTAATCTCTCTTCATAAGATTGATTCTCCAGGCCCTTCACCAGCTTTGTTGCCCTCCTCTGCACTTACTCCAGTACCTCAATGTTTCCCTTGTACTGAGGTGCCCAAACTGGACCCAGTACCCAAGGTGCAGCCTCACCATCACTGAGCACAGGGGGACAGTCAACTCCCTACTCCTGCTGGCCCGTTTCTAATCCAGGCCAGGATGCCATTCACTTTCTTGGCCACCTGGGCACTCTGCTGACTCGTATTCAGCCACTCTCAGTCTAGGTTTTGTTTGGAGTTGGGTTTTTTGGGTTTTTTTGCTTGTATACCATTGTCATTGTCTCTGAAACTGTCTCATAATTTGATTTTATTTTTTTTCCCCCATGGAATTACAATTTCCCTCACCTTGCAGCATGGTGTAGGATTTTGCAGCTTGACAAACTTGAGCAATCGAAATGCAACTACCTGAAAGGAGATTGGATCATGGAGTGGGACAGCTTTTTCTCCCAGTTGGCAAGTTATAGGACTGGAGGAAATGACTGCAGGATGCACCAGGAGAGGTTTAGGCTGGATGTTAGGAAGAATTTCTTCTCTGAAAAAGTTATCCAACATTGGAATAGGCTGCCCAGGGTATTTGGTGCTCAGGACCATGGTTCGGTGGTGACCTAGCAGTGCAGGGTCAATTGTTGAAAGAAACCTTTAAGATCATAAAGTCCAACCTAAGAGATGCTATGATTCTTTGCACGTTTGATTTGGGTTTCTTTTTTTTTAACCTCAACATTTTGCTGTGTCTTGAAACTACTGTATCAGCTTGTTTTATCAACGTTTAACAAACACCAGTTTGTTAGTTTGGGTGGGGAATGTGCTTTTGAAGTCTTTCTCCCAGGTGTCCCCACTTCAGGAATGCTTTGATTTGCACTGCGGAGCAGCCCTTGCTGTCAGCAAATTTGATTCCTGCTGGAATCCTGTGGAAGACATGCTTCAGGAGTGTACCAAACATGTTGCACTCGCTAACAGGCATCCAGTCTGTGTGTAGACCTAACTGTGTTAGGCTAACCCTAGCCTACGTGCAGTATGTAGGACCAAGAGCTTTGTTTTCCAGCTGCACTCCTCTCTGGCTGCATCGCTTGCTGTGCAGTCGTGGCCTGTGAAGTTTGCTCTGTGAGTGCTGAGCTGAAGCCACCGGTGGTTATTTAAAGTGTCCTTTTTGTTCAGAGCCAGTCCTTTGCTAAGAAAGGAGAACTTTGGGCCAGTTTGGTGCATATTTAAATGACTTCCTTTTTCTGCAGGAAGTGTTTGCCTTCTATTTCAAATCTCTTGTGCATGCAGATGTGGCTGTTTATTGCTGTAGTTGCTTACTATCAAATACGTGCACTTTGTTCCAAATAAGTGTGACTACGTAGTATTTTGGAGTCGTGTTTCTGATAGATTTTCTGATGGTCTGCAGTAAGTGCCTGCTGTAATTTATCTTCATATTCCTTATATATATATATTTTGGAAAAAATCATAAGTGCTTTGTGATTTACAGACATGAATGTTAATTTTTATGTCTAGTGTCTACCCTATGTGTCTTCTTTCTCATTTCTGCTATCTAGATTTGGCCCCAGTGTAGACAACTAGCAGATTCAGTGTATAAGGTTTGTTTGAGTTTTACATCTGTCTAAGTAAACAAAGAAATTTGTAATTTATCACAGTAAAAGTTGATTTGAAATCTTTACTGTCGAGCTGAAAAAACTTGAAATCTCCTTATGTGTAAGAATCCAGACATTCCTTTCCTTGAAACTGTCCTGAAATTCAATCCAAGTCCAGACTGCACTGAGCAAACAGACATTTGCCCGTGGGTTAGGAAATACAAATTGCATATTCTTTTGTGTGCTGGCTGCACTAGGTCAGCTAACACCTCTTCATGCTCCAGTGGACAACCAGCTATACCTAACCTTGTTGAACATCTAATCTGTTCTTTGTGGACACAAAGGTAATGATGTTCCAGTGCTGAACTGTCATTAACATTGCAAAGGGCTTTTCCCCCCAAAAAACTATTCTGCCTTCTTTATTGAATCTACAAACCCAAGTAACAGTCTTTCTTCATAGATCATGATTATATTTTTTTTAGATCTTACTCTTCCTGAGAGTCTCTAACATGTCACATTTCTTGTGTGATGTCTGAGAGTTGACAAAGGAGGTTTTAATGGAAATATTTTGTAATTTGTAATGTCTCTAAAGTAAATATAACAGAGCAGAAAAGATTCTTCTGCCATTTGTTCATCTTACCTATTGATAGGGTGTATAGAAGCATGAAGTTAGCTCTTAGGGTGCTACATTATAATTTTGACACTGGAATCTTCTCTGAAGTTCATATCTCTTTTTGTGTTCCTGCTGCTACCTAGCCATTCATTTCCCACCTTTTGCTGTTTTAACTGATAATAGGAAACTTTGCACTCCCTGTTATTACATCAAACAGGGCTTGATCTGTTTGTGTGATGCCTCTGTTGCACCCAATATCTGGTTTAAATACTTGAGTATTCTTTCTTCTGTAATGCTGGCTCTCTTAGCTACAAGGGTAGAAAATCTGAAAGCTTTTAGGTCTTCTCTCACTGTGCTATCTGTTGCAAGTAAAAGGAAGTCTGGTTTTGTACATGTCAATAAAAAGTTGATGAACGTTACGTGAGATTCACTGTTACAGTTGTGTGGGTTATTTGGGGAGTCTCTAAAAATGTTGATGACTTTGAGTTTTCAGTTGCTCTTTTGGTTTTCTTGGCAAAATTATTGTAACTCCTCTGATCAGGACAGCACAATATCTGTCTGTCTTTAATAACCTTCTATTCTTACATTTTAGATGCTGGCATCACCGTCAACATCAGGTCAGCTGTCTCAGTTTGGGGCAAGTTTATACGGGCAACAAAGTAAGAGTTCTTTTAATTGATCATATATTTTATGCTAAATACCTTCTAGGTTCAAACTCTTTGGACAGAAACCATGCATATGGCTTTTTCTTTTGATTGTACAAGGCAACAGTATGTCTCCTCATTCGTGTGTGTGCTTTGGGGTTTTTTGAAGGTGTGTGTTTGCTTTGCTTAGTGTGCATTTTTGCAGTGTTTAGTATGCAGTGTGTCATATATTGACACAGTATAGCTGCTCAATATCCAAATATAATCATCCTGTAAGGAATGTCTGTGATTTAACTCCTAACTCTCTGAAGGAAAGCCTAAGGAAAGCAAACTGGACCAAAATCAGCCTAGATCAGAAAAACAGGTTAGAACTTAAATTATAACTGCTGCTCACGCTCTACAGGAGCAAATTAAGTGTTGCGTGCATGCTTAGCAACTTGTGTTTGGCCAAGAAATACGTACGTAAGAGTATTGATTTCTGCACCACTGTTTTCTGGTTTTCCATTGCTTGAAGATTTTTTTGCTGTATCTGCCAGTCCTGTGTTACAGTTACAGTAGACGACTGAGAGAGCAGAACTGAACCTTCTCCTAGTGGGGAGGTACATCCAGAAAGTCACCCTGGGTATCAGTTAGAGACAGTTACACGAGTGAAATGGGCTTGTGAACACCTGTATGCTTTTGAATCTCTGCAACTTTCTTGCCAAGTGCATCTAACTTGGATTCTAAGAAAAAATGTCTTCTGAGTACTTCAGAGGGTCTGTGCTTTTTTATCTGAACAAGCAAAAAACTTTGCTAGATGCACAGCCTTCACTTCTTTCAGCTTTTGAGTAGTTTAAAAAATACAGTGATTTGCACCCCCCATCTCAGTGGCTGTTGATAAGTAACCATGTAATATAAAGTGACATTTAATTATGCTGCTGAGCAGTTTCTGTCCAGTCTGAGAATCATGTTTTGAGTACTGAATCTGGCACTGTTGAACCTTTCATACTTAAACTACTTTGGTATCTTTATACAGTTACTTGTTCTGTTTATCAGAGTTTAATTTTTTTATTGCTTGTTAGCTTTACTTGTTTATTTTTTCATCAACTCTTTTGTTCATTGGGTTGTGGTGCCTAGGACATACTGTCTAATGTGGGATCATGCTGGCCAAAACAGAGCAAATAAATATAAGGGGTTCAGTTTCTATTAAATAATGAGATAAAGGGAGCGAAAAAGTTCTGTATTGAAGTCAATGCTGATAACACCTGTGTGCTTTCAGATTGATAGCTGTCAGTCATTAAGCAGGGTATCATGTTATATAGTGTAACTAAAGCTTATCTACTTGGCCACTTCATTGATCAGCCTGCAGTGTGGCCCGTACAGATCTCTTGTCTCAGTTAAAAAAAATGGAAAAAGGAAGCATAAGAAAACAGGTTTTTATTCTTACGGTGAATATTTCAACCGCCCGTACTTGCCAGCTACAGGAATATGGTTCAACTTCATTTTAACAGCACTACTTGTTAAAAATTCCAGTTTAAAGAAAGCCAACCACGAGAAATAACCACCAATGTAAAACTGGCTTTACTGATACAAACGCTTGCACAAAATTAACCTGAATATTGTAATCATGTTTTTCAGCGTACTGTACCTAGTTTGGAAGTGTATGTATTTTTCTTTACCATGTTATTTTAAAAATTCCACTTAATTGTTAATCAGCATGAAATATTATTTATAATAGATATTTATGCTCATTGAAATTATTCTGATGCAGCAAATTGCCAAAATATTTACGGTGAACTCCTTGATATAATCAGCTTCTAATGAAGTCTTAGGAGGCTTGTTATAGCAAGTCACACTACCTCTTAATGTGAGTGTATAGAGAGAAACTTGAATGTTATCAGAACTTTGAGTGTGGTTGCAAACTTCCTGGATTGCAAACAGTAGGGTAGGACACACAGAGACAGTAGTTCTTGAAGTGTGAGAGCTAAACAACTGCGATGTTTCCTCAGACCTTGTCCATGATAATAACCTGAGCATATGCTATGTACATTCTTAGTGTTTAATCATGTTACACACTGGCATATTCAGCTCTTCTGCAGGGGTGATCTACCGTGGGAGAGTGCTGATTCTTCATAATTATTTTTTTGCTTGCTCTGCAAGATAAGGTTTGAGTTCTGCGAGTCCGCCTCAGCAGTCCTATGCCCGAGCAGTAAAAGCACCGTTACTTGCAGCTATCACATCTTAGAGCTGGTTTTTTTTCTTTTCATATGTTGCAGTAAATGACTTCCTTGTCTTTGAGCATCATTCAGAAAGTTTGTAAACACGGAATAGCAATGTGAGAATGATGAGAAACTTGATACAAGTTTTTGGAAACTTTGAGATGGGGCAGCAGCTGGTTACCTTGTGCTGCTCTCAGTTAGAGTGATTTCTTTTTTTACCTGAGATACTGTCACGCTCAATTGTTTGTGTAGAAAAGAACAATGTTGAAAACCATGTATTTTTAAAAGCTGATAGAGGGCAGTTAAAATTCCACTTGCCTTCTTTTCTCAAAAGATTGAATTTGACATGGGACACTGTAGTTCAGTTCTGAAAAAGCAGCAACGTAAACTTTATAGAGAGCTGGCTTAAAACGTTGGTTTGTCTTGTCCTAAAAGCAGTGTTACTGTTAACTAAATATTAACAACTTTAATTAAAAGAAAAGATTTGCTTAATTTTTAACAAGACAGATCAGTGTTCTGAATACTGGCCAGACATACACCAGTTTGTTCAGCAGTAATGAATTTATTTCTTGAGTGCAGTTACTGATTTTCTCAAAATGCTGCCCCTTTTGAGACAATTTGCAGATTTTCACGCCCTCATCAGAAACTTAAAGCTGAACCCTTTCTTTATCATATACATCTCAAAGGAAGGAAAATTTTGTTAGTGACTCAAATACAGAAATTCCGTAAAGAGCCTTCTAACAGAAGTGGGGCTAAATTTGAGGCAATTGGGCTTCTACTATGTAAACAAGGACTTAGTTTTGACACTGCACTTTCCTTCAGTCTTGACCCGTTTTTGTAGGTTGTCAGCATAAATTGTTTCCATCTACACATGATGGAGAAGACTTTGTTCCTGATTGCTCTATATCTCCACCCCTCTGAATTTTTTTTCAATAGGTGCACTAGGCCTTCCAATGAGGGGAATGAGCAACAATACCCCTCAGTTAAATCGCAGCTTATCACAAGGCACTCAGTTACCGAGCCACGTAACGCCAACAACAGGGGTACCAACAATGTCACTTCACACGCCTCCATCTCCGAGCAGGTATTTATTGATAGCCAATATTTCTGCCATTGTGTCTTTCTGCAGAGCTCTTGTTAAATGGTCTGCACAATTATTTTGGAGTCTGATTAATTAAAAAAGAAGAAATGTAGTTTCTGTTGACTACTGCCTGTGTTAGGGAAATAAAACTGTAAGAGAGTAAGGATTTTACTCCAAGGCAGTATTTGAATTTTTTTGTATGTAAAGGGTAAATTGCTGGCAAATTCTGCTTCAGAATGTAAGTGACTGTTTTTTGACTGATAAATATATGTTTAAAGTTTCTGCATGGACTTCATGTACCCTATAAGAATATTAAGGTAGTAGGTCTGACGTGCTCATTAAACAAAGACCTGTACCACCTTTCCGTATGCCTAGTACTTAAGTATTTATCTAAAGCTGACCAAGGACTTGATTAGTACGTAATGGGTCACCTGGTATTCCCGAAGAAATCCCAAACTACATTAATTATAGAGAGTACCCAAACGTGCTGTAAGGACGCTAAGCACAAATTAAGTTGCAACAGCTCAGAGTCCATCCTGCGTTTAGTAATCATGAGTAACCAAATACTATTGTATAGATTCATCTCTGTGGATGGTTTTTCTTTTTCAGGGGGATATTGCCTATGAATCCTAGGAATATGATGAACCACTCCCAGGTTGGTCAGGGCATTGGAATTCCCAGCAGGACAAACAACATGAGCAGTTCAGGGTTAGGCAGCCCAAACAGAAGCTCTCCAAGCATAATATGTATGCCAAAGCAGCAACCCTCTCGACAACCTTTTACTGTGAACAGGTAAGGCTGTTTGGTTGGACCATCTGTGTGCAGCCATGAATGTGCTTAAAAGCTGCTCTGGAACTCTAATTTTTACTCATTAGAATAAAGCTGAAAAGCTGCTTTGTATGTTGTTCTCCTGGCAATCAACTTTGAAGCTGCTCTTGACATCCAGACAAGCTTTTTGGGGACCTAATATATTCCTTCTTTAAATTCTGGAATAATGTAGAGAGCAGTGCTCTGCAATTTGTTTGAAGAGTTGGTGTTCATTTGGATGCAGTCACTTCAGTCACTTCTGCTCTTTTTCTAACTCTATGCAAGACTCTAACATCGTAAATCATTAGGCTTTAACTGTGTTTTGGTGTTTTGTTTACACTTAGATCATGCTGATAAACTTATAGTAAAAACTGTTGATTATCATGATTTGATTTACTGCTCACAGCTTCACGCAGCTGACTGATTTCCAGACTTTGTGCCACAACCTCACAATCTCTGTGGTCCCAGTTTTTGTCATTTTTCTCCCTTCGGGCTCTTCCTTAGGAGACTGTCTCTAACACGGAGTACAGAACAAGCTCATGGCAGTCAGATGCCACCTCTAACCCAATCCAGTGTTTTATAGAGTGGGTAAAAAAGGTGAAAATTAACATTGCAGTTGTCTGAAACTTGATTAGGCTATTTAGTTCTCTACTCCTGCACTGATATTGGCATAAAAATGCTTTCCTTAATCACAGCAATAGAAAATTGGTACTAATGGATTGTGATCTTGGAGTGTGTGAAGACTGTGTGTGTACCTTGCATCTGATTGTGTAGAATTTGCCGTTTTGGTAATGTATAGTGGCAAAGTAAAGGAGATAATAAATAATTCTATTTTTTGAACTGGTTTTGAAACTTGACAATCACAAAAAGTAGAAATAGTAATATACTTTAGGACCCCAAAAGGTGTTGGAAATTGATATATGGATAAAAGTAAAGCATTTATTAAATATTGTTCAGTTGAATGGTAGAGAACGAAATGCCCAAGACATTTGAATCAAAATTAAAACTTGGGTACTTGGAATTATTTGATAACTTCCAATAAGTAGTTTCTGAATTATTGCCTTAGTTGGTGCAAATTTTTTTTAGATTTTTTTAGATTTTTGAATCTAAAGAATAACCCTCCCAGATATGTTTTCCTGTGCAACTTGATCTAGGTGATCCTGCTGGGGAGATTGGACTAGATGATCTTTCGAGGTCCCTTCCAATCCATGATGCTCTGTGATTTCTCTTACCAGGTTATAATTAAGCAGGGGACAAAAGGTTATAGGTAATTGGAGAGAACCACGCATTTTGTGGCCTGATCCCTTTCTTATCCCTGTAATTCATCACATGGTTTTCTCTAATTAAAACAAACAAGAAACCCTGCATGAGAAATGGTTTGTCATTAGACTAGGTGTATGCCCACAAGATCAAGTTGTCTCCTACTGGTGCACCCATCAGATCTACAATCCACAGATGATACCAGGAATGTGTTCAGACATGTGAAGTGTCAAAGATGTGGCTGTCTTTCAACTATACCACCTCAAGGAAGCAAAGCAGGACAGGACCAATCTTTCTTGATGTGGCAATCAAAAATGAAGCATTTGGAGCCAGTTAGAATTGTAGCTGTAGAAAATGTCTGCATAGGTAGAATTTCCACTAGGAAAATGTTGATCATTTTGATTTACAGAAACTTCTAAACTGTCGACTTCCATCCTGTTACTGGGGGGGGGGGGAATATATGTTGTGATTGCCCACAGGGAAGAGATTTAGAGTTTCATTGAACTGGAGCCTGCCTTAGGGCTTCACAACATGTCCAGCTCACACAGATTGAAGGGCATCATTTGCAAGAGTGTCTTTTCAACCATATTAGTCCTATATGATACTTAGATTTCTTCTTACAGTCGGGTATAAATGTTAGAAACTTTAGCCTGTGCCCTTGTGTGGCAAAGACCATACTTGTGCTCATATGAACACAGTGATGATGGAACTCTGTAATTATTCACCTTTTAATGGAGTCTTCCTTTGCTTCTCACCTGCCAGTGAATGGATTACAGCCTGACTTTTCACGGTGGCATTTACTGCTGCTTCATTTTTCTACATTAAATTATTGAGTATTGATCACATTTCTCATAACCTGCTGGTTGACTGATGCCTTAAGACAGTGTTGTTTTGAAGTCCTTTCAGTTGTCTTGATTGAGCAGTGTCTGCTGCTGCTGTTCAGAGGATTCAGAAGCACAAAGGAAAATAATTACAAACTGGGTTTAGGCTAAAACGAGTTGCTTAAGCATGAAGTCATTTAAGTGTTTTAGGTGTTGTGGTTTTTTTCCCTTTTAATGCCTTCCACTGGGATTTACAAAGTGTGTATAACCTTTTGTCTGACTTCCTGGATTTCTTTCACAGTATGTCTGGATTTGGGATGAACAGAAATCAGGCATTTGGAATGAATAACTCCTTATCGAGTAATATTTTTAATGGAACAGGTGAGTTTACTCTGATTAATGTTGATCTTGGAGTAGAAAGGTATTTTCACTAAATAAGCCTGCTTGAAAAGAATTTATTCTGTTGGGGTGCAGCTTTGTTATAATTTTCAGTTATTCCATAGAAATGCTGATCCAAGAGAGGTGCAATTAAATTGTTACTGCTTCATAATGGTGAATTTTAATACTCAAGTGAAAGTATTGGGGGCACCTGGCTGGCTCAGTTGGTAGAGCACAGGACTCTGAATCTCCAGGCTCATGGGTTTGAGCCCCGTGGAGGACAGCATATCTTGAGACAGTTTGGCTGCATCAGGCAGGTACTGTAGGCTTACCCTGCTCCAGCAGGAGGGGTTGGGCTCGGATGATCTTTGGAGAGGTCCCTTCCAACCTGTAACCTTCTGTGTGAGATGCAGAAAGATGTTCCAACTTCTGTGTGTTCTGCACAATACTCGCTGCACACCACGTGCCTAAAGATTATACCTAAATGGTTAGAAATGCAAAATAGCTCTAGAGAATTTCAGAGGGGAACAGAGAAGAAAAGGTTTATCTGCTTTCTACAAAAACATAATCTAGGGCAAAAACAGTGAGAAAAAGTTTTTTGAAACCTCGAAACACTTTGAACCTAGCGGTTTGTAGTGTAATTTTTTTTTCAATCAGTTGCTTCAGTTGTGATTTTTCTCTAGGAATTACTTCACCTGAATTTACTGAACCAGGCATAAATTCCTCAAGTTTTCCCAGGCTCATTTTTCTGTAGATAGCTGTGCATATGAAGCAGCTTGAGATGCTGATGACATGACAGAGTGGAAGTGTTCGGGCGATCCCTTAGGGCCCTGTGACACCTTCATAGAGCTGTAGCTCAGGCCTCACCTTTTCTGCTGCAAATCAGAAAACGTTCCCATGTAACTTGCACTGCATTGGCTCTACAGCTGCTTCAGCTTGCTGTGTCTCAGCATGATAGAGCACTTTGCTGCTGCTGCTCATATGGGTTATTTCCATCTGTCAAACTTATTCTTGATTGCTTCTCCAGTTTTAAACAGCCTACCTATCCCAGGACTGTAATGTTGGTAGTCTGCCTTTCAGTCTTTAGTTCAAAATGAATTGACCTTGTTACTAAATACTGTTGAGTAGCTACTGTTTAAAAACAAACCCCAAAAGTCATGATACTCTTTAGACTTAGAACACAGAGCTGTACTTGCTTGTAATCATTACAGTAGAACACCAACTGGAAGAGACAAAATACATCCTACGTTTGTCTTGCATACAGTGAAGTCTTGTAAATAGTGAAAAGCATAAATACATACTAAATATCTGTTTTTATTGTAGATGGAAGTGAAAATGTGACAGGACTGGACCTCTCAGATTTTCCAGCACTAGCAGACAGAAACAGAAGGGAAGGAAGTGGCAATCCAACTCCATTAATAAACCCTTTAGCTGGAAGGGCACCCTATGGTAAGACTAGTTTTGAAAGCTCTTTGAATGAATGTGGTATTTGCTTGATTCTCCTTTTGCTGTTCATGAGATAATAGGTAATCTTTTCAAACATGACAGACACTTTAGCATACAAGTTTAATTTTTAAAAAATAAATAATGACTCTGTGATTGGAGATTCCTCTCAGGCTTTTTTAAGTATCAGAACTGATGTGCTTTAGTTTCACTGTCAATAGAGGCTGTTTAGGTTTTCAGTCTCTGTAGTGTGACCACCCTGAGTCTGCTCACTCCAGACATTTCTAAGGCAAGGCATTGTTTTCTAATTGTGTGTATTCCAGAACTGTTGAGGGTCACGCTAGTAAATTTTAGGAATAATATTTGATTACTAGAAGTGTTATTGTATAAAAAGGCATCAGCTGTAAACATACTGCATATTTTCTGTTTGTTGGTAGTACTTGCTGTAGTAGTGTTCCCTGTCACTCTTAAAATTAACATCAGATTCCAAGAAATAACCTGTAAGAATCAAATACTATTCAAGGTCTCTCTGTTTTACATGAATCTTGATGATCAGCGTCCTGGGGTGGATCAGAAGAGGGGTGGTTAGCAGATTAAGAGAGGTGGTTCTCTGCCTCTACTCTGCCCTGGTGAGACCACATCTAGAATATTGTGTCCAGTTCTGGGCCCCTCGGGGATGTGGAGCTGCTGGAGGGAGTCAAACATAGGGCAAAGAGGATGATGGAAGGTGGAGCACCTTCCTTATGAGGAAAGGCTGGAGGAGCTGGGTGTTTCGAGCTTGGAGACCAAAGTGCATTACCCAGGACTTGGCTGTGTTAAACCTCAGCCCATCGCTCCAGCCTGTCCAAACCCCTCTGCAGCATCTCCCTACCCTCAATCAGATCAACACTTCACTTAATTTCTGGCCATCTGCAAATTTACTGATGGTGCATTTGATCTCATCCCGGTCATTAATAAAGATGTTAAACAAGACTGGTCCCGGAACTGAGCTCTGAGGGACACCGCTTGTGACCAGTTGCCAGCTGGAGTTAACCCCATTCACCACAGCTCTCTGGGCTCAACCATCCAGCTAGTTTTTAACCCAGCAGAGGCCACCTGTCTAAGCTGTGAGCTCCCAGCTTCTCCAGCANTGTTTTGTTTGGTTTTTTGTTCAATTGGCATTAAAAAAAAGATGTTGCTTTTCAGTAGGCAGAATCCAATGTGACTGTCCTACTTTTTTAAAATTAGGGTCAGAGCACTGAGACATGCAGGCTAAATGCCTTAAGTGTTTGTACTGGAGGTAGTAGGCTACATTCTTATGTGACAGGCAAGATCTTCACTGATGATACCTTCTGTTGCAAGTTAGCTGGGCATCCTGTAAGAATACATGCTTCTAAAGAGATTTACTAAGAAATTCTTCATCCACTTAGGATGGAAGGAAAATGTATTGTAATCTTAAATCAGTATAGCCTTCCTTCATCAGTGAATTTCCTTAAATGCTGCTTCAATAATGCCCGTGGAGTTCTCTTGATTGTTAAGATGTGCAAGACAGGTGCTGTTACTCGTAAAAACACTGGGCTTCATTCGTAAAGCAGTGGATGTGTCAATGAATTTAACTCTGAGTGTTTCTCAGCTCACACTTAAATAAGAGGCTTTGGTCTAATGTATGTGGATGTTTTAAATGAACATGCTTTGGTTTGTTTTGGTTTATGTGGTTTGCTGGGTGGTTTTTTTTCGCAAGTGACTTCTACTGTACCGCTTGCACATAGAGAAAATGGACAGTAAGCAAAATCAACAGCAGAAAATTCTTCACTGTTCAGTTGTTTAATGTTATTCCTGCTTTCATTCTGATGATAGTTGGAATGGTAACAAAACCAGCAAGTGAGCAGTCCCAGGACTTTTCAATACACAATGAAGATTTTCCAGCATTACCAGGCTCCAGCTACAAAGATCCAACATCGAGTAATGATGACAATAAATCTGTAAGTACAACTTGAATCACCTTTTATTTAGTGTGTTCACGCTACTTTCAATGATTATATTTTTTAATTAGTGACTATTTTTGTAATACAAGATTTTCAAATTTGTCTCTCTACATCAAGGAGAACTATGGCACCATTTCGTATATAACAGGTAGATTTTTTTCAGTCCCAGCTGTCCACTATGACCTTGCTTCTTAACTTCCTATAATTTCTGTTTATCCTTTTGTGTTTGGGTGAGGGCCTAGGGAGGAACTTTTCAAGAAAGCTTCAGAATGTATTTTTGAAGATTGTTATATATTTTTCAAGTTTTGCAACTCATGAGTTCTTTTTCCTTCAGTGGCAGCTCATTTTTTACTGTTGGGGCCTTCCATCAGTAGCAGTATTGTCCACATTCTAACATCTCTCTTCAGAGCTGTCAAGGTCTTCAGCAGTTAGGTGGTACAGTGTCACTTCAAGGGAAAATTCCTGATGGAGAAATAAACAAGCTCTTTTAAGGGAGAGCATTGCATTCATAGGTATATCGTAGACTGGTGGAATACATCATAAGTATTACTGTAATTAATGTGTGTTAGATATATAGTTTAAATCATACAATTATGGGGATTTTTTTCAGTGTGTACTCTGAAACGTTTGTTGTAACAATTGCTTCTTTATTTGCAAGCGAAAGGTGAATAGAATTGGGATGGCAGGGAACATTTTCCTGCAGTGTTTGACAAAATGTTCTAGCTTTGAAAGGTTTTGTTGCTTAGGATTGCAAAAGCTATGTTGATCATGGTGCCATAAGTACTCCTAAGTGGCAGATGTGACTGCAAACTCAGGTGAAAACTGGAAAACACAGCTATTCAAAAAGGGGCCAGAAGGAAGCTGAAATGTTGTGGCCGAGTTTATCATGTGCAGAGTGTTCTGAAACAGTTCACACTGAATGCAGTGAGGAAGGAAGAAATAAATACAATTACATTATGTTACTGCAGACTTGTTTAAAAAGACTGAGGAATAATAGTTATGGAGGACATCTTTTTGTCCATCTGTGGGCTCCTGGAGCACGGTTTTCTTGCCAGATGTGATGTTTTTATCTCTTTCCTGATAGCTGCCAATGTGCCAACTGTATGCTGTTTGCATCTGAACCTGTCTTGAGCTGTTATCTCTTGTGGGAACAAAACCATGTGGGAAAAATATGTATTGTGATGAATCCACAGTATCCTCTAGACGCAGATATTTGGGATATCCACTGTGTATTCAGACTCAAGTGTACAATATTTTCTTACCCTTTTAGACTGTAAACTGACTCACTAATAGCTCTTACTATATGACAGGTATATTTTAGGAAGTGGTAAAATACTACATAAGGTTTGTCAACAGAACTTGGTTCCAGTTTATTACCTAATTTGAGTGATTCAGTGTACTGCTTTAGAGCACTTGACTGCAAGACGTAGTCAACAGGGTTTTTAATTTTGGTTTGTTTCCATCATATCAACTCTGCAAATTATTTCTTAATAGAATTTGAGTACATCAGGCAAAACATCATCCAGCACAGATGGGCCCAAGTTTCCTGGAGATAAAAGTTCAACTACGCAAAACAACAACCAACAGAAAAAAGGGATCCAGGTGTTACCTGATGGTATGTGTCATTCCATTTTTACTTCTTTACAAGTTTTGACAGTCAATTGGATCACCTCGTTGATTGCTCCACTTCTTGAAAGGAGAAAATTAACCGTTTGTTCTTGCCTAGGTCGGGTTACCAACATTCCTCAAGGGATGGTGACGGACCAGTTTGGCATGATTGGCTTGTTAACATTCATCAGGGCAGCAGAGACAGATCCAGGAATGGTACATCTTGCATTAGGAAGTGATTTAACAACACTAGGTCTCAATCTCAACTCACCTGAGTAAGTTTTTGGTTTTTAATGCTGTCTGATATTATTAAACTGTCATTCAGAATAGATCCACTTAGCCCACATGACTACCAAACCGTAAAACCTGCACCAAGGATTAATTAAAATTAATGTTTAGGTTTATAGTTCTAGTCCTGGAGTTCACCTAGATTTAATCATGTAGGTTTCTTTGTAGTAGAAGTGGAGAGAAAATCCATTAGTGACTGCACTAATTGACATCACCATGGAATCACCAGCCCAGAAAGAGCTCACACATTCTCCACTAGTTACAAGAGGAACCTAGATCAGTTTGGACAAAAATGTTACCTCTAGGTGGTGGCACTTGTAGGATAGATTTACTTTCTGGTTCTCTGACTTTCAGGTGACACTTCCCCATCATTTTGTTTAGCAGAGATTTGCACAGTGTTAACCATGTGGGCTGAGTAGTCTACATGTTTTAAGGTTTGCACTTGATACACTGGCTAAACAAAGACCAAGCAATTTTTTGAGTGCATTGGTATCTGAATTCTTGAGTTGCTACTAGACATAGTTGGAGTCTGTTCATGTTGTTGCATTATATAGCTATTTTTGCTAAAGGTTGGCATGCAGAAGATACTGCTGCTAAGGTTTTCCTAACAGTGACAGTAGTTAGCCCCAAATAAGATTGACACCACTTCATCAGTATAAGGCTTGGCTCGTATAGCTCAACTGGGAGTTGGTTGTTTTCAGATAATCTGCCAGGTTTCTGCAATTTTTTACAGTAACTATTAGGACTTTAACCAAAGGCAGCAAGGATTTGATGTGGTGTGTCATGGTGCAGTCTTATTTACAAAACTCACCTTAATAACATGCTACCATGAATAATTAAAAGCAGGCTTATAGCTGCCTGTCAGCAGTGCATTTTGCTCAGATTTGGGGCTGGGTTTTTCAATGTATTTACCTATTAATTACAAAACTCATTTCTCAGTGTGTCAGTTGTTGTAGTAGAGCTGGAAGGTTCATAATTTTCTCTTGTATTAAATCAACATTTTTAAAAAATGTTGGCAAAATCTTTATGAAAAACATATTCAATCATAATGACGTGTTCAGGTTGTGCTGGTATTCAATTTATTTGTCATCACTGAAATTTAGAAGAATATAAATCTATACTGGTTAGTTGGAAAGAAAGATAGTATCTGCAAGTACAGTATTTTCCACCCCTTTTAAATACATAGTTACATGAGTCCACAGATCATTTGGGGTTGGAAGGGACCTCCACAGGTCATCAAGTCCAACCCCCATGCTTGAGCAGGATCATAAAACCTAAGACAGGTTACACAGAAACACATCAATATGGGTCTTAAAAGTCTCCAGAGAAGTAGACTCCACAACCTCCCTGGGCAGCCCATTCCAGTCCTCTGTGACCCTTACAGTAAAGATATTTTTTCTCATATTAAGATGCAACTGACACACGTTGCCCCTTGTCCTATCACAGGGCATAAGTGAAAAGAGATTGTCCCTTTCTTCTTGACACCCAGTCTTCATGTATTTATAGACAGTGACTAAGTCCCCTCATAACCTTCTCCTCTTCAAGCTGAAAAGTCCCAGATCTCTCAATCTCTCCTCATAAGGCAAGTGCTCCAGTCCTCTAATCATCCTCATGGCCCTCGGCTGNTCCAGAGAAGGAGACTCCACAACCTCCCTGGGCAGCCTGTTCCAGTGCTCTGTCACCCTCACTGGGAAGAAGTTCCTTCTTATATTTATGTGGAACCTCCTACGTGCCAGAGGTTCTTCTCCCTGTCTACTCTGCACTGGTGAGACCACGTATTGACCACCCAGCTTAGTGTCATCAGCAGACTTGCTGAGGAGACACTCTATCCCATCACCAAGATCATTAATGAAGATATTAAACAAAACCAGATCCAGCACAGATTCCTGGGGGACACCACTGGTTGCAGGTCTCCAGCTAGACTCTGCACCATCATTCACCACTCTTTGGGCTCTGTTATATAGCCAGTTTTTAATCCAAGTCACAATAATAAATCACAATAGTAGATTGGAACCCAACAGGCTTAGGGCAGCTGCTCCTATGCAAACTGAAACCCTGTGTAAAATTGGATCCCTGAAAAGATCTGGAGTCCCTGGCACTCAAGTTGAAGGAATGATGGATTAAAAAGGAAATCTTGACCCTGTGGATTTCTGTGGCAATTTAAATCCCATGTTACTTTACAGACTTAGAAGAGAATTAATAAATGTAACTGTTTTGGGAAAGTGAGCTGAAACTTTCCTTTTCACGTTACTTCTCACACTGGCTAGTGATTTTGGTTGTGTGGCATGGGTTTCAGGTCTGTGAGGCTGGCTGTGGTAGTTGGGTTTTGTTTTTAATTTCGATACGCTTTTCCTTTTCTGTTTCTTCAGAAATCTTTATCCCAAATTTGCATCACCCTGGGCATCGTCACCTTGTCGACCTCAAGACATAGGTAAGATACAAAGAACTACTTTATGCAGTACTAATATTTGCAAATTATATTCATTTACATGTCTTAATAGTTGCATCAATTCCGGTTCTTTTTTAGACTTCCATGTTCCATCTGAATACTTAACTAACATTCACATTAGGGATAAGGTGAGTACGTGTGTGTGCGTGCGTATTTTTTTTGTTTCAATTTATTGCCAGTAGCTTTCTAAATTTCCCTTCAGCTAGCTAATGTTCAAAGGCAGCACATTGGTGTGGATGGCCTCAGTCCTTGTAGGAACCGTGGTGCGTTAACTGGCTGGTTGTGAGCACGTCATGCACCCATTCCATCGTAGGAAAAGGAAGGGAAGACAAGACAAAACTGAGAGTGGGTGTGGTTAGCAAAAGAACACACTGCCTTTGCCTTTCAGCCAAAGCAGAACTTTCTTACAGTCCATATACTGGAATATTGACATATTTTTTTCTTGAGATAAGCTTGGAGTTGTCATTCAGGATCTTCTCGCATTTATCTGTTGCATTCCATATCCACATGGGCAGGGATTTTTTTATTTTTGGTTAGATGTATTTTCTTTCAACTATTGTAGTTCTGCAAGAGAGATCATTGAGAAGTATTTTAAAACATTTTAGTAATGTTACTTAATAGAATGTGGAGTAGGGGAATACGTGTGAAAGTTTGGTGTGGGTTTTTTGGTAATAAAAATAGATCAGGGTACGCACAGGTGCAGGGTGAAAATTCTTTCTTCCTCATTCATTACTTCTGTTTATTTTTCTGTCGTATCCTCTAGTTTGCCTTTCCAACTTAAAAACAAATCAAAACTTGTTTTAATAATTACTACTCTTATTGTATTGGAGTGTAATTTGCAACACGTGTAGGATGGAAACGCGTTCTGAATGTATTCTTGCATTATTTAAGTGGGGTAGTATGTCTTAAAACATTTATCTGTTGTGATTTTTCATCCTCATTTTCTTCAATCTTTTGCAGCTGGCTGCAATAAAACTTGGCCGATATGGAGAAGATCTCCTGTTTTATCTCTATTACATGAATGGAGGAGATGTATTACAGCTATTAGCAGCAGTAGAGCTGTACGTTCAAACTATTTTGTCAGTCTTGTATGATTTAATTGATTGCAGTGATGAAGTAGTAGAGGTGGAAAAAACAAACCTGCAAAAAAACCAAACCAGCAAGTTAAGACACTGAAAGCAGAAAGAAGCTTAGTCAGTCTAAAGCTGGAAACCCTTTTTAAATACCTCCTCCAACCCTGGTACCATTTTTGTACTTTTTTTCTCGTTCATGTAGTGGAAATCAAAAGTTTGTCTCATGCATTTTACATTACTGATGAAAAAGTGACAGGTGCCAGCCATTGTTAAATGTCTAACTTACCTGTCTTCAACAAAATGAAAACCAGTGATAATCACAAAAAGAGTTTGTTGCTTGAACCTACCTGACTTAGTTTCATACGTGCTTAGTTTGAGGTGTAATAATTCAGTGGAAGAGGTACGAGACCGCAGGTGTACCGATGTCTTAGAAGTTTTGCTTTGGTTTCAAATACATTGTATGGTTTTGATGGAAACCCTTAGAGTTTGAGTTTATAAGTCAAATTCAGATAACTAACACTAAAAAACCCACTTTTTTCTTCCTATTGCAAATGAAAGATTTAACCGGGATTGGAGATACCACAAAGAAGAGCGAGTATGGATCACCAGGGCGCCCGGCATGGAGCCAACAATGAAAACCAATACGTACGAGAGGGGAACATATTACTTCTTTGACTGTCTTAACTGGAGGAAAGTAGCTAAGGTATCTCTTTTCCCTCGTGCACACTTTTTAAGTCTGCCAACCATGCATTTTTAGAAAGACTAAAGTAAACCCCACCCTCCTCACCAAAAAAATCTCATACTTCTTAACCTCCTGTTGTTTAAGTGAACTGCCTTGCTATCTGATGTGTGAAGGAATAAAGATAGCGCTTGCTTCCTCGTGGAGAAGGAGGAGCTTTCTCTCTCTCCTCTCTATTTCCAGTTTATTTTGAGTGGTACAAGGACAGAACTTCTGTTATGACTTTTCTTACAAGCTTTTTATCAAGAACAGAATTACAGAGTAGAAAGCATTATTTGGCATTCAGAAATCGTGTTTGCAAATGTTGTATTGCTTTGCTTTAGGAAATTAAATAAGGAGCTATAACATTTTAACTTTGTAATTAAAAATGGGGGTTGGATGGGTGGGGTTGGTTTTCTTTATTATTCAGGGACTGTCAATCCTCAGTCCTATTGCAAAGCTGTTCTAATGTTTGAACATCAGAGTACTTTGAAGAAAATACCTTCTTTTAGGGAGGAGGCGTATTTTCTTGCTGTTTGTTTTCTGAATTCTTGACCCAGGAGGCATTAAAAAACCCAGAAAGCTACAGTCCTGTCTCTTCCTACTTCTCATAATCTTTGTCCCTAATCTTTGTTCGTAATCTTCTATCTGTGAATACTGTCAGTTTAACCTTTACTTGTCAGCTGAAGAAATTTATAGATCTGCTTCATTTTCTCTGTCCTCCCCAAAGATAATTAATTTTCAGTGTCTTGCAACTCCCATTTCCAACTTTAAGCTTTAAGACCATGTTATACAATGTCTTGCTGGCTGGATTGCGATTTCTGATTTCTCTTCCTCACTAAAACCAGACTTTTCTACTGTAGATCTATGTCAAAACACTACCTGAGTAATCAGGAGTGCTGACAGGCACTAACCTGGCAAGAGGTGTGCTCTTTTGAAAATAGTTTGCCCTACGAGGTGATGGATTCTCAGCTCCAGCTGGAGCTAAGATGAAGATACATTCACAGTATGTGTACAAACACTTCACCTGCTTAGAGTCTGAATTAAATATTCAAGCATCTCATTCCCTAATCAGGTTTGGTCTCAGGATCACTCTGTTTGGTGTATAAGATTTTGTGGATGTGGCATGATTTTGCTTCAAATTTTAACCAACATACTGGATTGATCAATGGAAGAGCAAACATAAAACTTCCACGTCAGAGCTTCTGGGGTAGATCAGACTAGAGGACCTTTCGAGGTCCTTTCCAATCCCTCATGTTCTGTGGTTCTGTAGATTCTTTTGACTAAAAAAACACTTAACAGATTAGACCAGGTTAATCTTGAAGCCACGAGCTCATCCAGTATTTTTCCAACACGCTGCAGTCATGTTTGTGTATTGGGTATTTCATTTAATCAGAAGTCTTCACTTGGAGCCTAATTTAAGAATTAAGAGCTAAGCATTTCATTTCTGTGAGCAGGTTACATTTACACGCTTGGAATATGCTGGTAGGTTTTTAAACATCAGCTTTAAATTAAATGGAATAAAGTTCAGTGTTCTCCCCTCTGTTAAGTGCAATATATTTCTGCCTAGCTAGCATACTGAAGTCAGACATCATCTAGAGATTACTTCAGTAGGATGCTCTTTTTCCTTCCTTCCCTCCTCCAGTTAATGTGTTTAGTCTGTGCAGGCTCCCCTCAGAAATTAACATTTCAATTGCCTCAAAGCATATGGGAGGCTCTTCATTCTGTCTGCATGTGCTGCCTTTGCTGTGACCATAAGAACACCAAAATGCTGTAACTGAAGGTTTTAATGGCAAACCCTGCTTGTATTGGGTTTTCGTTCACGTGAGGTGAAAGTTCTGCTTCGAAGTCTCACTCTTCCTCAAAAGGAAACCAGAACAGAAGGAAATTTTTAATTTCTATTTGAATTATTTATTTGCTGCTTGCTATCCTTTCTTGCATTTCCCAAGATGCTGTTTTAAGCTATTTTATTATTATGTAACATCATCATCAGAGAAGTAATTGCTGTTTGAAAGGATAGATTTCTTCTTTGGAGTCAAGTGAATATCTTGAATTTATTTATGAGTAGTAAGAGCCTTGTATAGGTTCATGTATCAATACAACTGAATTTTTACCCTATGTGAATACATAGCATTCCTTTTTCTAAGAGGAGGTGATACCCTCTCTACACAGATAGTAACCTCTTTAGTATTACTTCTTTTTCTACCTGTAGTATATGTATGAAGCTGCTGCTTGACACTTAAGCATTGTTTTTGAAGAGAATATTATCTCTGTGTGGAGAGCTGAGTGCTGTCCAGAGGTTGAGCACCCAGTGCTTGAGTTGTCCATTAGGATCCTACATCCTTCCTCTTTTAATGAGCAAAGCTAGCTTCATCAGAGACATTTCTGGAGATGGAGAGCTGCAGTGGAAGATACCACTCACTACTGTTCCCCAGATGATTTTGCCCGAGATCCACATTGACTCTCTTCTCTTTACGTACTGAAAATAATTTCTCCAACATGAAGAAGCAGTTGGAAGCTAGTAAGGGGTGGAATATTATTCTCTCGAGTTATATAACTACAGCATTAAATTAATGAGAAACATGATTTTTTATTTATTTCCCCTGCAGTGTCCTAAGGAAACTAGAATATAATTTCTTGTAAAGCTTGTGCACTTCTTAATGCAAAATTTGGAACCGAAATATTCTTCTGAAATTTGTATTTTATTTTACTTTGGTGCAAAAACAGTGCAGGGAAGTTGAGTAAGTATTAATATTTTGGGAAATGAGAAATAAAAATAGCCAGGGAAGAAAGAGTTCTGATAAATTGCAGTCTTTTACTATAACTGCTGCGTTATTAGTGAGTGCTGGGAATATCAGTTCCTTCGAAGGCCACAATAGTAATTGCTCCTTAACAGTTTCATTAGTCCGTTGTTGAAGCAGTCAGACAAGAGTCATTTCTGGTAAATTACTGTCTCTTGTGTGTGCAAATTCAATTTTTTTCAAGGTGCTCTATGAATCTGTCTAATTCTAGTTCTATCTGAGCGTATGCACTAGAACAAGATAGCACAGACTGTCGTGTCTTGTGCTTTGCGGTCAGGGTGCGTTGTGTCTTAGGAGCTTGCGCGTTTATCGTACCTCCTCTGGCAGGGGGTTGGACTGGATGTTCTTTCGAGGTCCCTTCCAGTCCCTAATGTGCTGTGATTATGTGACTTGAAGTTCAGAGACACATGCATTACCAGAGACACACTGAAATACAGCATTGACTTTTGATGATATTGCTGAATCTTAACGCTAACTCTGTAAAAGCATAAACCAGACCAGATTTGTATTTTATTATAATGTCAAGTAGACTTTAATAACTTCTTTCAAGAGAACATCAAATAATATATTTAATTTTTTTATTGAGCTGTAGGCTCTTTTCTTATAAGAGATAATAGTTCCTAATAGGTAAAAGACCAAAAAAGGAAATGCAGCAAAACATCCGAGCAAAGAGGCAATGTCTAAACTGCTAGGAACCAAAATCAAATTAAATCTAGGTTAATATGTGATAAGAAATAGTAGAAAAAATAAAAGTTACAACAAACTTCACATTTACCTTAAATGCAAGCCAGAATGTAGGAAAATGCCAGTTACAGGTGTGTCTGTGTGTCTGGTTTTTCATCCTAGGGCACGTGGAAAGTACAGAATGTTTAAAGACACTACAATTTTTCGTTGAGGATTTGTCTGTATAGGTGGCTGCTGTTGGGGGAGAGATGAGAGTCAAGGGAAGTGGATGTGGAAACAAAAACACTTTCTACAGTTGCACGTTTACTGACATCCTGATTTAAACTTTCTGAAGTAAACAGTCTGGAATTTCTTCCTGAAAAGTAATCCAGTTTAAAGAACGTTGTGATAAAATCCTGTTACTTGGGTTTTGTAGTTTTGAAACAGTCTTTATGTGAGAGGAGTTTAAATTTCCAAGTGGTTATTTGCTTCTAAGGACTGCTGCCTCTATTAAATTACTTCCTATACTCCTAAGACTAATATTAATTAAAATACATCTGTAATTGCTTGCAAGTTATTAGTCCTTCTAATATAGATGAGCCATAGCTTTTTAATTCAGCCCTTAATCTAAATTTGGGTCTTTGCATCCATCTTTAAGCCATCACAAATGCTGCTTGTTTAGACTACATTTGTAATGTTTGGACTTCTCTCATCTCTTTTGATGGAGTCCAGAGTATTTTGTCCTGAGAACACCTCCTATTCTGCTTTTTGTTTTGTTTTACTGTATTAGTGCTCTGGATCATCACCTTAAGCAATTCTCTTCTGCCTTTGGTCTTCTTGCCTATTGCTGTTTCTGCACTTGCCAGGCTGGTTAGCTTTACCATCAGAACAAGTGCTCAGGATGACATGAGAAGTGATTGATTTCTTTGCATAAGACAGTTTACTCAGTGTCACACGTGTGTTTTCACACACATTTAGTGCTCATTAGTCTTTGTTAATAAAAGGTATTTAATTTTTAATAATTACCTACGTGTAGAAAACCATTTAACAGATGTTTGTCAATGGATGAATGGCATTTTTTTCAATTTTCTTTGTATCTGTGTATATTAAAAAACACGAGTTCAGATCTTAAACCACAGTGGCACTTGGAATCTAAAGTAAAAACAAAGCATGCCTGTAACACATCTTTCTATATGTAATAAGTAATTGCCTTAAATACTTGGTCAACAAGTTCTTTTTTTGGTTTTGTCAGATAGAACTTCAGGTGTTCTCACGTGCTTCTAGACATTGGACTTGGTCTGCTGCCGACACTGGGATGCAAATCAAAAAGGCTGTTTTAAGCCTCTGTCTGTTAAGGATCAGTGGCAGTTGGAAGTATGAATCATTCCCCCTTTTTTTGAAGTATGAATCATTGCCCCCTCTAAAGGAGGGGCTTCCCATTTGTGGCACTACTCAGGCTATGGGGTGTTTCTTCCAAACACACACCTTGCTTTCAGCTGCTACTGCTAATTGAGGCGTGTGACGACCTTAAGTTTGGGAAATCATTCTTGGGCTACTGATACTCTCTTACTTGTCTAAGTAGCCCTTTTCCGTGTGTGATTTTGGAGGCATTTCAGAGCATGTGGAAGTTCACCTGACTGATTGCATCTGTCAGTAGGTCAATAGTAATCTGCAGGCTCTCCCATGATTATAAGCAAAAAGGAGACTTCAAAAGGCATAAAGAGGAGAGAAGTTTGTGGTAGTTTTTCTATTATAAAATTATTTCAGAATTGCTGAAGATTCACCCAACCTAAGCCAGCCTTTGACACCAAAATACCTAAATAGATTATTTTTTCTTTGTGGAATGGTTTAGGTTGAAAAGGACCTTAGAGGTCATCTGGAAAGGGGCCTTAGAGGTCATCTGTTCCAACCCCTGTGACATGTGCCACACCTCTCACTAGACCAGGTTGCCCAAGAGCCCCATCCAACCTGGTCTTGAACACTTCCAGGGAGAGAGCATCCACAGCTTCTCTGGGCAACCTGTTCCAATGCTTTACTGCCCTCACAGTGAGGAATTTCTTCCTAAGATCCAATCTAAATCTACCTTCTTATAGTTTGAAACCGTCTCCCACTGTCCTATCACTAGATGCCCTGTTCTACTTTGGTCTTGCTTCTCTTCCATATCAGCTCATGTCTCTGCATAGAAGGAGAACATCCACTGGCTAAAATGTAGTGTTAATTGGGAAAGCCAAAAGCAATTGACTTGTGCATATATAAACTCAAAAAGCCCCCAAATCATACAAACTCATGTCCAAAATAAATCCCACAGAATAAAACCACCAAGTAAAAGTCCTCCTTGGTTTGGAGCAGAGAGCCAGGAACCACGAGTAAAGCAGATGTGCAGCTCTTCAGTTCAGGTGGCTGTAACCTCACATGGCTGGTTGTTGGGGTTTTTTAAGGACTGTTCAGGTCTAGGGTCAGTATTCCCTGGGGACTGTTTCCTTTACCCTGCTAGATGCTCTTTCTATGTTAGACAGACCTTGTTTTGTCGGAGTGGGCCTGGGTTGGATTGCCTAGATTGTATTTCTGTTCTTAGTATTTTCATCTCTACATAAAAATAGCAAGGAAAGTTGCAGATACAGATGATGTGCTGAGGTTCTCCACTGAGTTAGGCAAATGTGTCCAGCATCACCACTGTTGAACTTGGCGAGAAGTCTCCTTAAAGAACAGTCCTGCAGCTTCTGCTTATTCTGTTTCTTGAATGAAGATGAAATAGGGATGAGACCCAGACAAACTGCTGAAGGGGTCTGAGAAATGTCAGATTTAAGTGAGTTACTGTACATTTTTGCATGAGTGAATTAAGCAGCAGCAAATGTCAGCGTGCACAAGTGGAGGTTGTGTGCACAAATTAAGGTCACAGGGAAGGAAGCTGCTTTTTTCACTCTAATAATCAGGGTGCATTTAGACGTCGGGGTGGTTATGGTCTGTGTTGTAGTCAGAATAAGAATTCCTACTGGAACACTTAAATGTCTTACAATTGCACAGATCAGATGCCTTCACACAAAAATCAGGTGGTTCTGCAGGTGAGACAACCAGTAGCTTGGTCAGAGGCAAAGGTTTTTGTTCTCTGTGGTTGTTTGTAAAGTGCTGGGAGAATTTCTGATTAAAGATGTTGGCAAAGTGCAATATAGGGCAATATAGGAGGGTTGTGTGAGACTGATGTTTAAATCTGGATGTGAAATGTTTTGTTAAATTCTGGCTTAAGCCAGAACGTCTCTAGCATTGTAGACAGTGTTCCCCAAGGAGAAAGCCAGCCAGCTTAACTTACAGCTGAGTCTGGTAGTCTGTCACAAAACACCCCCAAACTTCAGGTCGCACAGAGTTCCTGTGTGACTTGGTCCAGGTGATGCTGCTCTGGCAGGGGGAGTGGGCTGGATGATCTTTTGAGGTCCCTTCCAATCCCTAATGTGCTGTGATTCTGTGAAGTGTCTGTGCAGGTGACATGTTGATCAGTGGAAGCTTTTTTCCTTAACTGTGTTATGGGTGTTTGGTGTGTGCGTGTATTAAATTGTTTGAGACCATAACTAGGGTTCTGAGAGTAATGTAGCTTTAAAAAGAACAGGAGAGCCTGTGTGTGGTGCAGGTATAACGAATTAACATCATTGTCTTTATTCTACTTAAAATACTGGATCCCATATAGCCAAATCTTGTGTTTGTGCCTTAAGTTAAGACTTGATCTCTTCTCTGTTCATGCTTTTCAAGTGTGACTAGTAAAAAGACCAGGTCTGGACCAGTAAATGATACACTGCTTTATTTGGATTTGTCTTTTTGTTTTATTTATTGTAGGAGTTCCACCTGGAATATGACAAATTAGAAGAAAGGCCTCATCTGCCATCAACCTTCAACTACAACCCTGCTCAGCAAGCCTTCTAAAGACTTCCCTTTTCTTGGGGTATGGCTGTCTCAGCACAATACTCAACATAACTGCAGAACTGATGTGGCTCAGGCATCCCGGTTTTAATTCCTTGAGGATCTGGCAATTGGCTCATGCGAGAGGTCACCATTTGAGGTCCTGCCTTACTAATTATGTGCTGCCCAACAACTAAATTCGTAATTGTTTTTCTTTAGTTTGAGCAGGGTCTGAATTTTTGTTTTCACTTTATTTTTTTGCCAGCAGACAAGCTTGGGTCTGTAAAGACAAGCGAGTACACTGACAAAAAGTTTACCACTTAGTTTTCCAAAATGTAAAGACGAAAAAAAAAAAGAAAAAAAAAACCACAAAAAATTAGACAACAAAATTTGCATTGTTCATTGTAGCACTATTGGTAATAAAAACTGTTTGTGCATTTTTATGTGAAGATCCTTCTCGTATTTCATTTGGAAAGATGAGCAAGGTTTGCCTCCTTCATTTTACTTCCCCTTCTGTTTTTCGAAAGGCAGTTTTCGCCAAGCTTAATGCAAGAATATCTTGACTGTTTAGAAGAAAGATACCGCCACAGTCTCTGGTTCGTTGCCAGAGTTGTGTTATTACTGAGCTTCATCTTTCCAGAATGAGCAAAACACTGTCCAGTCTTTGTTACGATTTTGTAATAAATGTGTACATTTTTTTTAAATTTTTGGACATCACATGAATAAAGGTATGTATGTACGAATGTGTATATATTATATATATGACATCTATTTTGGAAAATGTTTGCCCTGCTGTACCTCATTTTTAGGAGGTGTGCATGGATGCAATATATGAAAACGGGACATTCTGGAACTGCTGGTCAGGGGACTTCTTTGTCGCCCTGTGCACTAAAGGGCCAGATTTTTCAGCAGCCAAGGACATCCATACCCAAGTGAATGTGATGGGACTTAAAAGAAGTGAACTGAGACAATTCACTCTGGCTGTTTGAACAGCAGCGTTTCATAGGAAGAGAAAAAAAAAAAAAAGATCAATCTTGTATTTTCTGACCACATAAAGGCTTCTTCTCTTTGTAATAAAGTAGAAAAGCTCTCCTCACTGCAGTGTTGACTTTGATTTGAGATTGTGAAATTATTTCTTCAACAATGAAAAATGGAAAGAAAAAAAAGCTGAAGTATTAAAACTATTGAACTGTACAGTGGTTAAGACACTCGAAGAGTCTTTTTGCTGCTGACAAGTAAATTTATGAGAATTTCACATTCTTTTCCACAGCCAAAAAGTTGGGTTAAACTTGGTTTCAGATCCCCTCTCTGCATTTTTGGAAAGGCGGGTGGGTAACGATTCAAATGGTAGAAGGATGGTTCATGAATTGATCGCAGAAGAAACCTGGAAGAAGCTTGGATTAGAGCTCACTGTAACTCAATTCCAGGTTGGTATTTTCCCCATGGAAAACAGAACTTGAACTACCAGGCACAAACAAATATGAATACACACTGGTTTTTAGATTGGATATTAGGGAAAATTTTTTCACAGAAAGGGTGGTCAGGCCCTGGAATGGGCTTCCCAGGGAGGTGGTGGAGTCGTCATCCCTGGATGTGTTTAAAGATGGTTTGGATGAGGTGTTGAGGGAGATCTGGTTTAAGGGTGAACTTGTAAGGCAGGGTAGATGATTGGACTCAATGATCCTGGGGGTCTTTTCCAACCAGAGTCATTCTAGGATTCTGAAAATCAGAACAGTTCTCCAGAAGGGAAAAAGGAAAGTCCAAACCATTTGGATAGCGTGCTTTTTCTTGATGTGACTGCCACTTCGCACTGCTTTGCCTCTGATGATGCAAACCACTCCAAAATACCTCAAATCACCAAAGAAAGGAAAACCCATCAAATCACACGTCGCTGAACCCCAGGATGTTATTTTTAGGTTTTGACCTGTCTTCAGTGTACTGCCAAAAAGAGCTTGATGGCATCTATTGACCTGTGCTGGAAATTGGACCAAGAGAGGCGTTGCTCTGGTTCTGGATCGTGTGTAGCAGCTGTAAATGATGCACCTTTTTAATACCTGTTTCTAAAGTATAGATAAAGCTCCCATAGGCTTAGATTTTGTTGTTGTGGGGTTTCTTTAAATATTAAACTGCTTTCTCAATGTAAGAGGATGGTTACAATCCAGATGATGGCTACAAGAGCTGAAAATGATGGTGACATTTTCATTTTCTCAAATCCAAGCAGATACAAACATCCTGGAACATAGGAGGTTCCACATAAATATGAAAAGGAACAACTTCATGATGAGAGTGACAGCACTGGAACAGGCTGCCCAGGGGGGTTGTGGAGTCTCCTCCTCTGGAGACAATTAAAACCCACCTGGACGTGTTCCTGTGTGACTTGGTCTAGGTGATTCCTGTGTCAGGGAGATTGGACTGGATGATCTTTCAAGGTCCCTTCCAATCCCTAATGATTCTGTGATATTTGTGATCTATCTGTTTGAATAGTCAGAAACTCACAAGCTTTTTTAAAGGATAATTTTCCAAAAGCAGCTTGCTCACTCCACTATTAACTTTACAGATTTTTGCTGTCAGGGGTCCTCTGTGATCTCTGATTTATCTTCCTTAAGGATTTATGAAATTACGATTACTTCTTCAGATCAAAATGTGTTTATTTCTTATTATATGAGCTTGGGGGGGGTTTTTTACTGTCACTTTTCATCTGCACAACCAGTCTTGTGGAACTGAACAACAGATGTGATAAAGGGAGCAAAATAGTCTACAAGAAAAAGGGTATCTTAGCCTCACTAAATACCTGCCTGGGGGGTTGTGGAATCTTTTTCTCTGGAGATGTTTAAATACCTGTAATTGTTTAAACACAGAAAAGCCCAGGGGGGTTGTGCAGTCTCCTCTTCTGGAGAAGTTTAAAACCCACCTGGACATGTTCTTGTGTGACTTGATCTAGGTGATCCTGCTGTGTCAGGGGGATTGGACTGGATGATCTTTTGAGGTCCCTTCCAACCCCTAATGTTCTGTGATTCTGTGAAGCTGGGATTTGAAATCCGAGTTCTCCATACAGGCTCTTTGATGATGGTTTCAGTTGCAGTGTACTTCAGACATGTGAGATGCTTCATTCTAGGAAACTTCTCGCCTCTGAGTAAGACACTTGTGCTCTTCTCCTCACGAAGGGGAGAACAGTCAGTCTCTTTTGTCAGTCGAGTAAGTGGAGACTTCAAAATCTGTGTCCGTTTTGTGTTGTGTTCTGGGTTGAAATGAGAAACGCATCTAAAGAAACACATCTGAACAGACAACAAGGCATAAAATGGGAAACACAGCTGATGCCATATTAATTTTAAAAACAGAGAAGCTCACGCACTGCCTTTCCTCCTGGAAGGAAGAAACCCTTAATTTACACGTTTGGCAAACAGGCAGCTGGATTAAGCTGGAGCTTTGAGCACTGACAGTTAAGGTACTTAATGGGTGTTTACGTTACGCTAACACTAAATAAGGGGACAGAACAGGAGGCTATTTTTAAAATGCATTTACCTGAGGTGGGGATTTTCCCCTCTAATTATAGTGCAGTGCAAGAGCGTTCAAGGTAAGTCCTGCGCAGCAAAAGCGATGCGCTGGGAAGCAGGTAGGAGTGTTCCTGTTTCTGGCCCGTTAACACGCACTTATTGCTCTGTGTCGTGTATTGTTCATAAGTCTTTGTTGCTGCAGCTCCAGTTTCTCTGGAAATCCACTACCTTGAATTTCCAGCATTAAACACTTCCACTTGGTTATTCCTAAACACTGGGAGCTGTTTATTCGAAGAGTTAAACTGCCCTGCTCACAGCAGGACCAAGTGTAATGGAAAGCCTGGAGGAAAGACATGCAGAGACTCCACATGGGTGTTTAAAAATGAACAAACACCCCCAAAAAAACCACCTCAGTCTCCTCGCCTTAGTGCCTGGTGCCACAAATACGCGTGAGAACCTTCATGGGCTTGATTGATCTAATTGAATTAATCTCAGGAAGACTCACGTGGGTCAAACTGTTCTGTACGTGGCCAGACCTCCAGGAAGGTGCTGGCCGTCGTGTGTCAGCATCTGTGGCTGCCGACACCGCTCTTGCACAGATGTGGCGGCTGTAAGGTAGGTACAAAGAGGCACAGTCACACCCCTTTGCTGTGCCTCGTGTCAGAAGTCCTCTTAATCCCCAAGCCCCTATTTTTTTGTACTTTCTTATCTCAGTTTTACAGTTTCCATGAAAAAACAAGGTGCTAACAACAAACTAAAACAAGAGCTTGTGTGTTGGCGCCGATACGGAAGTCGTTTCCGAGTGTGCACACAGAGTGCTCAGGGCCTCTCTGTGTTGACCACAGAGTCTGCTAATTGTCCTTGGAACTCCCTGAGCAGTTCTGGAAGGTGTAGCCAGCTCAGTCCTGGGTGACTTGCAGGAAGCCATGGCTGGTGGAGGTGGGTGTTCCTTTTCTACATAGCACTGGTTTGAAAAGCCGCCTTGTTAATTCCCGATCGCTTCTCATCCAAAGCGTTTCCGCAGCTGGGTATTAACTGAAACAAAAAAGAAAGTGTGATTGTCAGCTGCCAAGCTCCAGAAGAGCTGCTGAGAGCTTCTGAAGGCACAGTTGTCATCTCAAGCATAAGGTAGCTAGACAGTGCTTTTGATTTGAGGAACTAAATATACCAGTTGCTCCTGTTGCAGCAGAATTCCTGAGGGAGCTGGGTTTTTGAACGCAATACCTTTCATCGTGTTCCTTAGGATCTGCTGCTGTCTACAGGTTACGTGGAATTCTGCAGACCTATGGAGGTTCTTCTCCCCTCTCTTCTGCACTGCAGAGACCTCATCTGCAGTATTGTGTCCAGTTCTGGGCCCCTCAGTTCAAGAGGGACACAGAGCTGCTGGAGAGAGTCCAGTGTAGAGTAATGACCATGACGAAGGAAGTGGAGCACCTCCCTTATGGAGGGAGGCTGAGGGAAATGGGTCTCTGGAGCTTGGAGAGGAGGAGACTGAGGGGTGACCTCATTAATGTCTGTAAATATGTGAAGGGTGGGTGTCAGGAGGATGGAGCCAGGCTCTGCTCAGTGGCATCTAGTGATAGGACAAATGGCAGTGGGTGTGAGCTGGAACAGAGGAGGTTCCACATCAATATCAGAAGCAACTTCTTTACAGTGAGGATGAGCAGGCAGGTTACTCTGAACACTGTCATTTTCAGAGGGGGAACAGGCTGCTCAGAGAGATTGTGGAGTCTCCTTTTCTGAAGGCGTTTAAGACCCAGCTGGATGTGTTCCTGTGTGACTTGGTCTAGGTGACTCTGCTGTGGCAGGGGGATTGGACTGGATGATCTTTCGAGGTCCCTTCCAATCCCTAATGATTCTGTGACTTAGATGCTGTGATTTGGCTCTACTTTGGTAGGTTTTGTCTCTTAAAACCACTTTACAGTTGGAGTTTATTGTCTTGTTTTGAAAGTAACGTTCAAGCGTGCCCAACAGCGGTGCTGATGCTGCTGATCCGACCCGCTTCATAACAGCTCTGCTCACTGAGCTTGCATATTGTTTTCCTACAGTTTAATTTATCACCTGTGCTTCACATTCCCTTGTTGGCATTCATATGCCAGTGCTGGATGTGGATGTGTGTCAACATTTTCCTTCTGAAGCTGACAGAACTTGGCAGAACTTTCTGCAAAATTATTTCTTTGAACCATCTGATGTAACAAACAATCCAGTGTAGTCTCCGGTTCTCATGACTGCACCATCCTGTGCCACCTGTGAGATGGTGCTGCTGAGAAGCAAGGATAAGGCAGATACCCAGAGCTGCACATGTCAGTGAGAAGGAACTTCTGCACAGTGACAGAGCACTGGAAGGGGCTGCCCAGGTGGGTTGTGGAGTCTCCTTCTCTGGAGATGTTTAAAACCTGCCTGGACACGTTCCTGTGCAACTGGATCTAGGTGATCCTGCTGTGGGGAAGGGTTGGACTAGATGATCTTTTGAGGTCCCTAATGTTCTGTGATTCTGTGACTTCATCTTTCCCTACACCTCTCCTTTTTCTTTGTTTTGGTTGTTCCTCTGCTCCCAGCCAGCTGGAATCTCCCCCTTTTTAAAGGCCAGTTCACTTTTTGATGAGCATCGCAGCCTGTGTCAGCGTACATCTGTTTGAGCAGGCAGTTCATCATCAGAACTTCAGTGGAAGACAGCGTGAGGCAGCTCCATTGCAAGGACTACTCATGGAATTCTACATGGAAACAGGGTCCATTGCCATCAGCCATCTGCTGTGGGTACGTGGTGATGGAGCCCCACCGTGGCCTCTCCACTCTCTGAGGCAGAGGCATCCTCGCCACAGGCTGCATGAGCTGCCTTTGGGTGAGTGGTCAGTAGTGGGCCACAGACCACACATACTGTGTTATGAGCTGCAGGTGTGTGTGAAGAAGTCTGTAGACAAAGAGACTCACACAGAACCACTAGGGATTGGAAGGGACCCTGAAAGATCATCCAGTCCAATCCCCCTGCCACAGCAGCATCACCTAGACCAAGTCATAGAATCAGCCAGGGTTGGAAGGGACCACAGGATCATCCAGTTCCAACCCCCCTGCCATGGGCAGGGACACCCCACCCTAGATCAGGCCAGAACATGCTAAAATCCCCACCTTTACTCTTGCAAATGGGGCACTGATGATCGTTTCTTTACTTCCAGCTGCTCAAATAGAGTTTGAGTCCTGACTGAGTTATCTGTGTAGAGCTTCAAAGCCAACAAGATCACCTTGTGAGTGTTAAACACCATTTCTGGTTGAAATACAGCCTTGTCATCTCCTCTGCAAGGGTTGGACGCACACAGGAAGACAAACTCTCAAGGTCACAGTGTCAACCAGTGATCTTCATGTTTGGTTCATGGCACTTTATGTGCAGGAGACAGCAAGGAGCTGGAACAAGTGCTGGATGCAGGGAGACTCAGTGCCAGCTGCTCAGAAGGTAAGAAATGGGGCTTTGGAGCCCATCCAAACTGGGAAAACAGGGCTGGGGCTGCCCTTTAGGTGGTTTCAGGTGTTAGGCAACAAATCTGCCTAATGAAAAACTTATCTTTTATAATCTGAAAGCTCTGTGCAGCCAGCCCCAACATGGGAGGCTGCTGTCACCGCAGGTGCTGGCAGCAGCACCTGGCTTTTGGGAAAAGCTGGACAGAGCAAGGGCTGACCAGAATGGCTTCAGTTTCTACTGTAAAGTTTAAATAAAGTTTAAAGTTTAAATAAAAATAAAATAAAAAATAAAATTAAATAAAAATAAATAAAGTTGCAAGTTTAAATAAAAATAATCCCAGGACTGCCCAGGGGGGTTGTGGAGTCTCCATCTCTGGAGGCATTTAAAACCCGCCTGGATGTGTCACTGTGCAGCTTGGTCTAGGTGATCCTGCTGTGGCAGGAGGATTGAACTAGATGATCTTTGGAGGCCCCTTCCAATCCCTAGTGTTCTGTGATACAGCTGTCAGTTTTCCTGGAACCCTTTGGTATTAGGACAGCCTGCTACCGCGCGGCTGCCTGAGGGCAGGTGGTAGCGCGTTGGTGCAACCAAGGACAGCCTTTCCATCCATGGAATCTGAATAGCCGCCCTGCCAAGCCTTGATCAATAGTCCATTTGGAGAACCTGTGGATCAACTTTATCTTTAAAAGTTTGATGCTGCTCTCTCCAGCGCGAAAGTGACTGAAAAAGGCAGCCAGAGGAAAGTGCTGTTTCCCGTATTTATTTTTCTATTACTTCTGTACCTTCTTGTCTGCTGTGTCATCAGCTTCAGATATGGTCTCCAAAACTGTCACATTCTGTTCTACCTAACTGCCTACAGAATAAAAATGACCGTTGCTTATGGTGCTTTGGCATCAAAAAGCTTGTTCTGATGCGCTGCCCTGCCGGGAAGTGCTGGGTAATAACCAAACTTTGTTTGCAAAAGAAGGGCATTTCCTTGGGTTTATGACTTTCCTGCTGATGTGCTTTGAAGAGGACACTGTTCACAGAGACCTTTCACGGGTGAATGCCTTCCTTTTGAAATTAATGCCTATGTAAAACGTTTGGAGAGTTGAAGTCTTCCTTATCTGTTGTCTTCAGATGATGATGAACGAGGTTGAGTCTGCCCCTGTTGCGTGGCCGCTGGATTGGGGCTGGCCAGAGGGGAGCACTTGTCCTGCATCCCCAAAATTTGTGTTGAAGCAGGAGAACCTGTACAGGATCACAGAACGTTAGGGAATGGATGGGACCTCGGAAGATCATCCAGTCCAATCCCCCTGCCACAGCAGGATCACCTAGATCCAGCTGCACAGGAACACGTCCAGGTGGGTTTGAGCCAACTCCTGTTTCTTTCCTCCTCAGTTAATAAGGTGAAATGAGCTGCTGCTTCCTCGCTTCCAGACACTGAGTTTTGGGTCTGACTCTGTATCTGGAGACCTCATAGGTTTGGACTCATGGTGATGCTGAGCAGGGTTTTGCTCAAGCTTTCGAGGACTTAACCAAGCTGACAGTGAGATGCACAAACTGTTTTCCTGGCTTGAGTTTAGTCTTCTGCATTTACCTGCAGACTTGCTACCCTGTGAAGGGGTGTTGGCTTAGGATGGACGCCACAACACCCCCTTGAGCCTCCCGCCCACCTCTGGTTCCTACGCGTTGTGCAGCACCGGGGTTTAATCTGGACTCACTCTCCCCACAGCAAATCTCTCGGGACAGATAATCCCATTGCAAGCTGTCTCTTCCACCCCCGGAGGGGCCCGAATTAGGTCACCCGGGTTTACATTTGCTTCCATTTATCCAATATTTGATAATAGTTGGAGGGGAGAAGGGGGAGTGACGGTCACACCCACCCCCGCGGGTCCTTCAGCCCCCGAAGGAGGCGGGCAGGGAGGCGGGGAGCGGCGGGAGCTTTAGCCCATGGCAGCGGCGGCGGCGGCGGCAGGGGCTGCCCGGCGGCGGCGGCAGGTGCCAGCGGGATCGGGGCGATGGCGCGGACCCGGGCGCTCTCCGAGTACACGGAGGCGGAGGACAAGAGCATGCGGCTGGGCTTCCTCCTCATCGCCGCCGGCCTGCTCTCTCTGCTGGGGCTGGGCTGCTGCTGGCTGCGCCCGGCGCTGCAGGAGCGCGGCGGCGGCGGCTCCGCCAACTGCACGGTGCTGGCCGTGCGGCAACTGGGCGAGCGCTTCGCCTGCACCTTCTCCTGCGGGGCCGCCTGCCGCGGCACCGCCCGCTACCCCTGTCTGCAGGTCCTGGTGCGCACCTCCCGCTCCGCCGCCCCGGCGCTGCTCCATGAGGACGAGCGGCAGCTCCGCACCAACCCCAAGGTGAGACCCGCGCAGCGCCGAGCTCCCGCGGGGAGGGCTGCCCGAGGGGTGCGAGGTGTCCTGCGGGGAGAAGCCGCGGTGCTGGCTGTTCTTTCACCCGGGTGTCGAGTTTGTGCTCGCCTTTGGGCTCCCGGCGCCCCGCAACAGCGCTCCGGTCTGCTGCGAGTTTTGTTCTGACTGGGATGTGTGGAAGAAGAGCCAGAGCATCCCTCCAAAACGCCCCTGTGCAGAAAGAATGGGTATAGCGTGTGTGCAAATAATCTCCGCGGTCTGTGTGCACATCTGTGTGCACATCTGCACCCTACATGGGGTGCATATATGTTTATGTCTATGGGACAGAGAGGTCTATGTGGGGGATGTGTATATATGTGGGGTGTGGGTGTGTATGGTGTCTCTGCATACTCCTAGATCTATATGTTCACATCTGTACCCATATATATGCACACACAACCTTTATGTACATATCTGTCCCGAACAGCCCCAGCACTGAATTCCCCCCCATGCTCCTGGGGAGCGGCTCCACTGCCGGTCCCCCGGGCCACCCCACCGGGACCCCAGGGGGAAGCCGGAGAGAAACCTTCAGCTGCCGGAGCACAGCGGGAAATTGTCGGGGAGCCGCTGCTGAGGGGGTGCTGGGCAGCAGGTCGTGCTGAAACAGAAGTTTGCTTGGTGCTCTTTGGGTTCTTAAACTTCCCCATCCCCCTGCAGGAAGGTGGATCGGACGGAAGCATCTTGTAGTGAACTCGGACCGTCGGAAGGCAACGTGTGACCTGTGCGCTTGTTTTTAGTGTAAAGGCTGTGCTGCTTTGTGTGTTCTCTTGCTGTGCTGAGTGGAGACCACCTCACCAGCACAGCTCCTCGCGGGGAGGAGATTTCGTTAAGTAGTTGCTAGAAAAAGGTGTCAAAATTCTCGTTCTCCCCCCTGAAAGAACCTGAAATGGGGAGTGTTTTGGAGAAGGGAATTTCAGCTCTTTGTCAGAGATGTGGGTGTAGTGCAGCACCAAGGGTCGTGCGAAGCATGATGCAGGGGTCTGCGTGCAGGGCTGGGGACCAGCCTTGCAAGTCCAGTTTGGGATGTGAGCCTCACATCTCTGCAGTGTTAGTCCTCTGGAAGGTGGGTTCAGTTGCAGGCTTGAGGTTCAGGGGTTGCTGTTTTCCCCTTGGGAGTATGTGGGTTCAGAAGGGTTGTTGGGGCAAAAATCAGCAAAGCACGAAGCAGGGCAATAAGTCTGGCAGGATACAGATCAGGTTCTTGGCACCACTCAGAAGTGATGAGTGATGAAGCAGCCGTGCTGGATGGTGCCCGTGAGCAAAGTGGGTAAAACATTTTGTGAAGGAGCTTTGCAACTTCACCTTTCCCTGGGGGTGCTGCTGGTATGGACCATGGTTAGAGAGAGATGCCACATGAGCACCCAGCTGGACTTCCACAAACCTCTTCAAGCAGGCTGAAGGAGTTAGTGCTCTTTTGACACGGGGAGAAGATGCTGTATTGCCACAGCAGGTGGAGCGTGGCTATCCCCAAACATGGCAGGAGAGCTCTGTTGTAGACATCTCCAGCAGGGACAGGAGGTGGGTTGTGGTGGTAGGTGATGAGCCATGCCACCCACACGCCTGGGCTCAGCAACTCTTGCAGCATCCTGAGTTTCAGCAGAAGCTTTCAAACTGGGCTGTGACAACAGTGCAGTTGGAGCATTAAGTTTTGAGTTTACTTCTTGATCCCATCTTCTCCTGCCTTTCTGGAAGTTCAGTTGAGTGAGGAGGACCCGACGCTGGTGGCAGGGGAATTGAACTAGATGATCTTTCGAGATCCCTTCGATCCCTAATGATTCTATGATTACAGTTTCTGCATGGAGCTACTCAGGCCTCCAGAAGCAGTGGCCATGAATGTCACACATAGGAGCCAATTTTTATTTAACAATCCAGAAACACAGGACTTTGTGTTCACAAGTTCTTACAAATACAACCCACGTTCTCTAGCTTGCACCTTGTGGCTCCAGGTGTGGGCTGCTCACCTTGGGAGATGGGTTGCTGAGGCCTGAATCTGATTGAGCAGATGAGCCCCAAGCAGAAGGGATGTGGATTTTGATGTGACTGCATTCTCTGGTAATAATCACATTTAACTAAGTGGAAACTAAGACAGGGGAAACGTGCTCCACTTATTTCCTGTACCGTAAGGGTAGTGCGTCAAAACAACTCCAAATACAAGAGAAGCTCTTCAGGTCTCTTCAGGAAAACAAACCCTTTTCCAGGGTGGGTGTCAGGAGGATGGAGCCAGGCTCTGTGCAGTGTCATCTAATGATAGCACAAGGGGCAGTGGGTGTGAGCTGGAATGTAGGATGTTCCACATCAAAATGAGAGGGAACTTCTTCACAGCGAGGGTGACAGAGCACTGGAAAGGACTATCTTCTCTGGAGATGTTTAAAACCCACCTGGATGTGTTCCTGTGCAACTTGGTCTAGGTGATGCTGCTGTGTCAGGAGGATTGGACTAGATGGGGTTCAAGGTCCCTTCCTATGCCCAATGTTCTGTGATTCTATAAGACCAAATAAGAAGAGAAGTTCTTCAGGTCTCCCCAGGAAAGCAAATGCTTCTAAAGAAGTGGAGAACGTGTAGCTCTTGCTGTGGTCGCTCCTCTCTGCCCATCCAACTCGACGTCTGGGTAGCTGAGCCATCGCATTCTCCTTTAAATTCTTGTCCTGAAGTCTCACCATCTTCAGAAACTCCCAGGATTTTATGCTGAGGTAGATCAGTCGTAAGCACAGAGTAGGAACCTGCTGGGTTTTGTACTTGGGATCCAGCCTGCGTTTATGAATGAACACTGAAGGAGCCAGTTAACCCTTCCCTTTCCCATCAGCTCCTCGCAACCCTTGTGTTTGCGCAGTTAGACTGACAAGCACACCAGTCACTTCCAGCTAACTGGAAGAGGGGTGGGGAGGGCAGGAAGAGGGACCAGTTTTTCTCTGGACAGTCTTTATAGTTCACGTTTCTCTGTGTGTGGGAGCAGTTCTTCCTGGCAAATCAATGGTGAGGAAACAGCACAGTTCAGCTCCTCACAACGGCGCCGAATCAGCTGGCAGCTTCACCCCACCCCAGGAATCCCCAGTGTATCACCCCAAAAATATTCTGCTTTCCAGGGTGGGCTGGTGTAGGAGTGTGTCACCCGCTGCGGCTCTGCCTGCTGTAGCGAGCGCTGGCTGCGGGAGAAGGAAATGCCTGGTTGTTCCCTCCCCTGCTTTGTAAGGGAATCACGTTGCTCTACAGCCCAGGATTCATTTTGGCTCTTAAAAGATTATACAGCTGGGTCGGGGTTAATCCAGACTCGTATCTATCAAGCACCAGCCCCGGTGACACTCGGTTCAGCCCGAGCGATTTGTGGATTTCTTGGGATTATTTTTCTGTTTTGTTTTTTATTTAATTGTTGCCCGGAGGAAGGGATTTCTGTGGAGGGGCAGGAGCCTTTCTTCAGCTGCCTTGATCACAATGATCATCTTGGAGATAAGGCTTAAGGGGGATTAGTTCCAAAGTCAATTTGTTGCCATCGTTCTGGCCACCATGTGCGGCTGGTGGCACATACAGCCGGGGGCAGGGGCTGGGCTGTGGGTTTGGCTGGGTGAATCAAGAGCTGAGTGTGTCAGCTGGTACTGAGATCTGCCTGGGGCTTCTTGGGCATCTCCCTTCCTGTGCTCTAGGTTCAGTGTTGGGCTTGAGAAACTTCTAGGGGAGCGCTGGCTTTGGTTGAAGGGGGACAGTTGTTATCCTGATGTATCGCCCAGCTGGCTAGTGGAGACTGCGTGTGAACTAGGCAGCGGTGTCAGCGTCGCTGTGGCGTAGCGTAGGAGGTTGTGGATGAAATGCTCAACATGAGCCAGCAGTGGGGACTTGTGGGCCAGAAGGCAAACCTGATCCTGGGCTGCATCAGGAGAAGTGTGGCCAGCAGGTCGAGGGAGGTGATTCTCCCCCTCTTCTCTGCTCTGGTGAGACCCCACCTGGGTTATCACCAGGGCAGAAGGCTGCTCTGCTTCACACCAGTTCTGTAGATTTCTGGTGCTTTACACGCAAAGCCAGCAATGTCTGTGTTGGGATAAGAACTCTGTTTCACGGTGCTTTAAATCCGAAACCGTGAAAAGAGCAGCTGATACTGCAGAGAGACACTACTGNTGTGCTTTATTTCTTTGGAGCACGCACTTGTTCTTTGCCCAGTTCAGTCACACTGGCATCATGAGGAAAATGCAGAAGAAGTGGTGCCCTGGGTTCTCGAGAGCAGAATTAACTCCTGTTTCACCATCTGTGTTGGCAGTGCTCGTACATCCCTCCCTGCGCAAGAGATGATCAGGAGAACTCTGAGAACGTCACGTACAAGCAGAAATACTGGAAAGAGAAAGTGGGCTCACAACCATTTACCTGCTATTTTAACCAGCATTTGAGGTGAGTGGTGAACGTTTGCCTAGGCAGAAGGGCTCGTGCACCTGTTTAGCAGCTCTCCACTGGTTGTGTTTGGGAGTGACTGTAAATCCACATCAATACGAGAAGGACCTTCTTCCCAGTGAGGGTGACAGAGCCCTGGAACAGGCTGCCCAGGGGTGTTGTGGACTCTCCTTCTCTGGAGACATTTAAAATCCACCTAGATATGTTCCTGTGTGACTTGTTCTAGGTGATGCTGCTGTGGCAGGGGGATTGGACTAGATGATCTTTCGAGGTCCCTTCCAATTCCTAATGATTCTATGATTCATCTGAGCTGATGTGGACAAGATGCTGTTAAAGTTGGCTTTTCTAGTGAGTGCAGAGAAATAGGAGCCTTTCATCTTACCCATGAGTAACATAGGTCAGTGGCCCAGAGCAGTTTATTCCTCTCCTGTGAAGGAGGTTAGGGTGGTTTGTGTGGGTGAAGGCACCTAGGTGGTAGGTGTTCAGAGGTAGGTGAGCCCTTCTCATATCACATCTATGGGTGAAGAAAAAGCAAACTCGATGGGGCAGCAGGCTGCCCAGCATCTGCCACTCACAGGGGCCGACCCTCAGGAACGTGCAGCACTCAGACAAAGTTTTTCCCTTCCAGTTGCCCCATCCCACAGTGTTAAATGTTCCTGCCAAACACAGCAGCTTCCATGAGATGCTGCCTTGTGCTGCTCATGCACCAATTTCTGTACCACAGCAGAGGGACTCGCTGCCAGAGATCCTTGAAGATAGCCTCAGCTGAAACGCCTGCACCATCTATTTTCCTCTGGAGATAGAAATGGGCTCTGACAGTCAAGTTTTGCTGACTAGGGATGTGTTTGCTTGGGTTGTACAATGAGCGTGGTGATGACTAAGCAGCTTATAAAGCAGTGAGAAACCACACAAATTGAAGAGAAGTTCTGCTCGAGAGAGGAGGGGGAATATTTCCTGGCAGTAGTTTTTGCTTCGTGAGGATGAGCGAGCTCTTGTCGGTCTGCACGGAGCACGTAGAGTCTAGGGGCTGGTACCTCAGGGAGGGTTGTGTTTGCTGTAGTCACACTCTTCTGAAAAGGCAGCATGGAATTTTAGGTAAATGTCTGGGTGATGAACGAGCAGTGTCCCCTTTTCATCAGCTTAGTTCAACATCAGCAAGTTTGCTGGTCTAGGTGCTGCTGCTGTGTCAGGAGTCTTGGACTGGCTGATCTTTCACGGTCCCTTCCAGTCTCTAATGTTCTGGGGCAGCTGCTGGGCACTGGTAGTGCTGCTGCATGTTTGAATCAGTGCTCAGAGTAGAACCAGCTCTGAGCACAGCTTGAAAGCACTGAGAGTTTCCTCCCCCTTTGTAGGTCTCTCTCTGGGTCCTGACACTGTTTTGAGCAGTGTGTGAGGAGTCTGGGTGTCTCCCTTCGAGAGGATTTGCCTCTGCTGGAGAGCTGAATGACACTGTTGCTAGGTACAAGAGATGCTCCAGAACCAGGCTTAGGGGGAGTATGTGCAGCTGACACTCTTCCAAACAGGAGAGTCTTTTAAGCTACTCAGATGTAAGACTTCCAGTCTCACCTGCAGCAGGTGCTTGGCACTCGTGTGGCTTGGTCTAGGTGATCCTGCTGTGGCAGGGGGGTTGGACTAGATGATCTTTCGAGGTCCCTTCCGATCCCTAGTGATTCTATGATTGCTGCTGCCTTTGGTACAGATGTTCTCCAAAATATTGAGGATTGAGTCAAAAGGATCTCCCCAATCCAAAACGGAATCCAGTTTTCTCAGTTGTTTGCTTGCCTTTTGTTTTTGAACCCTTTGATTAATATCTGCTCTAACAAGACACTGAGAAGTACTGGAGGCTGACCCTGCTCCAGCAGAGGGGGTTGGACTTAGATCATCTTTCTAGGTCCCTTCCAACCTCTAACATTCTGTGATTCTGTGAAAAGACCCCTGAGATCGTCGAGTCCAACCACCAACCCAACGCTGCAAGTTCACCTCTAAACCAGATCCCTCAACACTACATCTAAGTGACTTTCAAACACATCAGGGATGGTGGCTCAACCACCACCTTGGGCAGCTCCTTCCAGTCCCTGACCACTCTCTCTGTGAAGAATTTCTTCCCGATGTCTTTTTTCTTGCAGAACTAAAAGTGAAGCTTTAATTGCACTCGAAGCTCTTTGCACGGTACCTGGTGCCGTTTGAGGCAGAGATGGACAACTGCTGCCTGGTGGTGTGCTTTTGCTGCAGGGGTTTTCCCATCCACCATGAGCAGTGGAAGACCTAAAGTTCCAGCACTTTTAGAACTTTGTCTCATCTGAAGGAACTTGTTAGCCTGGAAAGGCCACAAGTGGAGAGCCCTTGTGGCCCGCTGTGAGTGCTGGTGATAGATGGGCAACGGGGAGCCGTGAGCGAAACGGTCCCTTTAATCATTTCCTCACACTGTGGCAAATAAAACACCTCTATCGTTTCCATGGCAGATGCTTTCTGCTCGTGATGAATTGATGGTGTCGAGCTGATTCATGTCTTCTGCCTCTCCTGTTCCCCCTTTCCGCAGGCCAGACGACGTGATGCTGAAGCGCACCCACGATGAGACTGTCCTCTTGCACTGCTTCCTCTGGCCCCTCGTTACGTTCCTGGTCGGAGTCCTCATCGTGCTCCTGACCATTTGTGCCAAGAGCTTGGCTGTCAGAGCAGAGGCAATAAAAAAGAAGAAGCATTTGTAGGCAGCAAAGCCCTCTGATGGAAACCAGAAGCCTACAAGCGAGCCCCAAGTGGGTCACCTTGACACAACTTCAGGTCTGTTGGGCACCTCCTTCCACTGTCCTTTCTCATGGTGGAGTTGCTCTTGCCTCAGGATTACTCTTGGGAGACATGAAATGCCAGCTACTTGCTGCTTCTGCTCTGGCAGTCAGTGAGTTTGTTCTACCAAACCTACGCTGCCCCAGACCCGCTGCACGCTCTTCTCCGCGAGCGACAGCTACCCGGGTCCTAGCTGTGTTGAGACACTTTATAACCCCTGATGCGGTTCCTTTCATCTCCACTGAGTGACCTTTGCTGTCGTTTCACATCACGTAGTTACCTTGTGACAGACTGTATTTCCAAAATAATAAAGTTTGGCTGTTTTGGGGTTTTTTTTCAAACTTTGTTTTGTTTTGTTTGGAAAGAGGAAGAATGAAAATAACACTCTGCTGGTTTGGGGTCGTATGTAGAGCTCAAGTCCAAACATTATCTTCTGCCTAGGTGAAGTCCTTCGTTATCACCCGTTCATTGTGAAGAAATGCAGAAGTCTCTCAGAAACACTTCTCCAAGAACAGGAAACTATTATTGGGGAAGGTGATTTAATACTGGATCTAACTGTATGGCCTCAGTGGTATTTGGTACCTACAGCTTTTCTTGAGCCCTCTCAGTTGTCCTCTTCACCCAGGAAGCAGAGAGTTGGAGTGGGTTTACATGAACTACTTGAGAGAGTCCAGCACAGAGCCATGAGGATGATGAGGGGAGCAGAACGTCTCCTTGATGAGGAAAGGCTGAGGGAGCTGGGGCTCTCTATCTTGGAGAAAAGGAGACTGAGGGGTGACCTCATTAATGTTGATAAATATGTGAAGGGTGGGTGTCAGGAGGATGGAGCCAGGCTCTGCTCAGGGGCATCTAATGGTAGGACAAGGGGCAGTGGGTGTGAGCTGGAACAGAGGAGGTTCCACATCAATATGAGAAGGACCTTCTTCCCAGTGAGGGTGACAGAGCACTGGAAGGGGCTGCCCAGGGGGGTTGTGGAGTCTCCTTCTCTGGAGATGTTTAAAACCCGCCTGGATGTGTTCCTGTGTGACTTGGTCTAGGTGACCCTGCTGTGTCAGGGGGATTGGACTGGATGATCTTTCGAGGTCCCTTCCAATCCCTGATGGCCTGTGATTCTGCATGAATAGCGGTGGTGAGCTCTCACCCTGTGGGAGGACAGACAGCTGGAAGTGCTGGCCTGATGCTCCCTTTCCCTTCTCTCTTGCTGTTGTGTCCTTGCTCCCATCTCCGAGATCCTCATGTCTCAGCAACCCATGGAGCAATTGCCCGTGAGCGTCTGGTCCAGGGGCCCGATAGCTGTGTTTGCTGGCCACGCCAGCAAGGCACAGGAAGCTGTCGCTGAGGGGTGGTTTGGTTGGCTGGGTGAGGCTGGTGACACCTGACAGGACGGGAGAACAACCCTGATTCTTCCAGTCCCTACATCCCTTGTGCCCCGAGGGAGGAGGAAGCACACGGCGACACAGACCCATCGGGGATGCTTTAAGCCAGCAGCCTCGCAAATCCAGATTAACAAAATCCTCCCCAGCTTTGCTCCAGAAGCTTTGGCGACCGAATCGTGCGGCAGCTTCGCTGAGCAAAAGGCAGGGCGGCCGTCGAGGTGATGCAGCTCGCTCGCCCGGCACGACTTGCACGGGCTCCTGGCAGTAAGTAAGGGCTACAAGCCCCGAGGTAAAGTAGTTCTGCGGCGAGGTCAGCATCCCAAATGAACCGCTTCGATGGGCGAGCACACGCGGGCAGCGACGCGGCGCTGGCAGGGCTTGGCAGCGGGAGGTGCCGAGCGAGGACGGGGGACCCCCCCAGATTCACTCCTCGGTCCCAGCCTGCACCGAGCTGATTCACAAATAACTTCCTAATCCCTGGGCTCGGTTGTGGAAGCCGGGGATTTCCTCCTGGCGGATTACTGGCTGATGCCCCCCTCGGCTCCGTGCCCCCCCGGCGCTGGCAGGGAGCTCCCTGAAGCGTGATTTTTCCAGGGCCATCTGCGGGGTCGACTCCCGCAGGTGCTGCTGCATCTCCGTGCGGCGGCTTTGAGGGGGTTTGTGCTGCGGCGCTGCTGCGGCTCCGCCTCGGCGGGAGCTGCCCCCTCGTCCACCCGACGCAGTTGGATCGTTCTGTTTATGCAGCAGCTTTCTGCGTCGGCTCCTGGGGCTCCTGAGGCAACAGGAGCATCTCCTCTGGCGCTGCTTTCCTGCTCTGAGCGTTTCTGTGTCGCCGGGAAAAGGCGTTAGAGGATTTAGTGACTGAATGAGGAGTTGATTCAACGCTTGGAGCAGGGAGGTAGTGGGGGTGTCCAGGGGCATTTTAAAGATCATGACCTATATCCTTGGAGGTGATTAAGGCCGGGCTGGATGAGGCTCTGGCCAGGCTGATCTAGGGTGGGGTGTTCCTGCCCATGGCAGGGGAGTTGGAGCTGGATGATCCTGCGGTCCTTTCTAACCCTGACTGACTGTGTGACTTGGTCTGGTGATCCTGTCGTTACAAGGGGGTTGGACTGGATGATCTTTCGAGGTCTCTTCCCATCTCTAATGAGTCTATGATTCTATGACTGATCTGTTGGAGAGCAGTGGAGGAGAAAGGGACTTGGGGTCCTAGTGGGCAGCAGGATGACCATGAGCCAGCAATGGGCCCTTGTGGCCAAGAGAACCAACGGCACCCTGGGGTGGATCAGAACGGGGGTGGTTAGCAGATCGAGAGAGGTTCTTCTCCCCCTCTACTCTGCACTAGTGAGACCACATCAGAGTATTGTGTCCAGTTCTGGGCCCCTCAGTTCAAGAAGGAGACACAGCTGCTTGAGAGAGTCCAGCGCAGAGATGGTGAAGGGAGTGGAGCATCTCCCTGATGAGGAAAGGCTGAGGGAGCTGGGGCTCTTGAGCTTGGAGGAGACTGAGGGGTGACCTCATTAATGTTGATAAATATTTGAAAGGTGGGTGTCAGGTGGATGGAGCCAGGCTCTGCTCAGGGGCATCTAATTGTAGAACAAGAGGCAGTGGGTGTGAGCTGGAACAGAGGAGGTTCCATACAGATATCAGAAGGAACTTCTTCCCAGTGAGGGTGACAGAGCCCTGGAACAGGCTTCCCAGGGAGGTTGTGGAGTCTCCTTCTCTGGAGATGTTTAAGACCTGCCTGAATGTGTTCTGTGTGGCTTGGTCTAGGTGACTCTGCTGTGTCAGGGGGACTGGACTGGATGATCTTTCGAGGTCCCTTCCCATCCCTAATGTTCTGTGATTCTGTGCTTTCTGGTACAAATGCAGCCCTTTAACAGAACAGTCTGCTGGAATTAAAGGGTTTTATCACCCTGGCTCTTTGCTAGATGGAAGGTGGAGGGCTAGTGCACATCTTAGTTTCCAGATTTGTGCTTCCAGGTGTGTTTTGAGGGCTCTGCCCTAGATCTGAGCAAAGATGTCTGCAAAATGTGGGAGTGCAGAGCTCTCCGTGCATCTGCTGCCACTGCTCAGCCAGAGTGCCCCTGCCCAGAGGGATTCCCCAGCTGTCCTTTGCCTCCAGCAGCCCTTTGCTTCAAAAGCAGGTCAGCAGTGACATCCCCACAGGAACAGAGATGTCTGCAGAGAGCCGTCAGGCGTCTCAGCTCATTTCACACGCTACATGAAAGGATCTGCTGAGCATGTGTTATCCTGTCGGGGTCCAGCTGGGAGATGTGAGACAGGAAGCATTGGCTAACGTTTGAAACTCTTTCACAGACAAGGTGGAGGGATTAGGTAACCTTGAGGAAGTGTTTAGTGCAGGTTGCCAGGGTTTTGGGCCAGCCTTGGAAATTTTAAACTGTTTTAAAATGGGTGGTTGACACTTGTGTGGGTCTGATTCACAGACTGACAGAACATCAGGGATTGGAAGGGACCTCGAAGGATCATCTAGTCCAGTCCCTCTGCCACAGCAGGATCACCTAGATCAAGTCACACAGGAACATCCAGGTGGAGGAGGCTCACCTCCTCCACAGAAGGAGACTCCACAACCCCCATGGGCAGCCCCTTCCAGTGCTCTGTCATCCTCACTGGGAAGAAGTTCCTTCTCATATTGATGTGGAACCTCCTCTGTTCCAGCTCACACCCATTGCCCCTTGTCCTATCATTAGATGCCCCTGAGCAGAGCCTGGCTCCATCCTCCTGACACCCACCCCTCATGTATTTATCATCATTAATGGGGTCACCCCTCAGTCTCCTCCCAGCTCAAGAGCCCCAGCTCCCTCAGCCTTTCCTCCCAAGGGAGATGTTCCACTCCCTTCATCATCTCTGTGGCTCTGCACTGGACTCTCTCCAGCAGTTCTATGTCCTTTTTGAACTGGGGAACCTAGAACTGGGCAGTCTGGGATGATGCTGGGACCCTGTGGGCTGCCCATCCCCAGCAGGGCCTCGCTCTGCCAGCAGCTTTGCTCAGCATCACCAAGCCTGTGTTTCTGCAAGATTTGGCCTAAGTAGCCAGAAGTGCCTTAAAGCTATGAACGATCCCACAGGGAAGGGGACACCTGGGACAGAGTTGAGTCAGAAGAGATAAAAACTCAGACTGTGGGCTCCTTTCCATCCATTCAGCTGAAAGGCTGAGCAGTAGAAGTCCTGGTTCTGAAGCCTGTTGTATCCCGTGAGTATTTTCTCGCAGTCCCTGACAGAAATCCTGTAGCTGGACTTAGTGAAGAACCAGCTCGTTTCTGTGTGTGATCTCTCAAAGGCTGCTGGTTTTCTTTCTTTCTTCCCCCCAGAGCAGGGAGCAGCAGCTTTTGTCCCATTGGCTTCCAATCACAAACCAACCCCGAGTCTGATCCTTGAGAGGCTGCCAGGTTCCCTCCTGGGCTGAGACGCCAGCGTGGGCGCTGCCGTTGCCTGCGCTGCCGCTCGTTCACAGCTCCTTGGGGGACTGGGAGTTTGCTCCCTGAAGAGGAAGGGCTGAGGGAGCTGGGTGTCTCCAGCTGGGAGAAAAGGAGGCTGAGGGGTGACCTCTTTCGTGTTTGTAAGTGTGGAAAGGGTGGGTGTGAGGAGGATGGAGCCAGGCTCTGCTCAGGTGCATCCAGTGATAGGACAAGGGGCAGTGGGTGCCGGCTGGAGCGCAGGAGGTTCCACACAAACATGTGAAAGGCTTTTTGACTGTGAGGGTGACCAAGCACTGGAACAGGCTGCCCAGACAGGCTGTGGAGTCCCCGTCTCTGGAGACATTCCAAAGCCACCTCCACATGTTCTAGTGTGACCTGCTGTAGCTGATCCTGCTCTGGCAGAGGGGTTGGACTAGATGATCTCTCAAGGTCCCTTCCAATCCCTAAGGACTCTATGATTCCATGATCTCTCGAGGTCCCTTCCACTCCTGCTGTGCCTGCTGGGATTAGAGGCAGCAGCATCTTCAGGTTGTGGTATTATGGGGGCTGTTTAGTTTGATGAAGAGGAGGCTAAGAGGAGACCTCATCACTCTCTACAGCTATCTTTCAGACATTGTAGAGATGTTGGTGCTGGTCTCTACTCACAGGTAATTAGTGACAGAAGCAGAGGGAAGGGCTTCAAGCATCAACAGGATAGGTTTAGACTGGACATCAGGAAGAAATTCTTCATGGAGAGAGTGGTCAGGCCCTGGACTGGGCTGCCCAGGGTGGTGGTTGAGTCCCCATCCCTGGATGAGTTTAAAAGTCACTTAGATGTGGTGTTGGGGGATCTGGTTTAGGGGTGACCTTGTAGAGTAGGGTTGATGGTCGCACTCGACGATCCCAAGGGTCTTTTCCAACCCGAATGATTCCATTTGCAGGAGTGTGGGGCTGTGTGTGGAAGAACATGGCCAGGGACAACCACGGGGAATGCTCCTGCCTTGGGGCAAACACACTGGAAGGGGCCCAGGCTCGGCAACAAGAGACACCTGTAGTGGAACTAAAAGAGCTGAACTGTCCTTCCCGACACTGTAACGTCAGCGACAACTGCAGAAGAGCCACCAACTTGTCAGGACATCTGTTTCCAGACAGGGGAAGATGAGTCTGGACAGACCAAACACATCAACGTGTCTAAATGGTGAGTGTCCCGGAGCCTGCGTTTGGGCATTATTTTTATTGAAGAATCATGAAAAATAGGTCTGATACCAAAAGAAAAAGGAGGATATGGAAATCCAGGAGTCAGCTGGTGCCTCTTGCTTTTGATGGATTAATTTTCCATCCTTACTGAAGACACAGAGCACAGGCTTTGAATCGACAAGCACCCGGCAGGTGAATCACAGGCGGTAGATTGTCCTGGAGTATTCAAAGCAAATAGTGTCCTGTGAGCTTTGCTGGGTGTTGCCCAGCGGGGGCTGAAGGTAGCCAGGAAGCCGTGCCCCACAGGGAGCATTTTAAATCAGCCCTCAAGACATCTTATTAGAAGAAATTCATTTAGATCAGGCTGGCCACCAGCAAGGAGAGATTGGAAATGGGCTGCGGGACTGCCGGGGCAGAGCAGTGGTGAGCGGTGGGGGACCCAGCGCAGGTGTGGGGTGAGGTGTCTTGGTTCATGGTGTGAAATGGCAAGGAAAAGGCAGAACTAACTGAAATTTGTTAGTGTGCCAGGAGCAGGAGGTCTGTGAGCCCCAGTGTGATGGGCAGGTGATTCAACAGCTAAGTGACGCGCGAAGGCTATTAGCAGAAGAATGAAATGCCCTTTCTGTTCCTGAAACACACAAGACAATACGTGAGGATGGGGAGGGCCTAGCAAATGTCTTTTTTGGTGGGAAGAAATATTTTGGCAAGAGATAGGTGCTAGACAATGTGCTGCTGCGGTTGCTCATAGCTACACCTGACTTTGGTGATGTTTAGCTGGTGTCTGGGGCTGAAACCATGGTCCTGCTGTGGCAGCGGGGTTGGACTAGATGATCTTTTGAGATCCCTGCCAATCCCTAACAGGCTCTGTGCCTCTTGCCAGGGCTGAGCATCTCAAAACTCACTGGCATCTGTGCCAACTGGTGTTGGGGTTAGGCTGTTTTCCCTCCAGAGATGTTTTGGTAATGAAACACGTAGTGATGCCCCCAAATTGCTTGCCCACAGCTTGTTTTCCTTGCTTAGAGGACATGCACAAGGGCCCAAAGAGTTCTCACTGTGCAGAGTGAGCAAAAAGCATCCCTGATGAGGAGAGGCTGAGGGAGCTGGGTGTCTCCAGCTGGGAGAAAAGGAGGCTGAGGGGTGACCTCATTAATGTCGATCAATATGTGAAGGGTGGGTGTCAGGAGGATGGAGCCAGGCTCTGCTCAGTGGCATCTAGTGATAGGACAAGGGGCAGTGGGTGTGAGCTGGAACAGAGGAGGTTCCATGTAGGTACCAGAAGCACCCTTTCTCCCAGCTTACACACACCCAGGGGTTTTGTGCAGATGTTGTCCCAACCCATCGTTATTCTGTGCTCACACGCCCCGAGCGCTCACCCTCAGTAATTAGCTTTGCAATGATCGAAGATGCTCTGCACCAACCCGCCTCCCCTTCCTCCTGCTTCATTGTTCCTCTGTCATTCCCAACTCGTGCTCCTCGCGCTGCGTTTTCGTGGCTGCTTTTATTGATGGCCAAAACAAAAAGCATTGGAGGGGCAGATTGATTAGTTTAATATTTTTTTTTGCAAAGATAATTTTAAAATTAGCTTTTTGTCCTGCTTGACGGGCGTTCTGTGCTTTGCTCAAGGGCAGGATGCCAACCCCAGCGCTGCTGCTGTTAGCAGGAGCTAATGTTCTGTAGCTCCAAAGCATTGAGACCATTTGGCTCCTCTCGGGTGTCAGCTGGAACACAGGAGGTTCCACATCAATATGAGAAGGAACTTCTTCATGATGACAGTGACAGAGCCCTGGAAGGGGCTGCCCAGGGGGGTTGTGGAGTCTCCTTCTCTGGAGACATTTAAAACCTGCCTGGACATGTTGCTGTGTGACTTGTTCTAGGTGATCCTGCTGTGGCAGGCGGATTGGACTGGATGATCTTTCGAGGTCCCTTCCAATCCCTACTGTTCTGTGGTTCTGTGTGATTCCATTCAAGCACCACTGCTTATCCCTTGTGAAACTGGAGGAAAACACCTTGAGAGGTGCTGTAGCCTTTCTGGCAATGAAAAGTTTGCTTCCCCTTTCAAGTGGGTGAATTTCTGGCAAATGGATGGTATTAAAATCTGCTCCATCCTTGGGTGGGGAAGAGGAGGTTGGTTGGTCTCCACACATTCCTAGGAGGCAAAACTTTCCTTTTCAGGCAGCTGAGCTGCTGCCTGCAGAGGTTGGGATGGCCAGAGAAACAGAGGTGGGTGTCACAGGGTCACAGAACATTGAGGCTTGGAAGGGACCTCGAAAGATCATCCAGTCCAATCCCCCTGCCAGAGCAGGACCACCTAGACCAAGTTGCACAGGAACACATCCAGGAGGGTTTTAAACATCTCCAGAGAAGGAGACTCCACAGCCTCCCTGGGCAGCCCCTTCCAGTGAGGGGAATGCTGGTTGCTCAGTCCCTATCCCATCTACTAGCCCATTTCCTTGTGCTTTGCCAAATGCATCCCCAGGACGATGCAGGTTTTGCAGTGGGATTCTGCACACAAGTTGCACCAGGGGAGGTTCAGATTGGAAACTGGGAGAAGTTTCTTTAGTGAAAAGAGTGGTTAAAGGGAGGTGGTGGAGCGGTGGCTCCCCAGAGGGGTTCACAAGTTGAATAACCGTGTCCCTTTGTGATACGGTCTAGTGGTCATGCAAGGGTTGGGTTGAAGGTTGGACTTGATGATCTTCGAGGTCCTTTCCAGCTTTATTGATTCTCTGATTGTGATTTGTGATCTCCTCCCACCAGCAGCCCCAACAAAAGCAAGTGGCCGCGCTGACTTCTGCTTCCACATTGAGTGCTGCTCTGGCTGTGCAGTGGTGGTTCACCGTGCTGGCCGGGGATGGAACTCATCCACCTGAGGGAAGTGGGACCGCTCTTCCTCCCCTTCCTCCTTCCCTCTCCAGTTGCTTTGTCCCTTTCTGTTCCTCTGAACAATCCCCCCCCCTGTTTGAACTGATTTCCTTTGAACTGCAGGCACCACATAACTCATACTTCTGCCTGCTATTCCTTCCCCAAACATCTGCCATTATTTATCTGGACGGTTTAAACTCTTCACGTTCAATTTATTGGTCTCCCTGAGAATTACCTCCAGCTTTGTGTGGAAATCTACCCAGTGGTGGAAACAGCTGCCAGCAGCAGGACTCCCCTCGCTCCTCTCGTTATGGTTTTCATTACAGCAGGACGAGTTCCAGCACGGTGCCAGGGGCTGAGGTTGGAGGAGCTTCCATTCTCCCAGATGAAGGCAGCAGCTCCACCCAGCACACGTGAGCACAATCTCTTTCACCATCTGTGTTCTGAGTGAAGATAACTTTACTGCTGGTCCAGAGGTAGATGCCCCTGACAAACCCCACTCCTTGGCTACATCAGCCCTTGTCCGTTGCCGCTGGGCAAGCAGCAGCTGGGAGGCAGCTGTGGACTCCCACAATGTGCTGCTTCTCCATCAAGTCTGGAGACACAGCTTCGAATCATCAGCAGCTGTGGCACCTGATCCTTGCCCATCCCTAATCTGCTGAGTTCATGCCGTGGACTTTAATGTAAATAGGACAGTGGGAGAATGGGTTTAGAGCCTCCCCGAGATATCAATGATCTGCACCTCCCATGGATCACAGAGTCACAGAACATCAGGGATTGGAAGGGACCTCCAAAGATCATCCAGTCCAACTCCTCTGCCAGAGCAGGAGCACCTAGACCAAGTTGCACAGGAACATGTCCAGGTGGGTTTTGAGTGTCTCCAGAGAGAGGAGACTCCACAACCTCCCTGGGCAGCCCCTTCCAGTGCTCTGTCATCTTCACCACGAAGAAGTTCCTTCTCATATTGATGTGGAACCTCCTCTGTTCCAGCTCACACCCACTCTGCCCCTTGTCTTATCATTAGATGCCCCTGAGCAGAGCCTGGCTCTACCCTCCTGGCACCCACCCTTTGCACATTTATCAACATTAATGAGGTCACCCCTGAGTCTTCCTCTTTCCAAGCTCAAGAGCCCCAGCTCCCTCAGCCTTTCCTCATCAGGGAGATGCTCCACTCCACCATCTTTGTGGCTCTGTGCTGGACTCCCTCCAGCAGTTCTGTGTCCTTCTGGAACTGAGGGCTCCAGAACTGGACACAATATTCCAGATGCACAGTCTCACTAGGGCAGAGTAGAAGGGGAGGAGAACTTCTCTTGATCTACTAACCACCTCTGTTCTGATCCACCTCAGGATGCCACTGGCCTTCTTGGCCACGAGGGCACACTGCTGGCTCATCCTCCTACCCACCAGGACCCCCAGGTCCCTTTCTCCTACAGGTGAAGGGAACAGTGGTATCTTTCTGTAGAGCTGGTGGGTAAGAGCAGAGTCCCCTTTCCCCCAACAGGCTGAGGCGTCTGAAGAACTGGATGTTCTCTGAAGACACTTGGACTCAAACTCACTCATGACCTTGACTCAGAGCCGCGGGACAACAAAAGCGGTGCCGCAAAGGCAGCCAACGAGAAGGTGAGGACACGCTTCCTTTTAAATGAACGTTTTATTCGTGAAGTACTTATAAAAATGTGTAAAATGCTCTCAAATATATTTGATTTGTTGACTGCAGCTAAAAATACAAAAATATACTTAACAAAGGCATAAATTAAATGGAGACTGGTAGCACAGCGCTGCGCTCCCCCAGCGCCGGGTAGGAACACAGATCGGATGGAGGAGGTGCTGAGAATGGCTTCAGGCACTTTACTCCAGGCCCTGGCAAGGAATTTGTGGCCAGACACAGTTCGGAGTGGTGGGGTTTCGTTGGCTACACACTGCCCTGCTCTAGGGCAGAGCTCATTTAGCTGCCTGATGTCGTTTACAGGATTTCTTTAGCTTGTAAATAAACCAAGAGACAACCAGATCAGTCCACCAGCATCGCTGACGGGTGCCTGGATGCCACAGCTACATTTAGCTAGTCCCAAATAGTTCCCAACAGCCTTCAACACCAAATCCCCCTCTGAACCAAGTGTTGATCAGCGTGGTCGCCAATACCAGTTTGCTCTGGCCATAGTGGTGCTACCAACAGGCCAGGAGTTGGAGCTCATCAGCCTGAGAGGGGCAGATGAGGACGCAGGGGCCACAAGGAGCTGCCCAATGAGCCGCACGCTCATCTGCTTCAAGATGCAGCCTCCTAGGGCTACAGGTCCTGGAGCTCCAGAGTCTGAACGCCTGTGACAGGGCCTGTGGTGGTCATGCCCTGCACCCCAGGGGAGTGGTGCTCACGCTCTCGTGCGTTTTATTCACACACAGTGCCCGGCCAGAGCACTCGGAGGAATCGGAATCAATGTCAGCACCCGCCGTGCTGATCCTCCGTAGTGAAGCTGGGGCAGAGGCAGCCTCTGTCTTTGAGTTTCAGATGCTTTTCTCCGACCTGTGGCTCTGGGAGGAGATGCTCATCACAGAACATTAGGGACTGGAAGGGACCTGGAAAGATCATCCAGTCCAACCCCCCTGCCAGAGCAGGATCATCCAGACCAAGTCACACAGGAACACATCCAGGTGGGTCGTAAACGACTATTAGATGGCTACTGTCCTCATCCTCATCCCCGTAGCCCATATACCACCTCCCAGGCCAAGCACTCACCTGCTCCTACCTGCCTGGTATTTAACCCTTTGCTTCCCAAGTCAACGTGTAAATAACCATATACGATACATAATATAAACGTAAAGCTCACACATTTTCTTGTCTCTGTTCTACAACTGAGATTCATAGCCTGTCGTGGCACCAAACAATACTCCTGGCAATTTTAGGCATGTCTAGAAGCTGTATAAATAACCATAGCAGCAGAGAAAAGTGTATAAAGTTGCACTTTTATGACATCTTCACAGTTTGCCTATTTCTCTCCCCCAGTTTTCTGTTCCATTAGTAACAAAAAATATCTCATCTCTCAACTCCAGCTATGCAAAATCTTGTTCTCTTCTACAATCGGTAGTGGATCTCGTCGTCGTATTGCACTGATTGGTTTAAACAAAAAAACACATTTATTACAAATTCTCTTTTTCATTATTAAATAACGTTCAATACAAAAATTTGAATTAACCTAAAAGCCCAACCCTGCAAGTGCTTCAGAAGAGGAATGGGTGTTCTTCAGGCAAGCTTGCCAGCTGACTTTGTCTCCAAAGTCCTCAGGTAGCAGAGATTCACAGGTCTGGGCTTCACGTGTGCAAAGCTTAGCTTATGGATCAGCAACAAAACCACCTTTGCTTTATAACATTATTATTGGGAAACATCTTGTAGGGAGTTCTGATCATCACATCGCTCGTGAGCATCCAAAAGAAACATCCTCTTCCTGGCAGAGGAAGATCGTTTTTCTTCAGCGCTGTCTTTGGTCGGTGTACAGGCTCCTTCACAGAATCACAGAGCATCAGGGATTGGAAGAGACCTCGAAAGATCTTCTAGTCCAATCCCCTTGACACAGCAGGATCATCTAGACCAAGTCGCACAGGGACATGTCCAGGTGGGTTATGAACATCTCCAGAGGAAACTCCACAACCCTCCTGGGCAGCCCCTTCCAGTGCTCTGTCATCCTCACCGTGAAGAAGTTCCTTCTCATATTGATGTGGAACCTCCTCTGTTCCAGCTCACACCCACTGCCCCTTGTCCTATCACTAGATGCCACTGAGCAGAGCCTGGCTCCATCCTCCTGACAACCACCCTTCACACATTTATCAACATTACCGAGGTCACCCCTCAGTCTCAGCTACTCCAAGCTCAAGTGACCCAGCTCCCTCAGCCTTTCCTCATCAGTGGGGTGTTCTGCTCCCCTCACCATCTCTGTGGCTCTGCGCTGGACTCTCTCCAGCAGCTCTGTGTCCTTCTGGAACTGAGGGCCCCAGAAGTGGACATCCTTCAATTCCATTCTTGTTACATGACCAGTTTCCCACCAGTGTTGTTACTCAGCTTAGAGGCACAGTAAATATAATCAATCATGCTGATCAGTGGGTGTCCTGTACTAACAAAATGCTACACAGCTGCTTTTCACTCTTGTCAGTGGATTTACGCTGGTCTCCTCCGAGCAGAACTGACTGGAAAGCAGAACCAGAGCAACGATCTGTGTGTCCAGTGTCACGTGTGACCCAGCTGAGCAGTGGTGTAAAGCTGCTCAAGAGCATTGTGCCAGAGTGGGTAAGGTCACACTACTAAGTGGTGAGGAGGATGAGGCTTATGAACTGCACCCACTAGTAGCCAAAAGAGAAGATGTAGACAGCTGTGTGCCACGCCACCGTCGTTTTGGGTGCACGTTTGTGAACTCCACAGATGGGAAAGAAGGAGCCAAGAAAGACCACTAAAACAAAGAGCAGAAGCAAGTGTCCCCTTCCGAGAGCGATGAACGACATGCATACACAGTATGCAACCCAACTCCTGCCCTCGGACCACACGTCGCTGAGCGAGCTCCAGTCCCCTCAGCACAGTGGTGCGCAGTGTGAGATCAGTTATAAGGTGCACTTGGTGTGTCCTCACAGTGTCATCTGACTGCGGGTAACTAGGACAGGCGTCTCCGCTCCTCGGCCACCGCCGCACGAAGAGAGGGCCTCATGCAGCGCACGGTACACGGCGGCAACTTCCACACGGCCCCAAGTCTGGCTATTAGCAGGGTCAGCGATTGATCTACAGCTGCTGTCCTTGTTTGTCCTGGCTTGCTAACCCACAGCCTACCTGGTGATGGAAGCAGAGGATGAAAGGGGCCAGCACAAGACTTACGTCCTTCTGTGGTTTTGCTCAGATTTCTGTCTGTGAATTGGCTCTTGCTGCAACGCTAGTTCCCTTCGTCTTCAGATCCTCCTGAGGGTGATGACTCTCGAGGTTTGCGTGGGGCTAGCGAGTTCGTACAAGAGGAATGAGCAGTCCTTTCATACACACACCTAAAGGGTTAACCAAGGGTCCATGTTCTGAGCAGCTGTGAGAGCTGATACGAAGGGTGGCTCCTGAGGCACGGTGAGGGTATGTGGTCAAGAAAAGACAAGACTCCAGGTGGAGCAGGAAAGAAAAGTGACTGTAAGGCTTCTTCCTTCTCTCTAGGAAAAGCTGAGCGGCCTGGCTATGCACAGTCCTGCTGGTTCTGCCCTGGAATGATTCGAGAAAGTTATGTGAGAGCTGCCAGGCAGATGTCTTCAGCCATCGTCAAGCAGGTGCTCCTGCCACAAGGAGAACAAGGCTCCAGTAAGTCGTGGTGCAAGCACAGCAGTTCTGGCCCAGCAGCCCTCCAGTCAGGCACTTGGGTGTATTGGGAAGCATTCAGAAAGGTGTACTTCTCTCCAGTAAAAGTGGACTTCAGGCACTTCTCTTCAGCAGCAGGGTAAGTCTTCTCTGGGTAACTGCATCAAAGGAGAACTATCAAGCCCTTCCTTTTTTTTCACGGAGAACAACTGTGCAGCTTCTCTTCTCTATCTGTTTGAAAAGCATTTTATTCAGACAAAGAATAGCTCAACACAGGGCTCAGTCCCTGCAACGAGAAGCCTCTTTGCAGAGCAGAGAGGATGAGCCAAATATGCTGGGCTGGGCAGGACACCCGGTGAGCTCCCTACGGTTGTACTTCTTGCTATTTGCTAAATGCTTGGAGTCATCCTGTGGTCAGCACAGTCCTGACAGCCTGCATCCTCTGGTTTACTGATGGGCCAACTGCACTTGTGGTGGTGACAGGAGGCAACACCTCTAAGTGGAGGCATCTTTCCATGCAGACCATGATTTCCCTTTGTAAAAGCAGGTGGTATTTGAAGAGGACTGACACTTGGGCCAGGGCAGCCAAGCAGCTTCCGACCAAAGCCAGTTGTATAAACCATGGGATGTCTCTCTTTCTGTGCCCTCATTTCAACACCTTCAATGAGCTCTCTCCTTTTTAAAGTGCCAGCCCTGCATGGCTGTGGATGAGCTATGGGAGCTGCCACTCTTCATACCCTTACAGGTCTGCTAAGATGAATGTCTGCGGTGCTGCCTTGAACACTTACAACTATACGCACGTGAAAGGGCACAAACAAGGGCTGTGGTCTGATTCTGCTCTCTTAAACCAGCGTGGAAGAAATCAGGATGTGACCTGTCTCCCCTCAAAGCGTGCTGGGGGGAAGGTCTGCTAGACTTCATGGCAGGGTATGTTGTTTGATGTTTTTCTACGACGTCGCATTAGACTGAAACAGTGAGGTGGACCCTGTTGTGCTTGGCTCTAACGAGCTCTGTAGAAGGTGTGCCATGATGTTACGGGTTACCCCCATCTTTGTCAGGCTGAAGTGTAGAGTGGCACTGTAATTCCTAGTCAGGACTGCTGTTCCCTTGCTTAGTAGTAGCTTATTTAATCTCACAAACACCAAACTAGTTTAAAAAAGATGAGGTTCTCCTTATAGGATTCTTCCTGGGTGGTGCATGCCAATACTGCCCTAAATGCAGTGGTCCTCTTAGCCATACAATTTAAAAATAGTTTCTGTAGAACAGTTCATCACAACTGTGACTAAAAAATATAGTGTTATCTGAAGCTTCATGGTAGTATCAACAATAGGGAAAAATACATATTTACAGAAGGCCAAAATACAATTATATACATTAACATCTGTTACACTTAAATTATAGATCTCTTAAAAAAGTCACCAGACCAATAAATTATACACAGTCTCAACAGAAAGGCCTGGCACCTCTCTAGTGCATGAAATATATACACAAAGAAATGCAACCAAAACCTCCAGTTAACAAACGTGGTCACAGAAGCAGGTGTCTTGTCACATTCTTAGTGCCTCGAATAAACAGCATCTGAAACCAAGGAAAACTGGAGATTAGAGAAAACAAACCAGCCCAGGTAGCTTCATGTGCCAGCTGACTACACTGCTCTGGGAGGTGGCTGTGTGCTGGTAGCACTGGCTGGTGACTGGTGTGACAGCTAAAGAGCAGATCTCCACTTCTGCTAGCACTCTCCACTTGTGGAACCCTGGCTACTTCAGTTCTCAGCCTCCTCCACTCCTGCTTTACCTGTTGATGACACTGTGATTTCTACAGGTTCACTCAAGAATACTGTTTTCATTTCTCACCACATAATCTCAATTCCTACTGAGATCCAGCTATTTGACTCTGAAAAATTATCTACCAGGAAACACTGGCCACCTCTGCTTACAGCTTCTCCAGAGCAGTGCTTTGGCCTTGAGAACAGGAGGTCAGGTTTGCTACTCCTGCAGTTCTTATTGCCATGGGACTGCATATGGGCTAGGAAAAAGCCCTCAGGCATGGAGAGTTGGAGGAGAAAGAAGCAGCACAGCCTTGCACAGCCACATTATTCAGTCAAGGCAGACAGGAAGTCTCTTAAAGCCACCTGTATGGTCAACAGCAAATCAGGGTGATTCAGGACAGAACTCTAACTGTGAATGACAGAAGAGTCACAGAATCAGAGATTGGAAGGGACCTCAAAAGATCATCCAGTCCAATCCCCCTGCCACAGCAGGATCACCTAGACCAAGTCACACAGGAACACATCCAGGTGTCTCCAGAGGAGGAGACTCCACAACCCCTCTGTTCAGCCCCTTCCAGCGCTCTGTCACCCTCACTGTGAAGTCCCTTCTGATATTTATGTGGAACCTCCTTGTGTTCCAGCTTACACCTAATCCCCCTTCTCCTATCATTAGGTGACACTGAGCAGAGCCTGGCTCCATCCTCCTGACTCTTCACATATTTATCAACATTAATGAGGTCACCCCTTGGTCTCCTTTTCTCCAAGCTCAAGAGACCCAGCTCCCAGCCAGTTGGCCGCAATGCACTTCAGTGTGGATAGTGTAGATACTAGTGAGGTAGAAGTAAAAGCCAATATCACAGTAGGGAAGGGGTTCAGTTACCCCAGCAATGCAGAAATCATGACTTGTGACCTAGGGAGAGCATGATGATAAGGTAGGAGCAGGAAGTGATGTTATGACAACTACTGGAGGAAACAAAGATGCAATTCCAAGAGTGAGAAGAGCAGAGGAGTGAAGAAAGAGAACAAATATTGATGTCAAGGGATAGCACAATTTTCCCTCTCGCTTACGTTGCCAAGAAGCCAGTAGACACAAAACACCTTACCATTTGTTAGACTTGCACTCACCTCTGTGATACTCTGGATTCACATTTTCATATATTGGAAACAAGGGGTTTTCTTGTTCGCTGCGAAGTTTTCTTGCTCTCAGCACATCCCTCACACACTGATGTAGATACACATACTGGCACTGCAAGAGACACATTTTCTTAAAGCCACTCTGCAGGATGTGGTCCTTGGCTTTCTGTACTGTGAAAAATCATTACAAGTTAACTCCCTCACAGAAAATCAAGGGTGGTGTTAAAAATGGAAATGTACTTCTGGAATTCATCTTATTTTCACACTAGTGAACTTTGTGAGCACCACATCAACACACGGGGACCCAGCTTTTCCCTTCTCTTATGGCTACACGGTCAATCTACAAACATATAATAGCTCAAGTGAAGTGATTTTACGTGAGACTCAAAAGCTTTCCATCAACATCTCTCTTGGACACTGACAGTGATTTCTTCCATGGGTAAGACTGGTTACAGCAGGGAGCTGGGCAAGACTTGAGCCACTACTGGTTTGGGGCAGAGGTGCAGATAGTGTTGGCAGTGGGAAGGTGGGGTGTTCCTTGCTATTGCTGTGAGATATCTTACTTGGATCTGACTGTTGACTTAGACATCATGTCAAGCTCATGCCAAAGGCAGGCTCTATATCACACAACTCCACCTGCCTATAAGCCTGGTGTCAAAGAGGCTCCTGAGGCAGTTGAGCCTTTTTTCCAGTGCCACCCTCCTGAGACGTCTGTCTGCTGACTACAATTGATGGTGAGATGGATCTGTCTCTAAGGAATCCCAGACCAGGCTGAGGATCTGTCTCAGCTCCAACAGGAGGTCTTGGATTAACAGAGTTCCAGGAAATCTCTTTTCCACTCCCAGCTGAGCCTGTCTGCATACCCACACGTGCCTTTTACACGTATGAGGAAGCAATGTCACTGGTATTTCATTTCCAAGTTGCAACAGAACAGCTCTATTAGTATCAGGCTACAGGCAGACCTACCAAACCTGCTCTGATTTCTCTATTAACAGCTCACAGGGAAAATGTAAAGGCTGTCTCCACAACTCACCTTTATTAAATCAGCTCCTGAGTGTTTAGCAGCTATTAGTGTAATGTGATTTTCTTGCAGTTCTAAAAGCACAGAAAGAAATCCAAAACACGTCCTTTTGCTGCACTCAGAGAATAGATGTGCTTGCCTCTGCACAGCGTGTCAGGAGAATGCTGATCGCCTTCCCAATACCATTAATGAAAATGACAGAGCAGCTCAATAAAAAATGAACTGCAAAGCCACAAGGTCACGGTGCTTAGCTGCACAATTATGTGCATCTAATTTTCTCTGCCCTTCATTCCTTTTCCCTATTATGTCAGCCTATCCATCTGCTTTAGGTTTGTCTTCCAAACCCATCCTTGAAGGACCTATCTGTGCTCAAAGTTTGTTTACTGGACACTGCACTAACACACCAATGGGCTGTTATGAGTCTGCTGCACAACACTGCTGGGGTGGTTGTGGGCCAGTGCCAGATCTGTAAGAAGCACAGCTACCACTTGTTATAGTTTGGACCTAATGTATGAGAGCCAATGGAGACTGTGAACTAGACATTCTCACAGAGCTAAAATATGTCCAACCAGCATCTTACACTCAAGAAACTGAAGTGCTTTGAGAGCATTAATGATGAGAGTCTGAGAATTGCATCCCGTGGCTAGTGGCTGTCCTAAACTTACCTCTGTCTGAACCATGTGAACCCGGTGAAGCCTGAGATCATGTACTGCTGCATAAATGTCAACAGTGTCTTTTGAATCCAGCTGCTGCAGGATTCGGTCCAGCGCAATGAACGTGCCAGTCCTGCCAACACCAGCACTGTGAAAGAAAACAACCCAAAAGATTTAGAAGGAGATGAATCAAAGCACTCACCATCTTCACGTGACACTTTGGTAAAGTTCCTTTCTCCAGGGTGAGAACTCATTGTTCACACGGCATCTGTGGGGCTTCAAATGCTTTATGGTGGAGCTTGTTTCGAAAGGAGGGAAGAAGAGCAGTGGTGGAGGTATCTCTGCCACTGCTCTGCTTTCATCAAGATACACTGAGACACTGCACCTGAGTATAACTTTTTAAAGGATGGACCAGTAGGCTTGACTCCAAAAAGATCAGCAGGCTTGTGCCTTCTGGAAAGGCAGAGTAAAGCAAAGTGTCCCAGAGACCCCAGGAGTTGAAATGCTGGGAGGTGGGGTTTGAAGATGGGGGCCTGGGAAGATGGAAGTTGACCTGCAGCGACACAGCAGATACCTGACATACAGGCTGCAGCACCTGACACACAGGTCAGGTAATGCAAGAGACATGCCTCAGCCCACATCATGGAGGACTGCATTCAGGTGGTACCAGGGAGCACGTGGTTTTCTCAGAAGACACACACAGCACCACACTGCACTCTCTGTCTCACAGATCTGGCAGTCCAGCCTTGCCTTTTCTGTATGCACGTGTAACGATGGACCACAGGGCAAAAGGAAAAGTGCAGCTCTACGGCTGCCAGAGATGGCTCAACAGCAGAACAGCGTGAGAAGGCAGTAGCAAGAGGGAGTTTCAGTCCAAATGGGAGAAAAGATGGATCTGCCAGCTACTCCCAACACTCATATGTAGTCAGATTCATCCCAGGGTATCTTCCCAAGAGCACACACTCAAGCCTTTGGTTGCTGCACATACCTGCAGTGGACGATAGCTGGTCCTGTGTCTGGGGTCCTGTTGATATAATCCCTCACAGTTCTGACAAACTGGATCAGGGACTGGGTAGTCTCTGGCACACCATGGTCTGGCCAGACAGTGTAGTGGAAATGACGAATGAGCCTCGTTGAGTCAAGCTGCTCCTCCTGTGGGGATAGCAAAGGGTGGGTTATCCAAGCAGATGAGAGAAGAGGGGGAGCACGCAACATTCATCATCAGAGCAAATGCTACAGCTACCACTAGAGATGAGCTGGGCATGATACAGCAGGAGAACACTTCTTAATTCAGTCTTGCAGGTGTTTTCAAGACAATTAATTTAAGAAAAGAAAAAGTAACACAAACGTACACTGCAGACTTTGAACTCTCGTATTGTCCATTCTGGAAGCACTGACTCAGACAGCATCTCAACAATCAGGTCTCCATAATACAAAGAATCCTGGTCAAGAGGCCAGTAGTGATCACACTTCACCTGCAAAGATGCAGAAAAATATGTACAGTTAGTAACAGCTGTAAATGATGCCTCCACCCAGCACTGGCAAAAGCAGACTGCAGACTTTCTGTGCCTGGGGATGAAGGGAAAAAAAACCAGCAGCTGAATTCAGAGAGAGATGTCACCTCTGGTCAAGACAGCTCACCAAACAAGGCATGGAATGGGAACAAACTAGGATGGGGCTGGGAAGTGAAAGTTCTCATCACTGATGTTTGTGATAGGAGGAGTGGGAAGCACTTCACTGATGCTTCTGCTGGATGTCACAACATTTTCTGTGGCAGCAATTCTCAGAGCTCTGCTTGGATGAAACCTAGGTCTTCAGTGCCTACCTTCTCATCTCCTGCTGAGACATGACAGCAGGGTTCTACTCCTTGTCTTACAAAGGGTGGTGGATGTGGTCATACCTGGGGAGGCAGATCACTGATACAGTTCTATAACCTACCTACACTTGCACTTAGTAAGAGACTGTTAAGTGCATGAGTGGTTTCTTTGCTTACTACAGAGGGCTTATGCACCAGACATAATCCCATGTACTTAATGATCAACACTTGTTCTCTAGACCTCAAATTCAAGGTAGTCCTTGATCAGAGACGATGTGATAAACAGACATTTTTTCATGGTGGTTGTCCCTCTGCAGGCTTAAGGGCATCACATTATATCCATTTTAGCAAGCAAAGTCCTGTATTAGAGACCAGAAGCACTGGGCTCTGTTCCTAACTCTAGCCTTGACATGTTGTATAACCTTAGGATGGTCACTGCATCTTCTCTTCACAGTCTTAATCTGTCTCTGGTCTTTAGACTATACGTCCTACCTCCTACCATTTATCTCCTTGACTGGGACCTTTGGCACTAATGTGATAACAATAAACATAAACTTTCAGCAGATGTTAAAACAGTCACAAATAATGAAGAAAAGTCATTGCTCACCCGGCCCTTCTCAACACACTGGGTTACCATGACAATGTTGTGAACATTTTGCTCCCATGCCATCTTCCAGAATTCATCTTTGGTGCCAGGCAAAGGGCCCTGAGTTGCTATGTATTCCCTGCGGAAATTATTGCCCTGTAAGGAAGGAGAACTCTGTTAGTTTATGCAAAGGCAGAAAAAGCTGCTATATTCTAGCAACTGCACCAGAGGTTGCAGACAGGGCCCTGCTGCAAAGCTCTTACTGGGATAATGATTTTGAGAGCTCAACTGTTGCCCTGGACCTGGAAGCAGCAGTCTGGTTGGAGCAGAGAGAAGGAAGAGACTGTGGCAGTGTATCAAAATACCATTCCTTATGTGGCAGTCAAAGCTTTTCTTCATTCTATTGTGTTCAGCACAATCTCAAGCAATTTTGGACCGACTAGGGGTTTTTGTTCTGTTTACTGTTTTTAATAAATTTGCTGAGTCCTGGTTTGAAAACCAGCTGGCTAAAGCCGCTGTTATTATCAATCACAACTCTTTGGCAAAGGGCACCATTTTCATCTCTGCCAGTCTCACCATCCTGCAAGGTGCCAACACTGTCAGGATGAGCTACAGCTCCACAATGAGGATGCCACCTGCAGTGATAGTTAGAGTTGCTCTGGACACTGTATAAAATCAGTGACCTTTAAAATTGTGTCCTTCATAGGCCAATTAGACCTGCTATCTTACATAACTATGGCAATCCAAGAAAGTGTCCTTAAGTGCTGGGTAAATCACTCACAGTTAACTTAATGGCAGTCAGACACAGCCTTTCAGCACACCCACAAGATGAGTTCTAAGACTTTTAGCTCAAGTGAATAAATGAAGGGGGAGGGAAGTCCTAAGCTCCCAGCTTTATATTCAGTTTTAGATGAAGGACAAATTACCACTGAAGGGAGGACCATAAAATACCATCCTTGAGTCACTTACTGGTATGTAGCTTGCATTAATGTAGTCTGAGCAAGGGTCATCATCCACATTGGAAAGCTTCACTCGTGAAGTATCATCTAGGAAGAAATTGATTACAAGAGGTTTACAGCTAGGTCTTGATTTTCAGCCCCTCTCCCATTTACAGAAATGCATTTGTGAAAGGATTGGCAGCATTACTGCAAGCATTTTGTATGGAGGGCTAATTTAGAGGGATAACTGCTTCTATTTGTACTGCCTCTTTCATCCGCCAGTGCTGTGGAGTGTTACGAAGAGCAGGAGATGGATGAGTGAGAATGAAGCAGTGAATATCCCACAGTTCCTCTGCTGAGTGGCACAGCATTTGTCACAGCAACAAAGGAGCCACAACAGCATCCTCCTTTGATCCTGAGAGCAGTGTGCTTTGCTGGAGAGCAGGGCCTAGCACTGCCCTTGAAAGGCTGGTAGTGCAGACTTTCTGAGCTAACTACAAGTGAATAGGTCAACCAGCTTCCCTAGGTAGAGAACCCTCTGTAGAGTTGCAGAGTGCCTAAGCCACCAGATCACTAATTCATGAGCTAATGACATGTTGAACCTCAGTCAAGTGTTGTAAGTTGTGGGCATGGTCCCCAGCCTGGCCCAGCAGGCAGAACACAGGAGATGCTGTGCTCCAAGCACATGCCACATCCAGCAGCAGGGCAGCCTGTGGAGCAGTGGGTCAAGTGGTGTTCCTCCATGATGCACAGCATGTGTTACCTCCAAAAGAGCCACACATGAGGTAAAAGTGATCAGTTCTCAATAACAAGTCTTGCTTTGGGAGAACAGAGCTAGCCTCACACAGATGTCCTACTAGGCAGAACCACAGTAGCTCTACATTAGTTTGCTGTGTCCTCTGAAGAAGAAAAATTTGGCAAGGCTGTCAAAAAGCCCTGAATGGATGATTCCCCATATGTAAACAACCCCACTGTTATTTCTACTATCCTTGTTATCAGCAGTGACTGAATGCCACTAAATAGCTGGAGCTTTTTCTCTCTAGACCAAACACTAACCATTACACCTCTAGTGTGAAATGAAATTACTGGTCTGTGTGAAGCCATCCAGGGCCATACATCATCTGCCTCAAGGCACCAGAACCTGAGCCAGCAGAGGTATTTCATCTCTGACAGGAAGGAGGGAAGGGATTGGCTGCACTCTCTTTTCCACTGGGTTTGCTGAAAAAGGTGAAAAATAGCTGGTGTGATGTAATATTACACAACCAAACCTAAAACTCACAGGGCAATATATTATTATATCGATTTTTTCCTCTGTTCTCTGGCAGAAGTGCTATGTCACACGTCTGGTTTCGACCCACATCTTTCAAGTCCTGCAAAAAAGAGGAGGAATAAAATGTGAGGTGAAAACAATTAAAGGACGTGACAGCACGAGGGGACACGGGGCTTATCAGTTCTCAAAGGCTGTGGACAAAGAATGCATGTTTTCTTAAAAAAATGAGCTGGAATTAAACAGCTGAGCGTACTGGATTAAAGCAAGCACAAGGCTGGCAGGTGATTTCAATGCTTTAACACACAGATGCGACCTCAGCCAGATAAGCATCAGGAAGAGCTGCCAACCAGAAGATGCCAGGCCAAATGAAGAGCTGGTTTCTGCACCAAGGCAAGTGGAGTTAAGGTGAGACTATCAAATTTATTTGGATTTGTGTGAGTAAGGCAAACAAAAGCAGGTCTTTCTAATTCATTAACCCACTGAATCAGCCAGCCCATCCCTTCATAAAGCAAGCCTTTTGCCTAGGTTAGGCTCCCACCTCATACTCCTTGGACAGGAGGTAGTTGGAGTCTGCTTGAAGTTTGGTGAAGTGTGCTTCAAAATGACTGACTTTGATCGGACTAAAACATTCAACGGGAGGAAGAAAATCAAAGGATGAATCACAGTCAACTTCTCCAGTTTGTTATCAAGAAGCTTTCATAGGTTTAATTTTTTTCTTTTTACCTGCAAGTTTTCCGGCTCCTAGAAACAATTTCAAAAGAAAAAGAAACACTTAATCAGCGAGTAACCAGGTGGGACTCTTCGTCCCTGGTGCCAAGTTAAAATACTGCTCTTAGGAAAGAAGCTTTTGACGTTACCCTTTCTGCCCCAAGTTCAGATGGACTGTCAGTGGCTTGTCCCTGCGAATGTTCAGCCTTGTTGTAGCTCTCTCATGGCCACTGCTGGAATAAAAAGATAGATATTCTGTTTTACTGCAATGTTCAGATACTGGTAAGATCTGCCCAAACCATAACTTACATTAGAAGAAACAGTAAGTTGGAAAAATCTGTTTTGGTTTGTGGCTCCTACCATCCATAAGGGAGGTGAAGTTAAATTGAGGCATTTTGTTTTTGACAAAAGACTTGCCTTTCGACTTACAAGGAACCTCTGTGAGTTAAGACTGAATTACATCAGTATGTACTTGAAACAAGAATACACAGATCTCTTAACAGCTAAGTCATTAGTTCTATATTTAGTGTGACCAGGGACATAGCTTTTATCTGTTGAACAGTTCAGTGCATTCACCCAATTTTACAATTACCCTTTAAATGTTGTATTGCTTAAATAAACATAATTCAATCTGACTTCAACAACAGAGACTAAGAAAGGGACTCAACTTACCCAACTTTTTGTCTGCAGACAAATAAAGCAGTAACACCCACCAACATCACAATCAGGAACAGGCCAGCACTCACACCTTCAATAACTCCAAACAGAGGCTCTAGAAACAAAGCACTGTATTATATCTCTTGAGAAAGAGATCAGAAGAGTCAAAGAATCAGTAACTTTCAAGGGGTAAGTTCTATCAGCTAAGGAAAACCGTTCACCACAAGGAAATGTGAGGCATTTCAACACCGAGCTGAAAGCTGACCTTGATCTAGAATTTTTTCAACACATTACACAAAATCACTTTTAAACATGGTAAGAGAAATCACAGCCCCATTTTGAGGGAGTTTGGTTCTCTTGCACCTTGAAGCTTTCTTGGTGATAGTTTCGCTAAGTATTCACCCTCTGCCGCCAGCAATCCCCTCAATTTTCAAACTAAGTCAGAATAAGCCACAGCTCACTGCCACAGCCTCATTTCAGAGCAGCCTGCAGGACATGCACAGTGATCTGGTTTTGTTCCACTCCTTGCAAATAGCTCTAGATACCAGAGTGCTCTCAGGAACAATATGTAATAAGAATACTACAGGCACTGAAAAACCAGCCTGGAACTAACCTGCCTCTGTAGTAATGGGTAGAGAGAAGAAGGTGTCTGCAAAGAGCGGTGTAGGGAGCTCCTTTGGGTCTTCATTGAAGAGCTGGGTAAAAGCCCGTATGCTGATCCTAAAAAAACCAAGCAGCACTTTGCTCAGAATCAACATCAGAAAAGTAAGAACATGCTTGCCATGACAAAAAACTTTCCACTGACCACAGACATGTGGCTATCCAGTGAGCAGACCTCTTGGGAGAGTGTCTGCCTGCAGGAGGTGCGTCACTGACCTACAGGGGAGATCACATTTAGTCTCACAGCTTGTCTAACTGCTGAGCCTGATCTTGGCAGTCACCCTTTTCTACAACCTACAGCTAAGCCGGGCCTAGATCTGGAACCTGGGGATGGGGCCACAGGCTAGGATAAACCTTCTTGTTTTCCTAGCTTGTTCCAAAGGAGACTAGAGGTGCCAAACAGACTGATTGAAGCATCCTTGATTTCTCCTGTTAAGTACTCATTTGACTGAAGGTTTTCCAAAGAAAGATTTAGCAGCTGCAAGTTGAGGGAAAGAAATAAACCTATTCACTGCCCAGTTTTGTGCACAATTAATCATATCATTCCCATGACAGTGAAGGACTGGTTCACACCTATGGAGAGGAGGCATGGATAGAGCTTTTATAAGCTCACAAAGAACATCATACAATCCAGTTACTAATCTACAGAGGCATCGAGACAGCACCATGCCTAACAATGTGATAGAGCACAACTACCAACACAAATCTAACCTATAAGCAGTCCGAGGCTTTAGAGGTCCATCGCAGAATTTCTGCTGATCTGGATCACATCTTCCTCCCAGATTTTCCATTTCTCCTCCCAGCTTAATGTCGAAGCTTTTATAGTCGTTGTCGGGGTTTTCAGCACATCTACTGGCAAAATAATTTGTCTGGTAGATGCGTACGGAGTCGTTGTGTTTGTAATCCAGGTAGGAAGGCAATGGGTGCTGCTCCTCGGGCTTTAGTCCTTCACTGCCTGCATCATGTGCAGAGGAAGACAGAAGAAGAGGAAGACATAGCACAGCTATCACTGTGATCCAGTTTACAGGCTCAAGCTGTCGACAGACATTCTTACCCGATCCTTTAGCATTTCTTGGAGGTTGCACAGGCTACTCTGTGACTACAAAGTGTAGTGGTTAGGGGACCTTGCTTCTTGTACTGACCTTGCTATTATTTTTCTGCAGATAGGTTTTCTCACTAGACCTCAGCGTGACTTTTCCAGATACTAGTGCCATAAGCATGCACCAACATGATGTTGGTGGGAATCTCTGTGATCCACACGCCTGGATCCTCAAGTGAAAAACCACCCACACACTGACAAGTCTACTCCACAGAGACAAAGGCTGCAAGAAGAAGTGACAGGAGCCCCCTGAGTGGAAACTCACAATAGTGTGTAGAAGACTCAGGTAAGCAAAGCCATAGCAATGAGTAGTCTCTAAGAGCTTTACAGTCTGCATAAACATGACAGAACAGACAGCAGAAGTACTTTCTCTGCTTTTCCTAAGGGCTGATGGACAGAGAGAGAGTTTCTCAATCTCAAGGGTCACAAAATATGTCCTGGCAAGCCAGTAATGAAGCCACTTCTACAAAAAATGAGCATTAATTGCTGAGACATATATCTGTTGTGTCATATGTAGGTCAGCTGCAGAAAAGGCAGTGCACATGCACATGCTATGAGGGAAATTTCTGTTCTGTTTTAGAGTGCTGCATGCAAAGTCCTTTTCTTCCATAAGCAAACACCACCTGGAAGAGGCAACCTCTGCCTTCTCAGCAAAGGTTCACCAGAAGAATTGCCTTAGTGTTCCCACCTCACACTTAAACTACCTTTGCAGACATATGCACAGCAAGGCAGTTTATTTTGTGTTCACTGTCAGTGCCATTCAATGTAAATGTCCTCCTGAGGGAATTTGCTGAACATACATGAGAGCATAACCTAGGGTACAGAAGCTAACTACTGCTTCTGGCTGAGCTCTGCAGCTGATACCAAGAAGACTGAGCTCCTAAGTTCCCAGGCTAAGGAGTAGGTACAGCTCCAAAACCTCCATGAAACAGCCACTACATAAAGAGATGCCCCTTTATTGTGTAGTGGCAGGGATGTCCCTCCCCATGCAACTCCTGCAGGCTGCAGAAACAACAGTATTAAATTATGACACTTACCATCAGACTCTCTCACAACCACAGTAAAATACTTCACAGCTCCATTAGTATCACTAAACCAGCTGCAGTTAAAAGTAAAGTTGATGGAGGACTTGGTAATTAGCACTTCTTTTTCGTTCACTCGTATGTCTGGAGGTGGCTGAGGTGGACCTGGGTAATTAAAAAAAAAAGTAAAGAAAAAAAGAGAGAAAGCTCCATCTATGTGTTTGCTATGACCTAGACTTAGTAGGGGAAATGCAATTTGTAATGAAGCTCAGCTGACTGGACTCAAGCCTCTGAATGTTTTTTTAGCAATCAAGAAAGTGTCTTCACCTCCCACAGGGAAACTGCCAAAGGATGAAACAAGCCAACAGTGAGTTACCCATAATGACAGTGGCAGCTCCTCAGTAGGAATCCCTGCAGAGGCCCACATGGAAATGCATTAAACTCTTGCTAGACCTATGAAATCAGAAACTGTAGCTGCTGAAAATGACACATTGAAGGCATATATTTAGAGGCCATTTAGCACACTCACTCATAGGAAGTTACCTATTTTAATCATCTAAATTTCTGCTTTCTTTTCCGGAGGAACAGCCATGAGTCAGCCAGAGTTTCCAGACTGACTGCAGAATTTCCACAGGAAAAGTTCTCTGTATGACAGAAAGCTGTACCTCAAGCAGCAATCCAGCAGAAGTGAACTGGAAAGTGAAGTAGGGAAAAAACCTTCAAAAGGACCAGGGCAGCAACAAATAGGGATTTTAAAAGCTCTACATTGCTGAATCTTTTAAAAATCTATTTTGAAAATATTTGACCACGGTGATGCCTGGCAGGGAAGAAGCACCAGCAGATGCTACCACTACCATCTACTCAGCAGTCTATGGGTGGAGAAACTGAAGACGCAGTTTCAAAGCAGATGCTAGAGAAATCTGTGATCCTCCCTCAGGTAGTCTACTGCTACAGCTGATTTGGTCAGGTAGCACCTCACAAGAGTCTACAGAAAGCCCAGACAGGATCCAATCCCTTTACTGATGGGTATTTGTGCTGAGGATGGCTACCATCTGTGAGGGGAACAGCTAGGCACAGGAAGCCAAGCAGCAACCATGAATTCAACGGAATGTGTGTGATGAGGAGGACACCTTTAGTGCTGAACATCAGAGTGAAAGGATCATTTTTCATGCTTCTCAGGCAACATTTTGTGAATGATTAAAATAAGCAGGTTTGGCAACATAACAAGAAGTGGTGTCTTTAAAATCCTGCAGTGTCTGTCACAACAGGGATCAGAGGACAGGTTGACTTTCTTTTGGCTATCAGATTCCCAGTGCCATACATTAACAGTTGTGGAATTCAGAACTCATTCTGCTGTCTAACCAGCACAAGGGTTACTTTGTGCTGATCTCGACTTCTTGGGGGTCACCAGAATACATAGAGGAACCAAAGCCAAATGTTAGTGTAAAGAGAAGAGAAGTTTTATTAACAGAAAGTAAAGAAAGAGTTTAAAAGAAAACCACGGCCAAGGGCCTCCACTCACTACTTTTCTGCTAACCCTCCTTTTCTCCCTCTCCCTACGTGGCTACTTTGCTTTGGTTAACACCCCTAAAATGACACAAAGACACTGATCATCTCAAATATACATAGAGAGGGAGGAAAGGAGAAAATTAATTGTCTTTTACTGGTAGATGTTTGCTACGATGGCTGCCTGCAACAGAGATGAGAGAGGAGAGAAGACGAGTCTGGAAGACTCAGAGGAAATGCCTGAATTCCAGAAATTCTTTTGGATTAATAGGAATATGGAAGAGATACCCAGCTGTCACATTGTCACATGCAAACAGAGTCTTTTGACACAGAAGGTCCTGGTTTCAAGTCCCAGTGGAACCACTGGTCAAAGATCACGCTACAACACATGGCAACTCTGAAGTTCACTTACGATCAATCATTGTGATGGTGCTGTCTTCGACTACTTCACTCGTCATGTCTGCAGAATGCACCTTGATGGACACCAGGTATCGCTTGTGGGGAACGAGGGTCATGATATTAAGCAGTGACTTGTCTTTTTCTATCCTTTTAGAAAATTCCACTTCACGGGTGTCCATTTTTGTACACTCGATGCTATACCCATCAAAATCAGAATCAGGAGGAGTCCAGGAACAGGCAATGGCAGTAGAGGTCTGGGGTCGACAATGAAGACTTTGTATCTTGTCTGGTTCTAGGGGAATGTTGAGAAGTTGAAGCTCAGTGGGAAAAGAAACAAGCACCATACACTCTCTGCTCATCCTACAGCCCCTAGATTCTGCATCAACCATCTCATCAGGCCAGGAGGCTGGGAAACACAATTCCCATAGGATCATAGGATGTTAGGGGTTGGAAGGGACCCAAGAGATCATCGAGTCCAACCCCACGTTTTCTGCAAACGTGTGCTGCCTGATTATTAGGCAAGGCTGAGTTTTTAGTCATCCAAAATCAGATCTAGTGACTTTGACCTTACCATGCCAGTGAAGCTCCAGCAATTAACTGTGAAAAAAAGCAAACAAATCTATTTGCTGAAGTCTTAACAAGAACAGCCACACGGCAAAGCAGTGGACTTTTACAACTCTGTTACAACTAATCTGGAGGTTACACGTGGTCAATGAATACTGATACTGTCATCTGATGACTCTTCTGGTTTCCTGGGCAGCATGTGGAGGGACCTTATTACTAAAATAATGCAGAAGAATGTTGATTCATGTGATTTTGGAGCACCAATAATAACATGCAGCATTAACAAAATGGGAGTTCACTCTCAGATGGCAGACATCTTCATGGAAGTCATTAAATACAGGTGAAAGGTGTAGCTATGTTCTTATTTTAATTAATTCATATGCTAAATGAAGTTTGAATTGCTATTCTGCTTAATGAACATAGGTGCCAATTTGGAGCTGAATCTCACTCCAAGTGACACGGGGGTTTGCCAAAGTTATTTTTACAATTCCAAGTCACTTTTTCCAGCCTGCCACTGATTTGTTCTAGCCTGACAGCTAGCGATGATGTGGATTCACAGATGTGGACAGAAATGCAGAGCAGTGAAACCTCTGATTCCAGCTTCAAGTACAGCAGGGTTTAATTCATCCTTCTTATCTGATTGTTCAGAAGCATGTTGACTACTGCAATATCCTACTTGCAGTCTAGACTTGCAGTCTTTATTCTGTTAAAGCTTCTTGTGGAAACTAATGGACAGTTCAGTGTGAGCACAGGCCAGAGCCTGTGAGCACAGCACAGTGCCAGTGAAGTTTGGATACTCAGCCCTATTTTACTGAAACTGATTGGTTCAGGCTCTGCAATCAAACAGCCCCACTCTGACTGCGAAGATTGTAAATGTATGTCCATTTTAAACCTTGACCTTCCACACAGCAAGGGCTTAGAATCTAGCTGAATTAATCACACTATTCATGTATTTATTAATGGAAGTTAGTGACTGTGAGAGGAACTAAGTAAGGTAAGTTCTAACCAAGTTACTAACTTGGTAAGGCTCAACAGTTTTGCACCTTCTCCAGCTGAGTGTTAGGGTGAAATGGAAACCGTTACTTACTTGTTCTCACACTTGCAGACTGTGACTGACTGTATGTCTTCCAGCTGTCACCACTGACAGTCCTGACAGTGAACTCATAGAGTCTTCCTGGTCGCAGGCCGTAGATGATGCGCACTTTAGATTTGCTGCTGCTGTAGGGATTGAATACAGTGAGGGGGTCCTTTGGAAGCCACTGCAACTCAAAATCATCATAGTCTGTCCAGTCTGGAGGACCCAGCCAAGTGATTGATAAGGAAGTGTTTGCAACATCAGTAAACGATACAGCGTTAGGAGGCCTGGGTGCTACACAGAAACAAAGGATAAAGGGAAAAAAAGAGATTCGTAACACACTCAAGATTAAACATGTATTATTTTCTTCATGCATCACCGAGTGATTTATATTATCTCATGTATACAGCCAATTATTGCATCTGTGGTGACTTCCACAGTCACCACGTATTCCTGAGACTTTGCAAGAAAAACAGTGTTGAACAAAATCACACAGCACTGTTTTATTACCCTTAAGGACATACTCTATCCTTACACCTTCAGTGATTTATAACTCCTCTCCCAGAGTAAGTGTGTTGCATAGCTGTGAACCAATACAAATGCAGACAGAAGGGATTAAACAAAGATCCCAACACTTCTGTGTCTTTTACCTGTTCTTCCTTCAGTGTTTGCAGTGTTGGTCAGGTCACCACTGTGAGTCACCACAACCAGAGTATACTTTCTGCCAGGAACAAGCCCTTGGAAATGCCACTCTTTCAGGTCTTTCCTTTGCCATGTTTCTTTCTGTGTCCCATTTGGGTTGTAAAGATTCAGCTCATAAAAGTCAACATCTCCTGCTGCTGGATCCCAGGTGAACCACAAACTGTCTGTCATGTTTCGGTTGGATGCCTTGAGACCAACAACTGGGGCTGGTACTAAAACAAAATAAGGAAGAATATTACCTTATGTAGAACATTCTTAGCATGAGAAGAAGAAACAAGGTCTAGCAGACCTTACATTTATCCTGTAATGACAACTGCATCATGTACAGGCACCACAGCCAGACAAAAAGCATCAGGAAGCATCAGGAAGTGTATCACAGTAGTTTTCTTTTTTCTTTAGTCCTCATAAGTGGTTGGATTGTTTATAATAGATACTTTTGCAAATGTTGAGCATCTTTTTTCCAGCCAATGTCTGGAAACATTCATTTCTGAGGTAGCTGAAGAAAGTGCACCACTGTCCACGGGCAGTCTTACAGAGAGGTTACTATATGGTGCCTCAGAGGATAAAGAAAGGTTTCAAAAAGTGTCGGAGCTGCAAGAGCTACTTAGGAAACTCTGTTTCCCACATGTGGCTGAAGAAACACAGAGCCACAGACAGAGCTCCCCACAGAAAAGGAATTTAATTTCACTGGTAGACTGTCTACCCTGTTAACCCTACTTGCTTTGCCTTTTTGTCTTTTTCACTCAGAGAGTGATACTGCTCTAAGGATGGGAGACAGCTATTTTCCTCTAAGGATTAAGCAGTATACCCTGGGATGTTCTTCTTGTGACTGGAGTGACTGGGAACTATTATAAAGGTCTTTGCTTCATGTGCAAACCTTCTTATTTGTTCAATGCTTTTCATGCGTAAGAGACAATTGTGGTATTTTAAATAGTCACCCAAATCTAGCATGAGCCTCAGAGCAGCTCACTGATGGAGCAACACTAGAGACAGATTATTTTCTTAGACGTTCTTGCCTGTCCTTCCAAAGACAGATGACTCGTTAGTGAGGTCTCCACTGTGGGTGACAATCACCATTCGATACATCCTGCCTTGCCGCAGGTTCTGGAAGGAACACTGCTGAAGGTGCTGCTCTCCTGAAATCCTGTCGTGAAGAGACTTGTCTGGGTTGTAGAGGAAGATGTCATACGAATCAAGTTCCCCCTGTGAGGTGGTCCAGCTGAAGGACAGTCGGTCAGTGGTGTTCTCTGTGACCTTCAGATCTGTGACAGCTGCTGGAACTGTAAAGAAGGATACATGCAAAAGTAAATGTCAAAGTGTCTAGTCCCTAAGCTGAACACCGAACAAAACAACAACGCATGGCTAGAATACATTTCAATTCAGCCACAAACAGCTGAGCAGCATCAACAGCAGCTTTCAGAAGCAAGGGGAAGGCATTTATGAGGTGCCGCTGAGTCTCTCCAACACAGTGTTTGCATTTCCCAGCAGAACTCGTTTTCCAGCCTGTGCTCACACTGAACCGTCCATTAGTTTCCACAAGAAGCTTTAACTGAATAAAGACTGCAAGACTAGACTGCCAGTTTAGAGGTGTGCATTCACATCAAGACTTGTGCTAAGAGCCTTGAGATGGAGAATGAAAAATGTGATGATAATCAAAACATTCAGGCAGTTCCACAACAGAGTGAGGGAAACACTCAGCCCTTTGCTTTAATAGTCTGATTTTGAACCTAACAAATTTCACATTCACATATCAAGTACATATCAGGAAAGGTGATGCAAAAATATCTGGAGTCTCTTTCTACTAGAATCTTTCTGGAGTCACAATAATCACAATATAAATCCCTGTATTTAGTAATATCTGACTGAGGGAACTATAGACAACCCAGAATGTTCTAATTACCTGTTCGGCCAGCAGTTTCCACTCGTTTGCTGAAGAGTCCACCACTGACTGTCAAAACTTGTATTTTGTACTTCTTGCCAGCTAATAAATCTTCAAATTTGTGCTGTTTGGCAGTAGCTGGCTCAGATTTGTTGCTCAGGAGGATTCCTTGCTCGTTCAAGAGCAGAATGTCATACCTTTCAACTACACCAGGAGCCTTCTGCCAGGTTACTAACAAGGAGTGACTGCTGTAAGCATGGTGGGCTAGTAGTTCCTGAACAGGGGCTGGAACTGAAAACAACAATTAAAAACAGAACATTACTCTGAAATACAGACTATTCAATATATAACTGTGAATAGTAATTATTAGAGAATATATTTATACTTTTGGGAAATAGGGTATCTGTGCCTATGTCTGCTCAGGCAAGTAATTTCTACACATAAATACATTCAGGTGAAGCTACAGACATGGGCATCTGACCTTGGCATGGAGATGAAACACTCAGAGGAAGAAGGAAAGGGATAGGAACTGGCCCAAACAGATTAAAAAGGCACATGATAAAGAAGTGAAAAATAAAGGGGTAAATCAGTGTCAAATAGTGGCACAGAAGAGAAAACATTAACCAGCAGCTGTCAAGCCACATAAGTCAAGGCTACAACACACACATATAGGTGCTGAAGAGAGCAGATGAATGAAAAGCAAAGTGTTCCACTATTTTCTGCTCCAACGTGCAGCATACTGGGGCATACATTGTTCTACAAGCCTTGACTGTGCAATGGGTTGTGCTAAAAGATGGTATTTGACTACGCAGAGCCCAGCAGATGGATGTGTCAGATGGGTACAAGCACAGGACTGGGGAGGCACAGAACTGCATCAACCCTATGAAGGCACGCCTTGGGTTAGGGGCCTGACTTCCACACACACTCAGCCATGTAAAACCACTCACACAACAGATCTCACTGCTGTTAACAGCTCATGCATAAGTGTTTGTACGAGAGAGGACCCACACTCTTTGAGATAAAAGGTTCTCATGAGTGTGGGTGTCCCATACCAAATGGTATGTTCATACACATCATTAGATAAGGGTCAGTCTCTGGGAAGACAGAGCGTAACTTGCTCCTTGTCTAAAAAGAAACATACTTGTTCTCCCAAAGGCTGCTAAGCTGTTGTGTAAGGTGCCACTGTTGGATTGCACCACCACCTGGTACTGCTCCCCAGCTTCCAACTTGTGAAACGTATGCTCAGAGACATGTTTGGAGACACTCTGGGAATCAAGCTGATGGTTATGCTGAAATATAGTCACTGTGTAGGAATCAACATCTCCACCTCCAGGGGTCCAGCTCACTTTCAGGCTGTTTGTCATGCCATTAGGTGACACATGAATGTTTCTGACTGCACTTGGAACTGCAGAGGGGAATAAAAGGCAAAGGCACCTGATCACAAAGCTCCTGTTTGAGTCAATCTTTTCAATACCTACTTTATAACAGTCACAGCAAATGATTCAAAGGACAAAGAGCACTTACAGGTAGGTAATTTCATTTCTGGGTAAACACAAGTAAAGCTGAAGGCATTTGTACAGAACTGCACCATTTTAGAAAAACAATTCATTGTGTTTACAGGAACAAAAGATGGAAATTAAACAGAAAAAAAGTTTCTATGTTCTTTTAGCTGGATAACCTCCCTTTTCCCCCAGTGATGCTTTAGAAACAGCTCAGAAAATTAAAGTTTTGTAGGCACACTTAGCCATTTAGCAACTATCACCTCACCCATTCATTTCAGGTGGGTAATTAGAGGCAAAAAAAATAGCTGAAATGATTTAGCCAGAGATACCAAGCAAACAAGTGGCTTTGTGGGAGTAAAAGAAACCCAAACACCGACATCTCAATACAATTCCTATGCAGCAAATCAGATTACCTGCCAACAATCAAATACTGGTGAATGACATTTGTTTATCAAGCACAGAGGAAGCTGGCTGAAGTACTAGTGTGATTTTTCAAGGAGATCTGCTGACTTTGTGCCAGAGTTACAGGAGCTCAGAAAATATCATGGTCTATCCTTGATTTTCTGTGCCTCTAAAGAAGCTTCAACACATTTTAAACACCACGTATTTCTTACTTGTCAGGCCTTCTATGAAAGTAGCACGTTGTGCGTCTCCGCTGATGGTCAAGACGAGAATTTTGTACAGACGTCCTGGAGTCAGAGCTGTGAACCAATACTCCTCAACGGTGTTGCCAAGGAAAATGGGTGGGAAGATCTTCATATCATTGAAGAGAAGCTGAATCTCGTATTTATCAACATCCCCCTCGGCCTTTGACCAAGTTACCTGCAGATCTTCTGTGCTCCTGTTACTAAGAGTCAGTTCTTTCACTGACTCTGGCACTGAAGAGATGAGAATAAAGATAAACTTCTCAGTACTTGTTACCAGATCTCAGTAAAACAAAAGCAGCACTGACACTGTGCTCCTGATGTAAACATTTTCACTCAGTTCCCTAGGAAAACCAGTAGATAGCACTTGCTTGCAATCTAACACTGAAAGTTACCATTTCAGGACAGGGAGACCAGAATTTATCAGCATTAAAATAATAAACAAATAACAGCAGAAGCCTGCAGACAGCTCGCACAGACAAAAAAAAAGTGAGTAGAATCTGCTTGTAAAACAACTGTGGTGCAAAGAGGCCTGAGCCAGCAGAAACCTGAGGTGATCTGACCGCGTGATGCAGCACCACACCGCACAGTTACCAGCTCCTGCCAGATGCAGGTCAGTTCCTTTTGCCCAGTGCTACACCTGTGTTAATAAACTCGGTTTCTTAGCACAGCTCGTTAGCACACACATAGTGTTAGGTGAAGAAAGGCAAACAGCATCCAGATCCCTGCTGGATCACAGCTAGCCACCTCACCACATGTTCTCCAATGCCAGTTCTTGGCACAATTTGAGCAGTATAAGGCCTAGTCTATCTTTGCCCATGGTGGGGGGGTTGGAACTGGATGATCAGGTGGTCCCTTCCAAACCTGAGTGATTCTGATTCCATAACTTCTCCAGTGAAGTGGTCCTGCTGTGGCAGGGGGATTGGACTAGATGATCTTTTGGGGTCCCTTCCAATTCCTAATGATTCTATGATTCTTCCTTCGATCATTTCCAAGTTCATGTCTTGTACATTCTGGTATAGTTTAAGCAGAAATACTTAAGCTTATGTTGAAACCTGTTCTCAGTTTTCCATATTTCAAAATCTGATTTTCAGGTTCACAGTACAGGTCTCTTCTGTCACCTTCTGTCTGTCTGTAACTTTAAAACTGATGGATATTCAAAGACTCACACTCTCATTCTGTGTTAAAATCTTATGAGACTTTTGAGCCCAGGCAAGCTAAACAGAAAAAAAGTACCATTCTGTGTTAAAAACATGTGGATTTTAGCAGCTGTGGTAAATAGAAAATAATCCTGGGGTGTCTCAGGATGTTTCCTAAGTGTTTACTTACTTGTTCTGCCATAGACCCTTTCATTAGTTTCGTATTTCCCACTCCTTGTGCTGACTGTGACACTGTACTGCCTCCCTGGGACGAGATTTGTGAACACACATTCATTTTCATCCTTCGGGACACTTCTTGTTTGAACGAAATCGTTATTGTTCTTGATGATCACTTCGTAATTATCAAAATAGCCAGAGGCATGTAACCAGGACACCTTCAAGTAGTCGCTTCTGGCTGAATTGCTGACAGTAAGTCCCTGAACACTTGAAGGAACTGAAAGAAAAGAAACCCTACAATTAAAAGATTTAGAAAGCAATAACTTCCCGAAGTAACAGAGTTGCTGTAGTAGACTGCACTTGTGGTAATTACCAGACTTGTCTGATCAACTGCAAAACCATCACAATATGGATTTTAGCAATATCCTACCTTCCAAAAGAGTAAGTACCATTTCCAGGCTGCTTTACGACACATGACAATGGTTTGCCTTTCCCATTTTGAGTCTTTTGGAACATCGTCGGTTCTCCTTATAGCAGTGAGTTCACACTAATCCTGAATTTGCTTCTCCTAATTTAAATGGGTGTCCTTTGGACTTGCATTAAAATAGCATTAACTTGATACTCTCTGTTGTTTTAACACCCCTTAACATCTTTGGTTTATTCTACTGGTTTACCAAGTGTATAGTCTCAGTCTTTGAGGAAGTTTTAAAAAGTCTTCCATCATGATTTCCACCCTTCTCTGAAATTTCTGTAGTCCTGTTACAATGTCCTGGGATACTGCATGACCGAAACCACAGACACGGGTGTTACAGAACCAAAACAAATAAATACAGCTCACTTATGTGGCACATCACTAATATTTTAGTAGTTAGTCTATCCTATCCTGTTCTTTTAGTGTCTGAGTAACTTTCTGGAGTGGGATGCTCTGCAGTACGTACCTGAAGAGCCAGGTAGAACGGTTAAGAGCATGAAAATGCATTTGAGCTACAACTGACACATGATTTCAGCCCGTTCACAAGGACTAACACATGACTCTTATTCTTGCTGAAGTAATTTTGTGTAACATACAGCAGCAGTAGGATCACAAGGATAAAACTAAGCCTGTAAAGCTGCAATTTTATGGTTTGACCCTCCAATTCCTACTCACCCATCCCTGTTTGGCCGGATGTTATAGTGATTGGAGCTGCTCAGTTTTTTACCTGTTCGTTCCTGGCTGAAGGAGTAGTTTTCATACTTCCCACTCTTCGTGGTTATCGTCACATTGTAAAGAGTTCCAGGAGTAAGGCTGCTGAAGGAACATTCACTGAAGGATTTGGAAACGGTGAGAGTCTGAACAATGTGGTCATCGCGAGAGAGTGTCACCAAATAACTGTCTAGATCTCCAGAAGCTGGCAGCCAAGAAACACTGAGGTAGTCACTGCGACCCGAGTTATTTACTGTTACTCCAGTCACGCTGGAAGGAACTGTGCAACAAAGAGGAAAAACCAAAAGAGCTTTAACATGTCAGTTCTTACTGTTGTGACAGTGCCTGGAACTAAATAAGCAGCCTGGGACCCCGAGAAACTCAGACTGACTCCTACTCAGCAGCTTTCATGTGCTTTTCTTGAATACGGTGAAGCAAACCTTTGGTGGTATGGCCCCAGCACTTCTAAAATCCCAGAAGATGAGTTGTCCTCTCTAACTGCCATTCATCAGTAGCAGCAGAAGCTACTGAGGTTTGTATGAGGCTGAGTCCTGTAGCAGAACGTGTTTGTTCAGAATGAGTTCTCTGACGCCTAGTGGCCAAGACACGAGTGCAGTTTGCTTTTCCAAGCCAGCAAAGTGAACTCAAAGGCTCCACGTCAAAAGAACTGCCACTGCTTAAGTACAAACCAACAAGCTTCTGCAGGGGCAGACTTAAACATAATGAACTGCCACACTGCAGCTGGACTCTGATGAACTGATTTAACTCAGTAGAAGAGCTGTCTATGAGCTCTCAGAGGAAAAGAATTAGAAGATTGATTCAATGAAATACTTTTATGTACTTTAAGCCTTTTAGTGGTTTTTTCTGATTGTTTTTAAAACCTTTAAATAGCTGTCTCAATGAGAACCTTGGAGCAAACATCCAAATGTCAAATCCACATAAAGTGTGAAATTGCACTGTGCTGTCAACTTTTTCCTCTGTTTAAACATCCAAAGTGCTGGTGTGACATTTAAACTTCCAGGGTTTGAAGCATAGTAAATCCTGTCCTGTCCAGTAGAGAAGGGCCTCACAGTGAGTAATTAACCCTGGAGGACATTCTTGAATTTTGGATTGGAGAAATACAATGGGTCAAAAAAGACAGAGATACAAATCAATTCCATCACCTTTAGGAAGCTAATTTGTACACATGAGCAAGAAGCAATCACCCTACAATGCCATCCAGTCAATGGAACAAGAAAGTGCCATCCAAGGAGTGATTCACCCACCACAGGTGTACAGCACTCTCAGGGGGTATTTTTGTCTTCATTCTAAAGCGATCCTGCTCTACAGAGTTCCTGCTGTTATCTCCCTAATGCTGTATTAGCATGATCTGGACCCACAGTGTTCCTGAGGTCACATACAGGAATTATGTGTCTGAAACTCTTGTATGTCTGAATTCTTAGTGCTACAGCTGAACCACAAGACCATTCTCTTTAGCAAAGAATGGGTGATCCTGCTGTGGCAAGGGGATTGGACTGGATGATCTTTTGAGGTCCCTTCTAATCCCTAATGATTCTATGAAATTCAGCTTTAAGGAACTGACAAGAGACATGCTGCATGATTGTCCTTCTTACCTGTCCTCCCCTCTGCAATTGTTTGCCTTGAAGATATCCCCCCGCTGACAGTGGTGACAACAACTGAATAGAGTCCTCCGGGTTTCAGGGGATAGAAGTGGTATCTGTTGGTTTCACTGGGCACAGTCTCATTTTTAATGACAACATTCTCATGAATCAGCAGCACTTGGTATGAATCTACATCTCCCAGCGCTCTTGTCCAGTTGGTGAACAAACTGTTGGTCGATCCCTGACTTGCCACTGTCAGACCAGTCACTTGGGCTGGCACTGTAAAGAAAATTGTAGTAATGTTACTGAGGAGAAACAAAATAAACCAAAACAACATCCCTCAAATAACTCAAGTTTAGTCACACTGAGGAAGTGCATCAAAAGAACATTCCAATTTGCAGCCAGACTCAACAGGACTAAAAATAATCTAACCGTGGACTGCTTCCTGTCTGATGGGATGTGGTCTATGGGAAACTATCTAAAGCACAGAATGGTCTTTCAGGCTTTAGCACAGCTTTTCTCAGTCAGAACAAAATGATTCAAGATCAAGGAACTAGAAGAGATGGCATTTCATAAATGCCATTAAACAAAAGCCTTCAATTTAGGAAATCACTTGGGGCTTTGATGACTATTTCAAACAGTCTGTGTCTTTCATTCTCTTTTTCCTCTTCTGTTCCCTATCTCTCACTTCCATTAAATGGCAAATTAGTTTGGTGGACTCCTCATGTCACAGATACCTCAGAGAAGTGTTTTGGGGGTGAGGTGGCTGCTTTTTAAATCAGAAGATCTGGAAGATACTAACTTTTCTAGCACAAAAACATAAATCAGTGGTTAAACAAACATAACATTTATCTACGTATGAGATGGGGAACTTAGCCAGACTAAAAAGGAAAAAGGATCTTAGTTCTTTACCACTATGAATGTAATGCTGACACACCATTCCTGCCCGGTGTGTTTTCAAGCTTCACACTAGCAAAGTAGGTCAGTACCTCAATAGGCCTCCTAGAGGGGCATAAGGCAGAAGGAAATGAAATCCCAGCTATCTAATCACGTAGCAGAAGAATGAAAGTGTCAAGTCAAACTTTTCAGGCGTTGGAAGGAGTTACAACATTGAAGGACCACTATCAAGCCCCAGGCATGATTAGATTCACACATCAGTAGCTTGACTTTTTTTTCCCCTGTGTTGTGCCAGGCCAGAGCTCCATTTTATGACTTGCTGGTACTGGAGAACACTTAAGCCAAGCAGAGCAAAGTAACACATATGTTTTCAAACTTGCACACATGCACAAAATTCGCACCCTGCGGGCGGTGGGAATGGGACCTTCTTTGTGCCACAAGCACCATCCTAAGTAACAGAGACAGATTCTGGAAACAGAAGAGCAGAGAGATCCAAAATACATTTCCAAGGTCGCACATGCTTTGTGTCTGTCAACCTTGGAATACTCCCCCTAAAGCAACATTTTCCTGTGTGTTGATGGTGTTTTTTACCAGACGATGAATGCTTTGAATCAAGGAAGTGACCTTCCTCAAGATATTCAGTGCAAATTGTTCCTCTGTGGAATCCTACACTAATGTAGATTGATCAAATGTGACATAACATTTCAGAAAGCTGTTTCGCCAGGAATTACTTACCCATTTCCCCCAAACCTTAAATAAAGACTGTAAGGCAACTGACAGTCAGAAATGAAAAAACTTGGAAGCATAACTTTTCTATTAAGGAAACAAATATGAATTCAAGATGGTTGAGATTTCAACAGTGAGCCATCCAGTTAACTGCACAGCAAAGAAGGCTGTTAAATGTTGAAGACTAAAGCAGTTTGTCATGATACCTGTTCTTCCTTCCACTGAAGTCCAGTTACTTAAAATCCCACTAATGGTGGTGACGGTAGCTGTGTATTTTCTTCCAGGCACCAAGTCAGTGAAAGTGAATTCCTTCGCTTCTTTTGCAAGCCCTTTTTTTATGACAGTAAGATCCCTGTCTCCCAGAGAAACCACATAGCTGTCCCATTCAGCAGCAGGGGTTGTCCACATGACACTAAGTGAGGATTCATTGGCATGCTTCACTCGGAGCTGGAGAACAGGCTCTGGAGCTGCAGAAGTACACAAATATCACAATGAGAACATGACTTTGTAGTGAACACAAAGAGTCTCTTCTGTCAGGCAGAAATGTGGCAGCAACAGCATCTGTAATAAAGACTCTTTACATTTTATAGGAAGCAAATCTTAAGAATCCAATATTCATGCTACTCTTCCAGTAAAGGGTTGTAGAAGCAGACCTTAGCAATGTGTTATGGATGTAATGCTCAGGTAAACTTATGTCTGGATACGTATTTTAGTGTGAATGCAAATGCAGTGAACTGTGGTGCTATGCAGGGATATAAAGTATTTGCACCATAAATCAGATCTACATCAATTTAGCTGTAACAAACAAGGATGCAAATCTTAGGGTCAGAATGACATTGATTTTGCACTGTTTCATATCTCAAGCCAAGTTGGGAGACATTTCAGCCTTGCAGTGGTATAAAAGAAATGATTTGATTGGTGAATTCCCATGTGCGTGCGTGCACACAGAGGGAATCTGTTATCTACACCAGTCCTTTGATCTGATTTTGTCAGTGTTATGTTGAAATACAACTCACTTTCCAAGAGTGTGGGTTTATGAAAAAGTCAGAATATGGTCAAATAGATATTCTTCATAGCAGGGACATTATGCAATGTACCAGACTGGGTCAAACACAGCGGGGATACACCCAACTGCTGGATATTACATATTGAATCTTGTTCTAATTGCTTCACTACAGCAATTAAAAGTAACACCATAAACTCAAATGGATATCAAAGTAAGCAACACAGCAACGTGGCTTGCTCTGATCAAGCTGGATGGAAGTTGCTTCATTTCTGTAGCTTCTGTTGGTCTTGCTACTGCACAAACTTAACAAAATAAAGCCCTTGGAGAATGAAAGGTAGAGGTGAGCACAAGGGCGAGTGTAGAGTAGCCTTACCTACTCATATCTCTGCAGTGTATCCTTTGGAGAGGAAGACTTGAAGAGCCTTTGTGGATAACAGACTTAAAATGGATCAGCAATGTGCTATTGTAGTCCAGAATGCAAATAGGATGTTGGGATGGATCAAGAGGAGTGTGTCTGGCAGATCAAGGGAAGTTATTCTATCCCTTTATTCTGCTTTAGTGAAGCCACACCTGGAATACTGTGTCCAGTTCCAGTCTCCTCAATTCAAGAGAGATAGAGAATTCAAGATAGATAGAGTTCAGCGCAGAGCTACAAGGATGATTAGGGGTCTGGGACAACTGCCTTATGAAGAGAGATTGAGAAAATTCTGACTTTTCAGTTTGGACAAAAGAAGTCTACGAGGGGAATTAATCACTGTCTATAAATAGATGAGGGCTGAGTGTCAAGAAGAAAGGAATATTCTCTTTTCAACTGCTTCAGACAGGATGTGGGGTAATGGATGCAAGCTTGAACACAGAAAATTTCACTTCAATATGAGGAAAAACTTCTTTACAGTAAGGGTTCTGAAATATTGGAACGGGTTGCCCACGGAGGTTGGGGAGTCCGCTTCTCTGGATGAGCATGCTGACCTGTTCTCCCCATGCAGCTAGTCTTGCTCTGCAAATTGTCACTCTCCACAATGACATCCACACTGTACTGCCTCCCCGGGATGAGGCCAACGTCGTGGATGAGGTACTCCGTGGTGTCCTTCTCCAGGGTGATGTTGAGCATCAGGGTAGAAAGGTTCCACAGGAGCAGGCGGTACCTCTCCCAGTCCCCCCCAGGGGGTAGCCAGTTCACTCGCAGAGACCTCAGCCAGCCACCACCACCAGCCTTCAGCTCTGAAACCTTCTGGGGAACTGAAATAGAGAGCCAAAGGGTGGGTGTCAGGAGGATGGAGCCAGGCTCTTCTCAATGTCATCTAGTGATAGGACAAGGGGCAGTGGGTGTAAACTGGAAAATAGGAGGTTCCATATAAATATCAGAAGGAACTTCTTCCCACTGAGGGTGACAGAGCACTGGAAGGGGCTGCCCAGGGGGGTTGTGGAGTCACCTTCTCTTGAGACGTTTAAAACCCACCTGGACATGTTCCTGTGTGACTTGGTCTAGGTGATCCTGCTGTGTCAGGGGGATTGGACTAGATAATCTTTCAAGGCCCCTTCCAATCCCTGATGTTCTGTGGTTTCACTTCCCACAGGCATTGCTGGACATGACACTGACATCTCCCACGTGCCAGTCAATACAGGAGATCTATTTTAATTACTGAGTGTGTAAAATCTCAGTGTTCTGCCAGGAAGCATGGCTGTACTTGCATTGTAACAGATAAAGTTCATCCTTGTCAGACTGGCTGGACATCATTACAGCCTCATGGTATAAAGCTTCAGTCCCTGAGATGTCCAAATTCCTTACAGCAACATTCCTCAGCTGGTTCTGCTGCAATAGGCACCCTTCTTTCAATACCCAGTGATGTGCATTATGTTCTCGGACCCAACTTTCTCTGGGAGTTAGATGGAGTCTAATTCCTTTAGCATCTGTAAGACTGACTACCTGGATGGGATTTCTAGGTACTCAACTTTGAAAATACAGGGTCTAGATCACAAATTTGGGCATCAATGCTTTGAGTGAGGGCCTGAAGCTCTCCTTTCAGATGGAAATGCTAATTGTAAGGTCTTTAATGGCAGGCTAGACAAACAAAAAAGACATGCATGTAACCAGTCCAGCTTAGCATTTACAGGATATGAAAGGCTATTCAGGTATCTTTCAGCCTGTACTTGAGAATGAGGAAGTAGCTGGATATGTCAAGGATGTGCCCTTCACATGAGAACTTTACTTGCAGATGATAAATATTATCTAAAATAAATGCTCTTTTTCCTCTCATATGCACACACACACACACACACATTTTCTGAGTTTTGGCTCTGAGTCTACTAACAATTTATGCATCATTCCTCACACACTTAAAAATGCTTTCCCATCTACATTCTGCCTGGGCCAGGGTGGTGTGGAGTAGAAGACACACCTTTGCGACCAGTAATGCAGTGGGAATATGATGCCAGGATTTTTCAGGTTCAGAACTCATACAAGAGACATGTGAAACAAAACTATACTTCTCAAAGAAGAGAAACAAAAGATATCCCAGGGCTGCCCTGATGGTCACATGCTTGACTACCAATGCTGTTGGTAGTCAAGAAAGCTGAGACCTAATCTTTTCCTATTCATAGACTTGTGATTGGAGAAAGGATAATGTTAGACCATGCAAAATGAGAAAATCCATCAATAATTTGACTAGATACAGACTTCCTCATAATTGAAGTAATTTTGTACACTATTCTGAACTGAATTCAACATAACAAAGTCAGTCAAAAATGCAGTAGTGTGGAACAGAGACTCACCCAACCATAATGTCCAAAATGCATTATTGTTTCCTGCTGTCAAGCTGTGCTGGAGCTGCTTTTTGACTGCCTAATAATTAACTGTTGCCAGAGCCAGGAAGGGGTACTCCTGGAATAGTATTTGCTCTTTATCTTATTTTTCCTGGAATCCTAATCATTTTGTCTCCTACAATGATTTTCTACAAGGCCAGCATAGGCAAAAATAGCACTGGTGACAATGTTCCTACTGAAGCAGAAGACTTACATGTCCTGCCAGTTGCCATTCGATCAGCAAACAGTTCACCACTGACTGTGCGGGCAGTGACCTGGTAAAGACGTCCTGGGGTTAGCTTGTCAAAGTGAGTCTTTGTGACCGATGGCTGTAGAGTTTTGACTTCCTTTACTGATCCTAGATGAGACAGGGTGATATTATAGAAATCGAGGTTTCCTGAAGGTCTTCTCCACTTAACTTTTAAAGTATCTAAGCTGTCATCGTTAGTCACCGTCAAATCCAAGACTTCAGCCGGGGCTAGAAAGAGAAAATAAGAAACAGAATAAAATGCTTCCATTGCAGAATATGTAAGAGCTGTTTCCTCCAAACTGCAAAAGTTAAGTTTTGCTTTTGAATCACTATATGAGATGGAAGATGAATGACTGTCCCTGAACAGCGAAAGAGCAAAGCCTGGTCACAGTGAAACTAAACCCAGCCCTGATTAAGATGTTCTGCTGCGACTGACAACTCTTATGACACCCACTCTTGTCTTGTGGAATAAAAATCTGTTAGCCATGTCTGCACCCACGTTAGTCATGATGACTATTAAACAGGCCAGACACATGCTGCTAAGAAAAGAAACGCCTACGTACATTTTGGTAAACACTACAGCATCTTTGGAGCGATGCTCAAGTCACATCAGTGTAGAAGGGACTGGAATCAAACCCCTTTATTCAAATGTTCCACCAAAAGAAAAGTATAGCCACCTCCAATATCTTAATGTCTCAGGCTTGGGGCACACTAGGTACTCAAAGGGGGACCATGCTGCAAGCTGGATGGAGTGGTTTTATGTTCTGGGAAAAATCTGTGAGATTTCTAAAATATTAAAAATTTTTGCAACTCACAACAGGAAGAAACAAAAGATTTTGAGGACATAAAATGAAACAAGAGTATGATCTCCAGGAGACCCAGTGCTAGGTGGCAACAGCACTCTCCTGTATGCCCTAGACGTCTCAATATTGCCCATTTAATACTAAATTATGCCAACACAGTGAGATTTCTGTAGGAAATCTGCACTTCATGTTTCTCAGAAATCAATGAAAGTCAAGTTATGACCCCGCTTTTTGCTTACACGAGTGTTTTACTACTGCTTTCTAGCAGGATGTCAGCTTGCTCTCTATGACCACAGAACTCTAGCCTGAAAAGCATTCCTGAGAGAAGCCCTTATTTCTAAAACTCTGGTTCTGTGATAAATAATACTGATCCGTGGAACAAATCAAACAACCCACATTCAACTTTAAAGCTCTTAATCTGCTGTACAGTTTTCATCACTTCTTTTTAAGAAGTCAAACTACTTTGCAATCCAGGGGAAAGAAGTCACAGTAAATATTTTCTTGCCGAACTCACAAGCTCTACATCTCCCATTCAGCTAAGTAAGACTCACGGAGTTAAACGGTCTTTAGTAGTGTGGAATAAGCAGACTACCTCAATTCACTGAAGAAATTCATACAAGAGTTACCATGAGTCTTTCTAAAAGATACAAGGCACTTGGGCTCAGATTGAGAGCATCTAGCTTTACAAGTTTAATGGAGCTGGCTACATTAAGCAGTGAGGCTAAGTTATCTGCAGACACTTTATAGGCTAATTTATCCACTGACTTTACTGCAGTGCTAACTTAGGGAGCTAAATAAGCTCATGGTGTCTCTGACTCCCTCCGTAGCCCTTGGAGAGAAATGTCTGCCAAAAGCAATTGAGCTACTGAAGTCTGGGAATATACACTTGGAACATGAACTATCTATTATTCTGAAATATGTCCCGTAATATTTCTAGATCATGGCCTTAGCTGCTGCTTCTGTTCTGTTTAATTCTGAAATCATACCTGTCCTGACTGTTTGAAAACTGCTGCTTTCCCATCCTACAGCCTGAGTTATGATTGAGAGGTTATACAGGTGGCCAGCTGTAAGTCCTGAAAAAGTGTACGAGGTCAGATGATCTTCTTGGTGAACCTCACGAACTGGGACACGATCATCCAGTAACACCAGCTTGTAACGATCCACGCGTCCAGAGCCAGGAGACCATGAAGCATGAATAGTGTCAGTCTTGACACTGACCTGAATGTTTTTAACAGGGGATGGCACTGTTGGAATAAAGAACATATGCTTAAGGCCTAGTGGTTATCTCTGCCATTGCATTGATTTTTGAACAGATTTAATTTAATGTGGAGTGTCTTTAGTGAAACCTCAACCCCAAATTTATGTCTAAATACAACATAACAACATGCAAACATTTATGTTAGTGATTCATGCCTTATTAATTTCTATGCATAATCAATAGATACTTACATCTAGAAGGTATAGCTGTATCTTGCAGGTATACCTATATCTAGTAGATATAACCTGCATCTTGCCAAGTCAGACAACTTGGCAAGTTAATTTCAAAATGCAGAACTGCAAAATACACTAAAGTGGTTTTGTGTAGATGAACTACAGTAAAGGAAATCCTACCAGTGGATCCACTTATGTGAAGTTCTGGGGTACTCTTATTTCCAGCAACTGCACTTAGGACGATGTTGTATTTGTTCCCAGGGATGAGACTGGTAAAAGTAGTCTCTGTTGTTGAAATTCTTCCTGGTACGGAGACGTCTTGTATCTTGTTGTTATTGTGATCAAATAATACTAGATTATACGAATCCACCTTCCCTGAAGAAGGATCCCACTGAACCTGCAAGCTTGTGGATGTAGTTTTTTCCTTATTAATTTCAAACCGAGCTGGTGGTAAGGGATCTGATAAGAAAGACAGGCAGAAGATGTAAGCTAAGATTTCTTGCATTTGAATCAACAGCATCACAAAAACCCTTCCAAAACTCTCCCAGTCCAATCATCATAGGACCGATGCTTTTCAAAAGGTCTTTTTCTTTCAGTTTGCAAACATCAAGTCACAGAAATCTATTCATAAACACACCTGCAGAATTAAGAACTGTTTGTTAGTTTTGTGTATGCACATCCTCACTCACACACACAGGCGCAGAAAACCACTTGCAGTTGTGGACACACATAACAAACTTGGAAATGACTGTAACAGCTTTAATGAGAAACAGCAAACACGAAAACCCAGCAAATTATTCTCAGTGTAATACAGCTTCATAGATATGGTGGCACCTGTGGCTTTCGTTTCCTACCACTCCTGCTCAATGCTTTATGATTAATGGGCATGAGACACAATCACACAACACTCAGGATTGGAAGGGACCTCGAAAGATCATCTAGTCCAATCCCCCTGCCACAGCAGGATCACCTAGATCAAGCTGCACAGGAACATCTCCAGGCAGGTTTTAAACGTCTCAGGAGAAGGAGACTCCACAACCTCTCCGGGCATCCTGTTCCAAGGCACCAATCCTTTGGTTAGCACCAACTTCACCCACTTCAAACAGATTCTCATAGGATATGCCTCTGCTCTGCTGGAGTGTTTTTCACATTAATTAAAACCCCCTCAAACAGTACAATGTGTAAAGTTTTAGGAACTATATTTAATTGGTACTCTAAGGAACTCTCAGCATTCATTATGTTGTCTTTCAAGATGTTCTCAAGCAAAATCACCTGTAAAATATGATGCACTCAAAGGGATGGCAAACACTGATCAAACCAAAAGACTCTGGTTGCTTCTTTCTCCAGCTGTGTTTTACTACTCATGCAAAACTTCATGCATATCAAAAGAAATGCATTACACACTGATGTACTAAGGTATTGGCATTTATGTCTCCCCAAAAGATGAAGCAATTGCATATTGAAAAGGTATCATAAAACAACCTAAGCAGCAAAATCAAGCATTCACACGTTGGGGAGTTAATGAATAGAAGTTTACATGCAAGTAGACACTGTGCTACTCTTGCACAGACAGGGTGCTACTCTACATCAGACAGGGTGTATGGTGCATCTGAGCCAAGAACTGAGTTCTCTGTATGAACAGTGCCCTAAACACAGAAGAATTAAGACCATTTTTCCAATGCAGTCATCGCTACCATGCTCCCTGAACAAAGCAGATGAAAGACTGTGAGATCACATAACTAAAACCTGCACTGTAAAGGCTGTGAAAGGACAAGTCAAACTTACCCTCACCCTAAGAACACAGCAGTAAGAATATCATAGGGCTAACAGCCCTTAAGCTGCTTTTCCTTCAAAGCCTGGATGGTGTAGAGGGTTTAATCACTTCTTATAAGCTCTGCTGAGGAGATACCAGTGCCAGGGCTTGGTGGTATGCTCTGTCAATGAAGTGTACTATGAATTGCAGGGGAATCTCTCTTTTCCTGGAGACAATGAAAAGCTGTCTGGACATGGTACTGGGCACCCAGCTCTAGATGGCCCTGCATGAGCAGGGTGCTTGGACCACAGAATCACAGACATTAGGGATTAGAAAGGACCTTGAAAGATCATCTAGCCAAATCCCCCTGCCACAGCAGGGTCACCTAGGACCAGACAAGCTCTAGAGGTCACTCCCAACCTCAACCATTCTGTGAAAAATACTGTGCCCTTTGAAAGCCAGGTCTCTGATTAAACTCACATTCTTCCTGTGAACGACAGACACATGAGCTCTTCAGAAAAAGAGCTGATGGGATCCATGAAAACATGGATAAACTCAAAGACTATCTCTCCCTCTGAACTTTTCCTATAAACATGATGGTTTATAAAGCAGCCAGGCAGAAGGATGGTATGTTCCGATGCAACTTAGTCTAGGTGATCCCACTCTGGCAGGGGTATTGGACTAGATCTTTTGAGGTCACTTCCAATCCCTAATGTTCTGTGAAAACCTAACAAAAATCAATAAATATATATATGACTACCTTCTTCTTTCTGACCTCTTTTTCAAGGCCAACCTAACTCTGCTTAAATCTGGGGAATAAAAATTCAAGTCGGAGACCAAGCACACCAAACTTCAGGCCAAACAGTTAAAACTTCACCCAATTACAGCAATTGAAACAGGGAGGTTTTAATGAAAAGTGTCAGGAAATCTTAACAATAGGCTTGACTACCAGCTCCACCTATAATATATACTAAGCCACTAAGACTATTATGTTGGCAAAAGTGAAGCGTGGGGGTATAATGTCATTCCTTGAAGGCAATTGTTCTAACCAGAAAGGTCAGACTTGGAGAGTCAGAAATAAACTCCAGCACCATATACGGTCAGATGCGCAGCCATCTGAAAATGGTTTAATTTGATAGGAAGAGAGTGAGCATGATAACTGTCAAGAAATTTAACTCTTTCTCTGACAAAGTTAGGACAAAGCTGACTGCTCACTAGCCCGGCAAAAAGTCAACAACAGTGTAATCCGCCAAATTCTACAAGAGGAGGACACCTACATGTTTCAAAGCACTTTTACTGTCCTGGACAGTCTGTTTTTGAAGGAGCACTAGGAAGAACAGAGTTGCGTGCCTAGAAGGTGAAGTTCAGAAATGCAGACTTTATCTAATCTATCTGCTCCAGAAAACAAAACACTCAGTGGTTTGTATATCCGCCAGAACAAAGGCACAATGAGATTGGGAAGTGCCTGGCCTGAAGGAGCCCGGGATGGAAACAAACACTTAAAAAGCCATTTACATTGTTATACAGGTCTCTGCTGGCAACAATGCAACGCTGATTTATCACAGAAATACAAAATTTTCACTAAGGTATTTTTATACCATTCAATACCGAATGAATTAACGTCTGCTGGTCTACAAAGGAATCCTCCAGAAGACTTAAGAGTTGTTTGAATCAGACTTTTTCTTTCTGGGAAAAGGATATGCTTTGTGTGCACAGCTGCTATGGACAAATTGTATAGGAATGGTAGATAAGGCTACGTCCAGCCCCAACGACGTGACTCAGAAATACAGACTGCAAACAGAGAAACAGCCCTGCCTCACGCAGGACTCAGACACAGAGATCTATAAGCTCAGGATTGAGTAAGAAGGACTTCCTGTCAGTCTCAACCATCTTCCTACCATATTACCCGTTTTTTTTCCCTCTACTTTTTTTGGGGGGATCTGGTTTAGGGATGAACTTGTGGAGTATACACAGGTGTTGGACTCTATGATCTCAAGGGTCTTTTCCAACCTGAATGATTCTATGATTTTCCCTATTTATAAAACAATAACCAGCTTCACAAGGACTCTTCTAGAAGGGAGTTGACTTAATTTTCCTTACTAAAGACAAATATCACTTACTATATTCCTTACTGAAGACAAATGTCTTTGAGATGATATGCAACACAGAAGATCTTTAAAACCTAGAAAATCATAGACTCATTAGGGATTGGAAGGGACCTCGAAAGATCATCCAGTCCAACCCCCCTGCCACAGCAGGATCACCTAGACCAAGTCATAGAGTCAGTCAGGGTGTTAGAAGGGACCACAGGATCATCCAGCTCCAACTCCCCTGCCATGGGCAGGGACACCCCACCCTAGATCAGGCTGGCCAGAGCCTCATCCAGCCCAGCCTTAAACACCTCCAAGGACAGGGCCTCCACCACCTTCCAGGGCAACCCATTCCAGGCTCTCACCACTCTCACGGTGAAGAACTTCCTCCTCACATCCACTCTAAATCTACCCATCTCCAGCCCTCTTGAGATGATGATCATAACCAATACATGATCATGGATTATAGGATTATACAGCCTATAGTCAGAGCCATGGAACAGTAGTTGTTCCTACAGATGGCAAATAAATCAGATTTGTCTCCAGCAATTTGAAATTTACATAGTGCACACACAGCCAAGCCCTGTGATTCTGTGAAAGTAACAAGAAAGGACTGACAGGTGCACAAGTTGTCCCAGCTTTATAATGTCAACTAACTTGTGCAGCTCCATGAGCTGTTTTATGTATATATATTCCAAACACATTAGCAATGGTAAATATTAATGTGACATAAATACATGGCCTTGTGCCTCCTAACATCTATAATCTCAGGTTTGCAGTGGAAAATGTATCTGTAGCACAGAGCTGATAAATGGTGTTATCAGCTTTTTATTCATTTCCTATTCTACCTAAATAGCTTGAAGACCAGCACCGCCAGTGCGTTCGCATGCCTGTGCCTATCCAGCTTACACAGTGCACACACTGTATTTTCCACCACTTTGGAGCACTTATTTTAGTCCTGCTCTTAAATACCTGCCATGTTACATTGATAACCCACAGATCAAAATTTCTTGAGTAAAGAGACTCCACCTTTCAATATCCAACTTTCAAACAACACACACTTATTGTTGTAACCATGACTTCCATGGAAAATTAAATGCTTAAAAGGCCAAATTAAGTTCAGGATTTGGTCCTCTCTAAGCCTTTACACTACAAGTGCAACTACTGTAGGAATTACTCATCACTTTAATCTGAAGTCATCTGTCAGAACAGATCACATTCAAAATTTTTTAAAGTATTGTGGATTTTATGGGCTACTTCAGCACTTTGTATAGGAAGAACGATGAATCACAGAGTCATAAAATGGTAGTAGTTGGAAGGGACCTCTGAAGATCATCTAGGCCAACCCCCTGCTACAGGAAGATCACCTACAGATGACAAAGGAACATGTCCAGGCAGTTTTTGAAACTCTCCAGAGACTTCATACAATCAATGAAAACTGAACCTACAACACAAATGAGCACATAAAAATTTTAACAGGATTGAATATGAGCCAAAAGATAGCTTCTGAAATTAATCTGCAGCTTTCTCTGTGTACATGTACTGTATCAAGACAATACAAGTGTTCAAAACCTCCTCTGTAAAAGTAAACAAGAGGTGGGATTCCTGTCACTTAACTTCAGCCACGTAACCTTCAGTTGCCTGGTTCAACCTAGGTGGTTCTTATAGTCGGTGAAGAAAGCTGGTCACCTCTAGCTTTGCCCACCTTCCTCAGGAGAACCTCATTGAGGACCAAGGTCAAACACTGTATTTTTAGATGGACCATGATATCTCAGTTCTACTACCATTCAAATCAGTAGGAATTTTGTTTACAATATGCCTGAAGATACTGCTCATACTTCTATATTCACATAATAGTTTCCAGAAACACTTGCCTACAGATATTCAGGCTCAGTAGATCGTAAAACAGAACCGCTGACATCAAGCTTACACAGGCACAGGTGAAGAAGAGGTGCAGAAAAACCACTTTAAAATGCTGCTCCTGGTGGAAACACGTAAAGGAATAATCGTCTCTCATTCTGCACTAGATTGCTGACAGGCATAACCAACCCTAAATATTCTTCAGAAAAAAACCCTCACAAGTTTTTCAAGTTACTTGTGTAATTTGAACACCTCTACGCAATGCAACTGATGTGGCTGAATCACGGGAAGCAAGGAAGCATGGAACAACCCGAGAAGCTGTCTTTGCAGGAATCCTCCCCGGTTCCTCAATTCTTATTTCATGCTTTCGATCGATGCCTGCTATCCAAAATCCAACCACAATCCTCACTTCAACTACGGTCCACTAATTTTCAGCATTTCAACTTAAACTTCAATCAGACCTTCCACTCTGACATCACCTACATAAGATGAGTACAATCAGCAGTTGCTTCCAATCACTTTTATCTTGCAGTCTTCCAAAAACTATTTACTGATAAGAAGAAGAGATGACATGTGCAAGCTACAGTCCTAATGATTATGCGTTAATCAAACAGCAGTGCTATCTTTTTCCCTGTTTCTACGCAAGCGTTCAATTATAGATCTGTACTATTCAGTAACGACGGTGAATTATACCTGTCACTCTGGCAATGGTTGATTTATTCTTTCAATTTTCAAGTTACAAGTCATCAATATTAAAAAATAGTTGGCATGATGCATGGCATGGCTTTAAATCATTGCACAGAAACCATTTCTCACCTTAGCAAGTGACTTGACTTGTACTTGATGTATAGCTCTCACTCCAGCAGACTTATCACTAGGCTTTTTTTTTAATGAGTTAACAAAGCAAATTAGTGGTGGGTATTTGTACAGTTAACACAGGGAAACTGGTCTGATAGTCAATGATGTCTCTAAACTGGCAATTGTTAAGTTGTTAAGCTAAAGCAACCTTCATTACTAACACTGCAAAGAGCTAGCAAATCAGGCATTTAATGATGAAACTCATTTAAGACTTCTCACTTTGGAGTCTTGTGTTTCAGCCGTTAAGAGGATAAACAACACTAAGGTTAGTGCACTGAACAAAAATGCTAATACAGGTAGAAAGAATACAGTTCTGCCACTGCAGCCTGTGGCTCTGTGTCGTTCATTGCTTCACAGCCGAGTTGTTTACATGTACACAGAGACAGGCATGCCGAAAGGAGGCTTTTCTTGACAGAATGCTGCCAGCAACACTTTTACAGCCACGCATGATGTGATGCTGTAAGTGCCCTCTGCACACAACTGCACATCCTAACCTCCTCCTGGCTACATTTAAAGAAAACAAACAAGCAACAAGTTTTCTTTCTGAGTTTTACACTCTGGTTACATGAAAGTATACAAATGGGAAGTAGGTTATCCTCGACCAGGACCTGCCTGCCATGAAACTGACTGTATTTTAAACTTTGCAAATAAACTGACACCTGAGGAACTACAAGGCCAGTGGGTCTGCACGAGTACACGGATATTACAGACCACCACTTGTTCAAGCATTCGGCTGGACTGCGGTTTATGAGTGCGGCAGAAACTGACCAAGCCTCCTCGCAGCACCTTCTCCTTCCCAGCCTGCTGCCCAAACTTTTAGCAGCGGGGAAGGAGAGGTCTCTCAGGTGCATTCGGGTTTGCCGTGCCTGTAGACGCATCGCCCTCCTCCTCCAGCCGGCCGAAGCGAGGGAAGGAAGAAGGAGCCCGGGGTTCCTCCCGCGCACCTGCCGCGTCGCGGTCCCTACCTGTTTGCACGGAGATGTTGACGGCCTCGCCGTGGCCCATGGGCTCGATGCGGAGGCGGTACCAGGCGCCGGGCTCCAGCCCCCGCAGGACGCAGCCGTAGGAGCCGTTGCCCGCCGGGGCGGGCTGGCAGCTGGCGGCCGCCCCGTCCTCGGAGCTGCCGCTCAGGGTGAAGTTGCAGCGGCGGCCCGCGGCCTCCCAGCGCAGCCGGACGCTCTGGCCGGCGACGCGACGCTCCGTCACGTTGGCGCTGCATCCCGCCGCCTGCCCAGGCGCGGCCTGCGGGGAGAGAGACAGCGCTCAGAGACCTGTCGGAGCTCCCGCAGCCGCCAGCGCCCACCACGGGCTCACGCACCCCCACCCTCCCCACCCCGGGCTCGGCTGGGAGCTGCGGGGGGCGACCCCGCCCCGCCGCCTCATCCCTTCACCTTGGTCAGAGCCAGCGCCGTCCACAGGGCGAACCCCGCTCCATAGCTGAGCATCGCCGGCCGCTGCTAACCCCGAAAACCCTNCGCCGGGCCGCCTCCCTCACACCGGGGCTGGCGGCGGGGGGGGCTGCCCGCGGCTGAGGAGGAGCGGAGGAGGCGGGGGAGCCGCTTCCCACGCTGCCATCCTGACCCGGGCTGACACCGCCGCGGCCCTTCCCGCCGCCTTCCGCAATCAGGAGCCCATTTCCCCCTCCCACCCCCGCGTCTCGCTGCGGGGGACGAAGCGCGGCCACACAGGAGCTGGCAGCGGGTGGCTGGACCCGGGTTGCCGCCCCCAGCTTCGAGAGGGTCCCACCTTCCTCCCTGGGCCGACTCCTCTCCCACCCACTCCCCGTCTTTCCGCGGCGCTGTCCCGGGGCTTCTTTCCCTTGTTGACTGTGGTTTTTGGGATCCCCTCTGGCGGTGCCGTTGTTGGGGGGGTTGACACCACTCCCACCTCATGGCAGCTGCACCTCACTTGATGCCACCTTTCCTTGCTTTGTGGCTGCCTCGCCTTGCAACCACCTTTCCTCCCATCTGCGTCTCCTCACAGCTGCTTCACCTCATGCCCACATCACCTCATGCCCGCCTCGCCTCATGGTCACCTTGCCTTGTGTGCCCATTCTCCTCATGGCTTGCTCACCTCATCTCTGCATTGCTTTATGGCCACCTCACCTTGTATGCTGGCTTTGTGCCTGCCTGTCCTCACACCCACACCATCTTCTGGAGCACCTTTCTTTTGGCCACTAAACCACCATCCCAGCTCCTGTATCCCAACCACGGCTGTTTTTAGTGGTTTGCCATAGACCATCAAGGTCTCCATCCCCTCCCAATCTCTGCAGCACAGCTGCTGCAGAAAGGAGACTCTTGGTAGAGCCTGACGTCAACCTGCTGCCTAAAGCCTGATGCAGCAGTGGAGGAGTAGCCTGTCTGTCCATAGTCATGTTATCTCAGCTTTTTGTTTTGTTCTGCATAGACTTGTGTCCTTGAAACGATTCTTCATCCCCAAGCTAAAATTACACCCACCATGGAAAGCAGGAAAGTCTCCCAGGTTTGAGGCTGTACGAAATGAGCTGTGCACAACCCCAAATTGGCTGCAGCTACGGCACATCTCTCACTTTCTGTCTTGCAGACCCATCTTCTTGTTTAGATTTCAAGCCTCTTAAAACTTAGTATATTTGTAGGTGAGGGGGTGAGAGAGAAGAAACATAGAAAGAAGTGTTCTGGACCTTCAAATACTCAAGTAGTTGATCGTCTAGGAGCCATGGGGTAAAACCGAGACTGCATAAAGGGAGAGGAGTTTGATGTTAATTTTCTTCAATGGGATTGAAACTTTTCTGCATCGAAAATCCAATCTAAGATCTCCTTTTAGAAGCAGCATCTCCAACAAGTTCACCATCTATTTCTCTTTTGCCCCGTTTTAGGGAGAAAAAGGTGCTAGTGTTTACAAATTTTAGTCTGCCTTTTACAGGAGCTGCTGCTGTAGGGTTTTTCAGGGCATCAGCCTGTCAAGCAAGATCCAAATGTCTGAAAAACCTTCTCTCTCGCTATTCCATTTAGAAATCAAAGGTCTGAGCACTCACGAGTGGTACGTGCACCTACAGAAAGGTTTGTCTATCCCAGAGGAGCTCTGCGCCTGATCCTAGGGACATGGCACTGAAAATGCTGGGTTTTACTCTGCAAAGCTTGAGATGAGTAACAGGTTTGTGAACATCCCCTTAAGTGATGAGATAAATAAGTATTGATTATTGTGCCATTCTCAGGCCCATCACTGAACAAGATTGCCCTTGGAAGAGCTGATAAACTAGCCCCAAAGAGGATAAACAAACAGGGATAAACAAACCACTGAAGGGAAATGCAAGGTGTGTGTATTGGATCTAAACTGTGAGTAAAATAACATGGGTGTCTTGTAATCCGTTCAAGGTGAGTGAGTTTTGCAGTGTAAACGCATCTGTGGATTGCCAATGCTTTTTGGACCTACTGGCATAAACCAAACCAATACTGCGGCACCAGAGAAGAGAAAATCTGAAGGTTCCTTTGCATGCTTGAATTATTTTAAATCACAGAACCCTGGGAATTAGAAGGGACTTCAAAAATTACCCAGTCCAATCCCCCTGCCAGAGCAGGACCATCTAGACCAAGTTGCACAGGAACATGTCCAGGTGGGTTTTAAGCGTCTCCAGAGAAGAAGACTCCACAACCCCTCTGGGCAGCCCTTTTCCCTCTGAAAATGACACTGTTCAGAGTAACCTGCCTGTTCATGGAAAGTGGAGTTCACATTGTAAGGATTTTTGGAAACTTTAATGATCTGAATTTGCAGGGAAGATGTAATTCAGATATGTAGGAGTAAGTTAAGCAGATGTAATATGTGAAAGGAAAAAATAACCCCGAGAGTGCAAACTTATAAAAATTCAGGAAAGGAAGTGAACCTACCACAAATAAAATTTAAAGACTCTTGGAAATGTCTGTCTCTTCCAACTAACATAAGATAATGTGTGAAAAGGGAGCCATCTCCACAGTGCTCATAATTTAGAAGCTCCTATTTTATTACTCTTATTCTTGCTATCATAAAATTTTTAAGACTACCTGTCTGTATTATTAGAGGAGCTGGGAGCTGGGTGTCTTGAGCTTTGGAAAAATGAGACTGAGGGGTGACCTCATTAATGTTGATAAATATGTGAAGGGTGGGTGTCAGGAGGATGGAGCCAGGCTCTGCTTTGTGGCATCTAATGATAGCACAAGGGGCAATAGGTGTCAGCTGGAACATAGGAGGTTCCACATCAATATGAGAAAGAACTTCTTCACAGTGAGGGTGACGGAGCACTGGAAGGGGCTGCCCAGGGGAGTTGTGGAGTCTCCTTCTCTAGAGATGTTTAAGACCTGCCTGGATGTGTTCCTGTGTGACTTGGTCTAGGTGGTCCTGCTGTGGCAGGGGGATTGGACTAGATGATCTTTTGAGGTCCTTTCCAATTCCTAATGTACTGGGATACTATGGTTAAGGGGTTTGAGACTTTCTTTTGCCTGTTTTCCATCACAAAGCTGCTGTCGGGGTAGGGCCTGACACAGATGTCTGTGGTGGCCCTGGAATAAAACAGGATGGCTCCATCAATATGTTGGTGGCAGTATATTTATGTAGAATAGCCAACATCATACGAGTAATTATTTCCAGACTGGTATTGAGCAAGGGGACATTCAGCAAACCAACAGCCACACAGCCTTTAACACTTACCGATCTGTGTGGCAAGCCAAGAAACTAATTAAAACAGAAAAAAGTTTAAAAAAAAATAACTGGAAGTGAGTGTTGGGAGTGACCGGACGTGTCTCTAATAGCAGGCTCCAAAGTCCCTTTCAGACACTTTCCCAAGGTTTCCTGACTTTTTTTGAAACACCAACCTCTCTCTGTGTCCCTCTAATCAAGAGGAAATGGGCTTTGCATATCTTTTGTCGCGGCTTGAAAGTGCAAGCTGCAGTTTTACTTGAAATCCAAGGCTACTCTAAACCAACCGCTTTGTTCGACTGAAGTGCTACCATTACCCCCCACACACCCCAAAATGAGCTTGTGCTCACAGCCGAGTAATATCAAAGCTTTACTTCTGCAAACAAGAGGACAAAGACTAAGCAAATGCAGTTTGTAGAAGATACTGCCTTCCTTACAACAATACTCAGTGCTTGTTTAGTCCATGTGTTTTCAAAGCGTCGTGGTCCTGCTGTGGCAGGAGGATTGGACTAGATGGTCTTTCGAGGTCCCTTGCAATCCCTAATATTCTGTGATTCTGTGTTAAATCCAGTTAATGTCCCTTCTAGTTGGACAAAAATGGTTTTAACTTGAATCTAAAGATGGGAACAGAGATGGAGCCCAAAGATTGTAAGTTTGTGCATTGGTATTGTTGTCTGTAGATTCACTGGAACAGGCTGCCCAGGGGGGTTGTGGAGTCTCCTTCTCCTGAGACGTTTAAAACTCATCTGGATGTGTTCCTGTGCAACCTGGTCTAGGTGGTCCTGCTGTGGCAGGGGGATTGGACCAGATGATCTTTCAAGGTCCCTTCCGATCCCTGATGTTCTGTGATTCTGTGCAATGTCCAGACTGAGCTGAACACTCAAAGGGACTAAAAAATACATGAAGCCTTTCTTTTTTCACGGATATACTTAGAGTGCTTCTCATCAGGATCCTGGTTTGAAAGTTCTGACCTTGACTTGCTCAGTGTATATCTCTTTTGAGGTCCCTTCCAATCCCTAATGTTCTGTGATTGTAGTATCTTGTGAATGAGGAGAGGAACCGAGTTCATTCTGTTCCTACACAGGAGGCAGCAGATTCAGCTCCAAGGATATTATTTCTCTAGCACTGGTGGGATTATTTCTTAGGACTGCTGGGGACTGTTTGGGTAATACCAGATTATGTAGGACATTTCCATTTGGAGGAGACCAATGTTCTGTGTGTGGACATGGAATTAAGGTCAGCCTGCCTGCACCATGCCAGAATAATAGTTTGAAAGAACTTAAGCTATGGAATTAGGTGCAGTGCATCCATCATCAGCTCAGTCTCTTCCCCTCAGCAGCGGTAGAACAACAGTATTAGGGTCTGTAAACCTGCAGACCCTGGGTTCTTTGGGTCAGCATAGTCCTGGGTGACACTACTACTCCTTTCTCCCTGTCTCTACAGATGTTGTTCATACCAGATTGTACAGTCTGCAGCTCTCCCAAATAGAAAACACGTTTCTTAGCCACAGGTAACACCCCAAGCAGTAATTGGAACAACTTCTTTGCCTATCCCAATACACTGAGTGCAGTGTGGTCTCCTGGAGGAGAAGCCACGGGCTATTTAGAGATTATCAGTTCAGTGCTGATAGGGTTACAGTGACCAGTAACGTCCTGAATGCTTTAGCTCTAACAGCCCATGCACATTTTGCAAAGGTTACTCCAGGACTCCTTTGTAAGATGAGTTAAAGCATTCAGACTTCACATGCTTTGATCTGTAAACCATGTCTGTAATTTTAGGACTCAATTATCCTAAATAAGGTCATAAAACACAGTCAGTTAGAGCTAGAACTTCAACAAACCAGTGGCAAAGCTTAAACTCCTGAAAGGCTTCCGCCACGTCCATGAGCTTTCCATCGCTCCCGAGCATTTCCCTCGAGCTTAGAGATTTTCCCACCCCATTGTGCTCACCAGGATTGTGCTGAACAGAAGAGGCAGATTTTTTCTGCAGCTGTGCTACTAGCAAAGGGCACGACCAGCACGAACAAAGATCCCATCAAAATAAAGAACAAAGCTTAGTTCTGTAGCTGTTGGGGGTTGTTTTCCCAGCCCATGAGACATCCACCTGTAATAGCCATCAGGCTCCACAGAGTGGAGCAGGTTTAATAAGAATCGATCAGTAGTTCAGCTGCCTTACCTCTTCCGTAGCGCTGGAGTACTGAAGGGTAGTTGTTGGAAATGAGGTTTTCTCAGTTACTGCCGATTTCCAGTCAAAGTAGAGGTTTTCAACGACATTTTTACTGAAGCGCTCAGTGGCGTTTCTGATGAACAGCTCTGTGCTGCTTTTCAGCAGATTTTCAGGCCCAGGGGTAACAGCATTTAAAGGTGGGGGTGTAGTTCTAGTGTCCCATGCAGAAGTGTCTGTATCTTGGAGATCTATGACAAAGAAAAGAAAGTCATTAAAATCATCTCTGCAGTTTTATAAATGATGCTTTAGCTGCCAATAAACGTGCCTGATACTGCTTGTGGGTATTATAAGTCCACCCGTCAGTTCTATAGCTTCTTAATAATAAATCATAGAATCATTAGGGGTTGGAAGGGACCTCAAATAATTAATTTCCCTGAACTTTCATGCCCTTCATTTTAAATACAGTCCATCAGCGATTCTGAAGAGAAAGATTTCTCTTGTAATTGGCAGCCCAATATTATAATTCATTCCTTTTTCACTTGCCGCAGGCTATGTAAATGCACGTAGTAGTGTCAGCTTTCACAGAATCACAGAACATTAGGGATTGGAAGGGACCTGGAAAGATTGTCTAGTCCAATCCCCTGACACAGCAGGACCACCTAGACCAAGTTGCAGGTCTATATATCCAGGCGGGTTTGAAAAGTCTTCAGAGATGGAGACTCTGCAACCACCCTGGGCAGCCCCTTCCAGTGCTCTGTCACCCTCACTGTGAAGAAGTTCCTTCTGATATTTATATGGAACCTCCTATGTCCCAGCTCACACCCATTGCCCCTTGTCCTATCATTAGATGATGTTGAGAAGAGCCTGGATCCATCCTCCTGACACCCACCCTTCACATTTTTCTAGACATTTTTTCCAAGCTCAAGAGACCCAGCTCCCTCAGCCTTTCCTCTTCAGGAAGGTGTTCTCCTTCCTTCATCATCCTCATTTCTCTAGGCCGGATTGTCTCCAGCAGCTCTGTGTCCTTCTTGAACTGAGGGGCACAATACTCCTGTTGTGGTCTCACTACGGCAGAGTAGATTTTGTATGGACCAAACCCCCACCTCCCTTTGTGACTCCATGGGCCACTTTCTCTTCTGCCTCTTGTCAGTGTGAGTTTAAAATATGTCTTCATTCCAGACAACTTTTCAAGACAATTTGTTTAAGAGAAGTTTTTTGTTCAGCATATGTTTCCAAGATAAGTTTCTTGTGCCCACATGGGATGCTCCTCAGGACTATGCAGAGACCACAGTAACCCCTGACTGCTCTCTTAGGTTCAGTTAGCAGCCATGTGAGTTAACTGAGGGGTCTGGAACTGTATCGGTGGGTTTGCTTTTTTAGTCACGTATCCTTCAGAGAATGCCAAAGCTGCAATCAGAGCGCAGGAAAGATTTTACTACACATTTTTCCTCCACGTTTTCACGTCTCTTCCTCCCCATTGGTATGTATTTAATATCCTTTCTTTGTGGCTGTGAGGGCAGGGTTCAAGCTGAGGTGGCCTCTACATCTGGTAGCATCACATTTCAGCTCAGGGATTGGAATTACACATTGGCCCCTTCTCCTCGCAGAAAGCTGTGCTGCCATTGCTGGAGCACTGCTGGTGTGCATTGGCTCAGTGCCCAAGACACTTTGCCTGTCCTTGAACTGGGGTCTACCAGCATTACAGAACCTTGTTTTGCTGCTGAGCCACTGGGCTGGTTGCCATTTATAACAATTTTAGCTCACAAATCCTCTAAAAACAATGCAACGACTGGGTTAAATTGACCCAGAAGCTTCCACATGTAATTACTTGGCGTGCAGTCATGATGTCTTAGGCGGCCAGTGTGTGACTACCTTGTACCCAAAGGAGTGAGTGTGCCTCCATGAAGTCAACAGGACAGGTTTCTTTCTGTGTGTGTGTGTAAATTTGTATGTTAACCCCTCCTGGATGTGTTCCTGTGTGACTTGGTCTGGGTGATCCTGCTGGGGCAGGGGGATTGGACTAGATGATCTTTTGAGGTTATTTCCAATCCCTGAGGTTCTGTGATTCTTTGATTCTGTGAACATGTTTATCACAGAATCATAGAACATTAGAGTCAGAAGGGACCTCGAAAGATCACCCAGTCCAATCCCCCTGCCACAGCAGGATCACCTAGATCCAGTCTCACAGGAACATCTCCAGGTGGGTTTTAAACATCTCCAGAGGAGGAGACTCCTGTCAGTACTTTCATTTACATCCAGAAATAAAACTAAGATTGTAAGCTCTTGTAAGAGACACTTTCATGCAAGTGTTTCCTCTGCTTGCCAGCACAGTAAAATCACCTGTTGGGGAGTTTGGGATCCTTTTGGAAAGGGTTAGTGTGCTGGGGTGGGTTGATACCCAGATTAAATGCTTCCCCTTCTTTTATCTATCTGAACAAAAATCTCCAAGTCTCCATTTAATTACAAAAGAAATTTGATCAAATAGTTTCCAAATCAAGGCACTGAAAAATATACTGCCTAGCTCAGCTTTCTCTTATAGCCATGTAAAGGCTCTAACTGAACCCTCAGGATGGTCCAACACTGCACAATTGTCCTCATGCTGCTGCAGAATCCCCCGCAGAGTGCCTGTAGCGTAGAGTCTGCTGGGGTCCTATTCTGCACACCTATGAGTCTGTGAAGGGTGAGTGTCAGGAGGATGGAACCAGGCTCTTCTCAGTGTCATCCAATGATAGGACAAGGGGCAAGAGGTGTGAGCTGGAACAGAGGAGGTTCCACGTCAATACGAGAAGGAACTTGTTCCCAGTGAGGGTGACAGAGCACTGGAAGGGGCTGCCCAGGGGGGTTGTGGAGTCTCCTTCTCTGGAGAAGTTTAAAACCCATCTGGATGTTCCTGTGTGACTTGGTCTAGGCAGTCCTGTTCTGGCAGGAGGATTGGACTAGATGATCTTTCCAGGTCCCTTCCAATCCCTAATGCACTGTGATACAGCCCCCACCAAACGGACATGGAAGAGTCTGGCAGGGTGAAATCTGTGCTGAAGCTATTGTCAGCTGCTGCAACAAACCCATTAGGTGACACAATCCAGACTGGCTCCAAATACCATGTAAGTCCTGGTTCTAGTGGATCTCTCTGCAGAGTTCTCTGAAGGTCTGTAGTAAGCAACTAGAAATGGCAGCCCCAGCACTTGGAGCCTCCCAGTTTCTGTGCCTCCCAACTACTTCCAAGTGCAGCAGGGAGTAAAACTTACTGGTAGAGATATGGCTGGAATAAAAGTACATCTGAGTGATCAGCAGCTGCTTAGGGAAAAAAGGCCACTCATCTGGTTTTCTAAATATAGAAAACCCAAGTTAAAAACACATTAGAAAAAACTCTTGGCTTTGTTTACAGAAAAATAGTAGCGATCCAACAGGAAGATGAGTTCCAGTGCAGTTGTGTTTAGGAAAGCTGCTGCTGCTGCTGTGTAAAAGGGAAGCTGATGCTGCCAGCAGCAGTTACTGGGCACAGCAGCCAGGGAAAACTGGCATTGCTGGTGCAAGAGCTGAGGGGAGAGCTTGACCCTCCTCTTGGTCCCCAAGAATGTTTCGCCAGCACTTGAACAAGCTCTCCATCACTGTACAACCCAGCTCACCTCGTTAAGCTCAGGTCTGCTCTGGGTTTCCAGCTAAAGGCTCTTTCCCCACACAGACTGACAAGGGTCTGTTACCTCGAATCTGTGGATGGAAGCAGCTTGCACTCAGCACTGTGCTGTACTGGGATGTCATATGATAGATCATATGTGCCAGCACTTTCCATGTATCCCTACATTAGACTGACTAGTAGGGTTCAGACCTGCCCTGGCTTCATGAAAGTCAGGATCCAAGTCTGTTAAGGTAAACCACTATGTTTCCAGAGTAGTCACCCTCATAACCTTTCCTTGATAGCAGGCATTGATGAAAGAAAATTATCATCAGATGAATGGAGCATCTCTCATATGAGGACAGGCTGAAACAGTTGGGGCTGTTCAGCCTGGAGAAAAGAAGGGGGACCTTCTTTTGACCTTCCAGTGCCTGAGAGGGTCCTACATGAAGGCAGGGGAAGGTCTTTTCAAGAGGGTTTGTACAGGTAGGACAAGGAGCAATGGGTTCAAGCTGGGAAAGGAGAGATTGAGGATGGATATTAGAAAAAAGTTCTTCAATGTGAGAGTGGTTGGTGACTGGAATGGGGAGGTGGTGGGGGCCCCATCCCTGAAGTCATTTGAGGTCAGGCTTGATGAGCAGCCTGACCTAGGTAGAGTTGTCCTGGTGCAGGGGGATTGGACTAGATTACCTCTAGAAGTCCTTTCCACCCTAGAACATTCTATGGTTCTATGACTCTATAAGACACCAGGAAGCAGATTTCTACATGACTTGAGTTCCAAATTTGTAAACTAGAAAAAACATCACCTCCCATCTGGACATCTGTGAAGGACACAGTAATCTCAACAGTGGGATTTTTCATAAGTGTTGAGTGTTGTTCTGGCAGTCTCTTTGGAAATCAGTCATAAAACTGTTCATGGGAGCAGAGCTGCAGCACTGACATGGATGCTGATCACTAGTGGCTGAATGATGTACAGTGTGTGAACACACCATTGGAATCATCAGTAGCACACCCAGGAGAAGTGATGACACTGACTAAGAGCATGTACTGCAGGCTCTATCCATCTGTGCAACAGCAAGCTGCTTACAAGAAAAGGAAACCCGTGTGTTTTGCATGTCTGATGAGCAAGAGAGCTGCTCAGCTGACAAAGCACTGAGACCCCTACAGTGGTGTCTTCAGATGAGCTGATGTGGTGCAGCTTTCTGCAGTCACTCACCTCGTACCTTATTAAAGCAAAGTTTGAGCAAACTGTGCCTGAACTGCCAGCAAATCACAAAATCACACAGAATCACAGAACATTAGGGACTGGAGGGACCTCGAAAGATCATCTAGTCCAATCCCCCTGCAAGAGTAGGATCACCTAGATCCAGTTGCACAGGTGAGTCTTAAACTTCTCCAGAGAAGGAGACTCCACAAACCACCCTTGACAGCCCCTTCCAATGCTCTGTCACCCTCTCCGTGAAGAAGTTCCTTCTTATATTAATGTGGAACCTCCTGTGCTCCAGCTCACATGCCTTACCCCTTGTCCTATCACTAGAAGACACTGAGCAGAGCCTGGCTCCATCCTCCTGACACCCAACCTTTCAATATTTATAAACCTTAATGAGGTCACCCCTCAGTCTCCTTTTTTCCCAAACTCAAGAGACCCAGCTCCCCCAGCCTTTCCTCGTCAGGGAGATGTTCCACTCCCTTCATCATCTTTGTGGCTCTGCACTGGACTCTCTCCAGCAGTTCTGTGTCCTTCTGGAACTGAGTGGCCCAGAACTGGACACAATATTCTGGATGCATTGTGTATGAGTGCATCTAACTCACTGTCAGCAAGACACGAAAGGAGAAGGATAAAACAAATCAACTTTTTAGCTGTCTAACTACTTTTAAACAGACCACAAAGATAAAGGCTATTTACAAACATGCTTCAGGCTTCTGCTGTGTGTAGAGGTGTGACCCAAGAACAAAATCCACCAAGTGTTCTTTATTTCCATCTAATGCAGAGCTTTTTAAAACTGCAAAATCTATGCTACTTGAATTTTTTTTACCTTTTGTATCTGAAATGTTGTAGGAGTTAGTGAAGTTTGTATCTCATGTCAGAAAGGTCAAATATCTCCACATTCCAGTCTAATCCTGAGCTGCTCTTTTACTTGTTTGTTTTTGAAATGTTGAAGTAGCCACTTAAAGTGTCTTTCAGCACCAGTGGTGGCAGAACATCCCAGATAAGTGTGGTGGTAACATCACAGCTCTGTCAACCCTACTTCTGACTCTGCATAGCCCCAGCTCACCTTGACTGGGTTTTTTTTTGTCACTGAAATGCATGTAGACTCCATGAACTCTCTACTGGAAAGAGCTCAGAAAGGTAGCTGCTATGTAGACACTTAGGACTTGGTTCAATTGTCCAAACACACCTGTCTAGTGCAATCAGAACTGCTGCAGGGCATCTGAGACATCAGCTTAGGGCTCTCATAGTGCCTATGAGATCTCCTGAAACATCAAATAGCAAAAAAGCACCTATGCTGAGACAACTGCAACCTTAACCACCGAGAAGCTCAAACCCTCTCCATCCAGCTGCTTCAAAGAGATCTACACAAAATAAATTACACAGAATCACAGAACATTAGGGACTGGAAGGGACCTCGCAAGATCATCTAGTCCGATCTCCCCACCGCAGCAGGATCATCAGACTTTGGTTCATGCATAGTGTCTGGTATTTTATCTATTTGAGACTGCAAACAAAACAAGAGATTAAAAGATGCCGTAGCTGTTATTTGAATTCCTTGCCCAACTCATTTTACGACTTTGTGTTGTTTTTAAGAACTTGGCACCTAACAGAACGTAATAAAACCATTCACTTCTACAAACCAGCTGCTCTTCCGCGTGATGTCCACAGTTCTAGGGTTCTGCAGATACAGTTCCTCATAGAATCACAGAATCACTCTGGTTGGAAAAGACCCCTGGGATCATCGAGTCCAACCATCTACCCTACCTTACAAGTCCACCCCTAAACCACATCCCTCAACACCTCATCCAAATGATCTTTAAACACATCCAGGGATGGTGACTCAACCACCTCCCTGGGAAGCATACAGCTAGGACTCGTGTCTCCCTATTTGAAGTCACTCTCCACTTGGTAAATAGTTTTTGGCCTGCAGTGGTTTTGAGGGCTTTTTGGCAATACTGGAGGTGCCACAGAGCTGTTAGAGAATCTAACTGGGTATTTTATTGAAACTAATTCACCCTGGGAAAAAAAAAGAAGCTTGTGGAACTGTTTACACAACTCAGAGGTGGCATTGGCTTTAGTGTGTTAGCATAAGAGGTGTTCTGGGTGCTTTCCAGACACGGCTTGTTCCACAGTTGTTAATGTTCTGTGATTCTGTGGTTCTGTTATTTACATCCATCAATTTTTCCTCTTTGCAGTCATCCTTCCTTCTACCTCTTCACCTCCTCCATATTTTCCTCCTCCCTGTTTCTATTCCTGTCCCATTGCCTGGATCACAGAATCACAGAACATTAGGGATTGGAAGAGACCTTGCGAGATCATCTAGTCCAATCCCCCTGCCAGAGTAGGACCACCTAGACCAAGTCACACAGGATCCTGGGCTTAGAGAAGCTCTGACCCCAAGAGCCAGGTAGAACAGAACAGAATCCCTGAACAGAACATTAGAGGTTGGAAGAGACTTCAAAAGATCATCTAGTCCAATCCCCCTGACACAGCAGGATCACCCAGACTAAGTAACACAGGAACATGTCCAGGTGGGTTTTAAATGTCTCCAGTGAATCTCCTCATGAATTTGATGAGAACTGAATGTGATGATCTCACCATCTCGAGGGAGGTCAATNAGGTCTTAGTGCTATAGACTGTTCCTCTCTCTGCACAGAATCTCCTCATGAATTTGATGAGAACCGAATGTGATGATCTCACCATCTCGAGGGAGGTCAATACCCCATGGCCCTTCTTCACATTAGCTGTTTGAGCCAGAGGCAATCATGGGTTTGCACGAGAAGGACTCTCTGACCTTAGACTTAAAACTGAGGTGGGATTTGTACTTAAAATTAACCCAACTTCCACAAATAGTCATCTAGGTCAGGACTGTAGTAAAAAATGCATTTCCAAACACTTCTCAGACAGTGATTTGAAATCCAAACTGAGGATCAGACTTTCCACAGGCTCAGAGAAATCGTGTTTGGCATCTGAGTTGGGTCCAGAACAAAAGGTAGCTGCGGCTGTTGGCTTTGGAGCTTGTCCTGTATTGGAGCTGATAAGATTTTTGGGATGCAATTCAGTGAGTCACTCCTTTGCCAAAGTAGAACTATTTTTTCATGAGCACTGTGAAAGCAAAGGGCAAATTATAGCAAAATGGTGTTAGTCAGAAGTCAAAAAACCTATAGCCGTTACAGCTCCAAAGACTCTGCTCAGGTTTTACTGTCTCACACAAATACAGACACAATATGATATTTTAGGCTGATCCACTGCTGTATTCACTGAAAATAGACAGATGTTCTTGTAAGACTAATTTAACACACTCAGCATAGAAATCTTGGCGTGCATACGGGTGTCATGGATGTCAAGACCAGCACCATGGGCATTAGATTTTGTTCTTGTAGTAATTATTAGTATTATTCTTATTATTAGAAAAAATAATAGCTTAGTTCTTGTTTGGGTTTCTGATATGCCTGAGTCACAGAATCATTCAGGTTGGAAAAGACCCTTGAGGTCATCAAGTCCAGCTGTCAGGCCTACTCTACAAGTTCACCCCTAAAAGAGATCCCCCAACACTACATCTAAGCATTCTCTAGACTCATCGAGGGATGGGGACTCAACCACCACCCCAGGCAGCCCATTCCAGTGCCTGACCACTCTCTCCAGGAAGAATTTTATCCTGATGTCTAAACTAAACCCACCTTGTTGAAGCTTGAAGCCCTTCCCTCTGGTTCTGTCACTGAATATCTGTGAGAAGAGACCAGCACCAACATCTCTACAATGTCCTTTCAGATAGTTGTAGACAGCGATGAGGTCTCCCCTTAGCTTCCTCTTCCTCAAACTAAACAGCCCCAACTCTCTCAATCTCTCCTCGTAAGATTTATTCTCCAAGCCCTTCACCAGCTCTGCACTTGCTCCACCACCTCGACGTCTCCCTTGTACTGAGGTGCCTGAAACTGGACCCAGTACTCAAGGTGCAGCCTCACTAGTGCTGAGTACAGGGGGACAACCACCTCCCTTCTCCTGCTGGACCCACAAAGTCTGCCTGGAATCCTTAATTAGGTAATGAGGACCATATAGTACTGTTGATCAGACCTTCCCAGACCTGTCAGAAAGGAGACAACTGACACAGCAGGACTTACAGTAGATCTATAGGCCTGTCCATGGAGAGAACATCAAGGACTTCATGGTAAATTCATTAAAGGGCTGAGAACAGCAAGTAGAAGAGAAAGTGCTTTAATACACCGCGACAACTGTCTTACTAAATGTTTTTCTTATTTCTGGTGAGGAATTAACCTCACTATACTCTGCAAGAAGAATCACCATATACTAGAGATTGGAAGGGACCTCAAAGTTCATCCAGTCCAATCCCCCTACCAGAGCAGGATCACCCAGATAAAGTTGTCCAGGAACATGTTCAGAAGGGTTTTAAATGTCTCCAGAGAAGGAGACTCCACAACCTCCCTGGGCAGCCTGTTCCAGTGCTCTGTCACCCTCACTGGGAAGATGTCAATAGCATCATCAGGAAAGACTGAGAACAGGACATCAAGGACAATGCTATTAAGCAGCACTCAAACTGTTCTACCTTCCCTTTTGCTGTGGGTATGGAAATGAAGAACCACACAGGCATCTCAACGCATCTACACGTGTGTGCACCGTTCCGTGCATCTCAAAGTGCTAGTGCAAGGACTTTGGAGATTTTTGATTCAGTTCATCATTATTTTTAGGATTCTGAATGTCCTCACGTATAAGTTACCTAAGGGCAAAGTGAAGCTGTGTGAACACATAAGTGTGTGAGCAGCATCTGTTCTAATCATGCAGAGCAACAACTCTGCATGTGTTTGATTTTCAGATGTCTTCTTGCTCTTGATAGATTGACTCTGGACGTCTATGATAAAATGAATGGGGAGGAGAAACACACCTTTCATACACCCATATTTTTAAAAAGTACCAGGAATTAGTATCCACAAGTCTGTTTAGAAGTGGAAAAGGAAATGACACAAGAATAGTGATCTGAGCACTTTGATCCAAAGACTGGGAGCAGAGAAGCTCAGAAGCCCCACGAGTTGTGAGAAAGGCAGCACGTCTCCCAGCTACTCTTCTTATGGTTCTTTAAACTCTTGACCACTATGAAACCACAAAAATGTATGAATACAATATAATCATCTTAAACATGTGAATTAGCATGAAAAAGAGATTTTTTGTTAGCAAACCTCCCGGGATCCTTCCTTGAAAGGGTAGCTCACCTTGCTTCGAGCACAGGTTCACATAAACAGCCTTTCCCTTCTCGCTGGCTTCCAGCTGCATCCATGTATGAAGGTACTTCTTGCTTTGCTTGGCCATGACCTTCTGGCCTTGCTTTGTGAGAAAGAGTGAGCTGTTGGCCACCTTCAGGAGCCCATCCTCCTCAAGACAAGTCCACCTGACTGCCTGGGGACAGTCGATGACGATGCTGCGAGATGACAGGGCAGAGCGTGTAGAGATGCTCAGGCACTGGGCAGATTTCACGTGGAGGAGCCTGTCGTCCGCCATCCACTGCCACTGCTGGTTGAGGCTGGTCATGTTGCACTTTTCCATAATGACCCCTCTCCTTTCTGAAAGACACTGCTGTTTCTGGACATGGATAATGAGAAACCCTTCTGCAAGAGGAGAAGTTCACAAAGGTACAACAGATCCCACATGATTATTTAACAAAGACAACACTTTTGATGGCGATTTAAAACACATCAGCAAATACATCACAGGACCACAGACTCTCTGTCCCTACTACACAAAACTGCTGGACTTTCAATGAGATGTCTATATATGGAACCTCCATTTAAAACAGAAACCAAGCGCACCATCCACGTGACACCAGTGCTGGTAACACAAGGAGTGAGGATGCAAAAAGCAAAGAATTGTGGTGAAGGTCAGATGGATCTTTTCATTTATGAAGACGAAGTTCAGCTGAACGTAGAAGAAATACGAGAACATTTAACTTTAACAGCCTACTTTGTGTGCCTGAAGGCACACAGACATCGACGTGAGATCTTATCTTGTTTTGTTTGTTTTGACACAGTATTTTTACTACTCAATTCACTGCCTGGAAATCATCTTAGTGATGATTTTAGTGAATCTCATAGGGTTTCTGAAGAAAAGGGAGGAGGAGACTCTAAGAGGAGACTCCCAGATCTGTGCTCCTCTCGGTGCCTGTGCTGTTACAGGCTCTTTACTGATAAGGAAGTATTATCTTCCTATCAAGTAAAATCTGTTTCCCTGGATTTACTCCAATGTTTCTAGCTGTTAGTTTTGTGACCTTCTTAATTTATGTTAGATTAGCTCTCCATGCCACCACAACACCAATCACTCAAGAGAAGAGGACCACAACACATTCCTCAAACACTCCCCCAGTTACTAAAGCAAAACCCACATTTGTTATAGAAGGTGGAACAGGTTATTTCAAATGCAGCCTCCCTGCTGCATCTTGCTCTTACTTTAACCTCATTTACTCAAATGTTTCCAGCTTCATTAGTTACAAAGCCCTAAACCAAACATTTGTCTCCCTTGGTTGAAGTTTGTCACCCGCCCTGGTTGCACAGACACGGGCATTTTCTAACTCAGCATCACAGAAAGCTCCTGGCTCTGGAAGGTTCACAAAGCAGGAATAAAAAAATCCCAAAGCTCATCTCCTGGGCGATCTAGCAGGAGATCTTAAAAAAAAGAAGAGGTTTCTCCAGCGTAGAAGGAGACAGTTTGTTTTGCTTTGGAAAGAAATCCAAACAGAACGGGCTATGTTGGCCCTGCCCCCATTCCTCTTTTACGAACCCCGGTGAAGAAGTGACTCGGTTCTCCAAAGCCATCAGCAGCGCCGGAGCACTCTGCTTGGGGGCACAAAGAGCAGTACAGCAGGGGTGAAGTGGGGAGAGACACTTACCTGAGAATGTCAAGGCAAGACAGGTAGAAACGAGGACGTGAAATAAAGAATCCATTTTCCCTCTAGCAACTCTCCATGCTTCTCTTAAAAAAACCCACCTCAGATAAGTGAAGCGAAGGCTAGGAAGGAAACGTGCCTTCACAGGGGGAAAAGTCAGTGACGAGCACTTCCTTCTATTCAATTGTTTTGGGGAGTTTTACACCACTTTGTCTTTCAAAACTCTTTGGTTTGCTGGTTGCTGTATTTTGGAAAATTGTGGGTTTTCAAACACCTTGGAAAAGAGATTGGTTTGATCTCTTTAGACTGAAAGAAAAGGGATTTTGGTTTTGTCTACTTTGTTGGTTGTGTAATTGTACAATTCTGCAGGTGATGGTGTGGAGCAAGAACAGGCTGGATTAGGTAGGGAACAAACACACAATATTGTTAAGTATGTGGGGGTTTGTGCAGTCTCCTTCTCTGGGAACATTTAAAACCCACCTGGATGTGTTCCTGTGCGACTTGGTCTATGTGATCCTGCTCTGGCAGGGAGATTGGACTAGATGATCTTTCTAGATCCCAAAACCCACCTGGATGTGTTCCTGTGCGACTTGGTCTATGTGATCCTGCTCTGGCAGGAAGATTGGGCTAGATGATCTTTCTAGATCCCTTCCAATCCCTAATGTTCTGTGATCCTGTGAATCGTCCAGAAAAATCTTGATATTATCATAGAATCATTAGGGATTGGAAGGGACCTCGAAAGATCGTCTAGTCCAATCCCCCTGCCACAGCAGGATCACCTAGACCAAGTCCACAAGTTCTAAAAGCCAAATGGAGGGTGGGGAGAGAAGGGGATGATGAGGAAGCAAAGGTCTGAGGTCTGCACTGGGTCTTACACAAACTCTTCTTGAGGGACCAAGTCATTCTGGTTTCCCTTCCATTCAGGATGTCCACCTTGCTCCGTGCCAGTGGGACATTGCCTGTGTCCTCTGGGCTGGCTCTCCAGTGGTCGGAAGTTATGGTGGAGGCTGACCAAATTGCACTGGTCTGTTTATGGGGGCGGAGTGTGTGGTGCATGAACAACTCTAGACAAGAACAGAGACTTCAGTCAGTATTTTATATCAAGTGTAATTTATTAGCAGTATGAAGCAAAGTCAACATCACCGTATTAAAAACTTGTTGTACCCTGTAAACAGACCTCCCAGTGCTGTAAGTCATAATAAGTCATAACACCAACGTTGATTTTCTCTTAAAAAACCACCTCTCACTGGACAGTGAAGGAAACAGTCATAGCAGCATCTTCTGTCTTGTATAACCTGTACCACTAAAGGCATCTATCTCTTACTGAGGGAGATAGAGCAGATAACATAAGCAAAAATATTAATAAAAGACAGACAGATCTTTAAAATCCTTATCATTTCATATGTGCTGCAAAGGGTTCTTTTAAAAGTAAAATGACTCACACAACTTACAAACACACTGGATGTGGGTCTGTAGCAGAAGCATGGTCTAGGACAAACGACAGCATCAGGTAAATATGCACACACACTGACTAACAGACATTGTGCTCTGCAACTGCTCTGCAAGACCTACGGTAAATACACCTTGAATAGTTAATAGTATGAAGAACATGTACTTCCAGATAAAATATTAACTGCTTTTGAATATCTTCAAAACCAAGACTTTTCATTTTTTTTATTATCTCACCTTTTTTTTTAATGTTTACCCCATAATCAAACACTTGCAGTTTTAGCAGCAAGAACGTTATGTGGCCAAGAAACAAGCTCACCACATAATCAGTAATAGCACTTTACAGTACAGTTGACAGTCCATTCACGAGACAGTTTGCAAACGTTAAAGCATTTATACACTTGATAAACATGTCTTCTGTAGAAGTTCCAGCGTCCATCTGGCTGCAGCAGTAGCACATACATACATTCCATGTGGCAGATACCAGTATCACAGAACTAAACCCACCTTTAGATATATAGACGAGAAACCCGAGTGCAGTTTCAGCACTGTACCTTCCTTATAAATCATTTTTGGGAAGCTCACAAATACATTCATATACAGCAAGGGTCCAGCAATCTCTACACTTTTGCCAAACCGCCTGCAATCCTTTCCAGCAGTTGGCCTCAAAGCCGCTCTTCCCACTGCAGGAGACTTCTTGAAGAAGCTGCTGGTAGGTAATGAAACAGATTACCTCAAGAGATTGACGTTCGGTTTCAGCCTCCTCGGCTTCACTGGACTGCTTCTGCTGAAAGTCTGCTTTCATACAGACTCAGTGCGTGGTGCACGAATTCGTACTGTTCGCTGGTCTGAACCATTCCACCCCTGAAAAGGAAACGTACTGGAATGAAATACTAGCTCTTAAGAGTGCCACGACCTCCAGCCGCTGCCAACCTCATGACCACCACGGAATCACAGAACGTTAGGGATTGGAAGGGACCTCAAGAGATCATCCAGTCCAATCCCCCTGCCAGACAACTTCAGCGTTTCTTCTCCAATTTTGACTTAGAGTTTGCTTGAGTAAGTGGGAGATTTGCCTGAGCAGAAGTACTTTCTTTGTAGCCATCCAGCATGTGCCCAGCATGAACCACCAGAGGAAAGCATCTGGCATCCACATTGTTAACACCTACGCTTGAGATTCAACACATTCAAAGGGAATCCTTTGCTGTCTCTTGGGCAAAGATGCATGGACACAGCAACACTACTGATGGAGCAGAAGCAAGGGAGCAGTCAGAATCTGGCCTTTCATTTTTGTCCTTTACTGAAAATGCAACCTTTGGTGACCTCCAGATCGCCTGTGCAGGGAACAGCTCTTCCTGTCCTCTTTCTAACGCCTACAGTGCATCCTGTCTGAACAGCAGCCACCTAAGAAATTTTACAGCAGTGACTCATTTCATCACCAGCAAGACAAAAGAGGTTACACATGACCATAAAAAGGACTAGTTAGAGTCACCTCGGACTAGACGCCTACATTTAACACCTTCGTCTGGTCACAAGGTCTTTCTCAGATCTGACTACGAGGATAAAGTCCCACATCTCCAATGCCAGCTGCAGTGTGGTAGGAAGGGGGTGACATTCTGCAGGAGGGAGGTGTGATATTCAGTTAGAGTGGCACCATTCAGCTCTGAAACTAAACTGAATGCCCTCCTCACAATAGTGAGAACCTCCATGTGACCCCCTCAGACACCCTAGAAATCAAAGGGCATACAAAGATACGTGAAGAATGGTAAAGCTGCCTCAACAGGTACTGTCCTTCAGTATTAGAGAACGTTACCTACAGTCTTAAGATCCTTTTCTTCAGTGCTACTGGACAGTTAAATAGCTGGGAAAAGCAGAATTAAAACAATACCTACTTCTTTAAGCAGGCGACCAGCTGTCTGTGCTCCTCCAGTGAGGTCAGGCAGCTGCAGAACACCTTCTAGTGAGGTGCATGACTATGAGGATATGGTGTTCCTAAAACACAGGCCCTTAAATGGTCCCATCCGGTGCAAAATGCAGCAGCCTCTTAGCTTTGCCAAAAAAGACATCCACAAATTCATAACTCTTGGCTGCCTGCTGCCTTCAGCTGCTCTCCTCTGAGCCTGTCCCCGGCCTGGAGGTCCATCAGGAGTCTAAAGGTGATGGGAGGGCTTTGCTCTGGTCCTCTGTGTTGCCTTGCCTCCTTCCTTCCTCCTCACTGCTGTGTCCTGCCCTGCCCACGCAATCCCTGCCTATCTCCCCCATCAGTGTACCCCCAAGATGTTCTCCAAGGGAGTGCATTTCCCAGGTTAGATCCGCTGTGTGGAAGGCATGGAGGAAGGGAGCGTATCCAGGGAGAAGGATTTGGCAGGAAGGGCAGGTTAAACCAAGTTTGGCTGCACTAGTCCATTTGTGAGGGTGATCCTTCCTCCTTGGTGCTGGGGTAACAGGCAAAATCCCCAAGAAGGCATGAATGACACTGGCTGGGTCTGAACTCAGAGCTCCCCAGTTTGTCCTTTGTTGATGAGAATAACCACGATGCTATGATGCTGCTGAACCCTGTGTGGGCAAACCAACACACATCCCTGTCAGCTTAGGGGCACCTAAGTCCTGCACAAAGGTTTAGCCAACTTGACCTTGTCAGTGCTATCATACAGGGGATTCACAGAACTGCAGCACCACGGATGGCTAAGGCTGAAAGGGACACTTACTAATCATCTAGTTTCAAGCCCCTTGCCACAGGCAGGGACATCTTTCACTAGATCATGTTGCCAAAGCCCCATCTGACCTGGCCTTGAACACTTCCAGGAATGGGGCATCTAACCCCTCTCTGGGAAATGTGTTCCAGCGTCTCACCACCCTCACACTGAAGAATTTCTTCCTGATATCTAATCTAAAGCTGCCTTGTTTCAGCTGAAAAACATCACCCCTCATTCATATCACTCTGAGGATAGGTCCCTCCACATCTTCTCCACAGGCTCTTTTCAAGTACTGAAAGTGTCCTATAAGGTCTCAACGGAGCCTTCTCTTTTCCACGCTTAACAATCACAATTGTCTCAGCCTGTCCTCATAGAGGGGAAACTCCAGCCCCTGATCATATTATTGCCCCTCCTCTGGACCTGCTCAAGCAGACTGATGTTTTTCTTGTCCTGGGGACCGCAGAGCTGGATGCAGTACTTAACAAGAGCCAAGTAACAGGAGAGAAACACCTCCCTTGACCTGCTGGCTGTGATTCTTATGCAGCCCAGGATATAACCGACTTCCTGGGCTGCAAATGCACGTTTCTGGGTCCTATCCAATATTTCATCTGCCAGTATCCTCAAGTTCTCCTCTTTGTTCTTGTGCAAGGCTCAGGTTTAACAGCAAATAATCATCTCTGATGCTCAGACATCACTTTGTGCAAAAGGCTGCAGGGAAGAGGATTTCAGGAGGAAATCTGCTCAAGGAGGGAGGTTTCCTCCTGTGTGTCCCTAGTGTTCAGAAGGGATGTCCTCATAGCTACGGCACCTCCGGGTGTGCAGCCTTCATCCTTTGCCAGCCCACGCTGCCAGCTCCTCTGTGGGCTGCTGAGATGCTCTGGGGTAGTGCTTGGAATAACCAGCCTCTGGTTACTCCCCAGGACTCGGGGAGCTAGTCTGCCTGGGCAGCAATGGGAGAGGGAAAGGTGCTTTACTTTGCCCTCTGGCTTGCTGCTGGTGCAGCTGGATGCAGTCTGCTCCAGCATGGCTGTGATACAAGGCTTGAGTTATTCTTTTTAACCTGAGGTGATTAGTCAAAACATTCAAACAATGAATTGACGCACACTGGAAACTCGTTTCATCCTGTCTGAGGAGCCAAGAGCAAAGTTATCGGATGTCATTCCAAGAATGTGCCTCTAAGGTTAAGAATGTACAGTTTCTCGATGTCACAGAAAGTCTTGAAGATGCCTCACATCAAACATTTCCTGTTTCTGTTGGAAATCATAAAAAATGCACTGGGGAAAAAAGTGAGCTGAGCGAGCTCTGCCTGTGGGTCTGAATCTCACAGAGCATGGATGTATCTCCATCCTCGATCAAGATGGTCCATTTCCTGCCTGTGGGTCAGCACAGACAGTTACTGCCAGATCCATTCACCCCTTAATTTACCCTGAACAGCTAAGAAGAAAAGCAGCACCTGGACAGACCTTACCCAGGAACAGCTCTCGCCTGTCTCGTTCCCTGTATGGAGATTGTTGTCTCAGGCAACGCCTGAGAATAGAAAGAGTTTAGGTGCTTTGAGCAAGATCTCTGCAGTCTACTCCTATAACATGAACTTGGGAAGTCCATCATCAAGTCCAACCATCTACCCTACCTTACAAGTTCACCCCTAAACAACATTCCTCAACACCTCACCCAAACCATCTTCAAACACATCCAGGGATGGCGACTCAACCACCTCCCTGGGCAGCCCGTTCCAGTGCCTGACCACTCTTTCTTGTGAAAAAATTCTTCCTAATGTCAAGTCTAAACCTCCCCTGTTGTAATTGAACCCAGTCCCTCCTGTTCTATCACTAATTGCTTGTGAGAAGAGACCAGCACCAGCCTCTCTACAACATCCTTGTAGGCAGTTGTAGAGAGTGATGTAGAGAATGATTCTGTGATTCTGTGAAGTACTGGACTGGGGGAGAGTGCTGCAAACCTTTCCCAGTGAGGTGAACAGATAATATGTTTGGAGTGCTGCACATTTCGAGTCGATAATTTAAAACAGACTCAGAAATGTTCTCTTAGTTCTTCCATCTTTTACACTGCTGTGATTTTTTTTTTTTTAGCCAGGCATTTCCCTTGGAGAATTTTACACTCCAAGGGCTCATGTTGCCCTCTAAGGATCGCTTTACAATCTCTTGAAGGTGTGTGAGAGGGGAAGGCAGAGGAGATCATCCATGAACACGGCCAACTATACAGATCCTGCGCCTTCCACAGTCTGTGGTTCCAGTATCTTTTGGAGCTCCTCGGAACACAAAGATCCTTTCTTGTCCCATTGATGTAAGAACTTTCTCAGTATTTCACAGAATCACAGAACATTAGGGATTGGAAGGGACCTTGAAAGATCATCTAGTCCAAGCTCCCCACGACAGCAGGACCTCCTAGACCAAGTCACACGGGAACACATCCAGGCAGGTTTTAAATGTCCTCAGAGAAGGAGACTCCACAACCTCCCTGGGCAGCCTGTTCCAGTGCTCTGTCACCCTCACTGTGAAGAAGTTCCTTCTGATATTTATATGGAACCTCCTATACTCCTGCTTACACCCACTGCCCCTTGTTCTATCACCAGATGACACTGAGAAGAGCCTGTCTGCACCCTTGTTTCCATTCACAGAAGAAACACATGTCAGAGGAAGTTAAGATGCTTAGAGGGACATTATATGACCTGGTGCCTACAGGAGGAGAGGGACGAGACTTCCCTGTTCTTGGTTCACCCCTGTTTATTTACTTTACACAAAATCCTGTTTCCACAGGCAGAATAAGAAAGAAAAGTCCAACCGAACCGAGAGCTTCCATTGTGCACAATAACCACATCCTCTTTTCCAACACAAATCTCTCCTCGGCCGTGATTTCATAAAACAAAGCGCTCTGCAACAATGCTGGCTCACGCTGCTCTGCTCCCAGGCTGTGAAGTCAAGCGGGGAATTGATCTGACTTCAGAACATTCTGCAACGAACGTGTCGCTATTTTCTCAAGCTAAGTTTGCCAGCCCCATGCAAAAGGATCCTCAGCACAGCTGAGAGAAGAGCAGCAGCAGCAGCATATTTGCCTCCCTCTGCTGCATAAAGAAACTACACACTGGGAGAGCCTGGATGTCCCAGTTGATCCAGCCTCTAACACAAGACCTCACCTCCTGATTGCCCTGTGTCTCTTGTGTTACAGCGCGATGCTGCTGACACCAGAAAGCTCCGGGAGGGGAAAGGAGCAGCGCCAAGAGCTGCCATCGCAAGAGCATCCCAAGAGCAGTGGCGCCTCGCACAGAAAAGAACATTCGTTATCCCAGAGCTAGGACCACGTCACCCTGACTATTCAGCTAATGCTGTCGTAACAGGGGAGCACACAACTGTTCCGTGTAAAGCAGCACTCAGCTGTGACAATGCTTTAGCCATCCTCACCGAACCATTCCAGGAATGGCTTCAGACCCATTTCAGCGTTGCGGTGATTTGAGGTCCTTTTGGGACTTACCGATCCACTCGTAGCTGGCAGACGATGCTCAGCGCGTCTACAACCCCTTCTTCCTTCAGCTGCTGACAACCAATGGCTGTGGCAATAAAACATCCAGTTCTTCCTATACCAGCACTGAAAAGAAGGCAAAATTCAATGGAAATTGGGGGGAAAAGCACATCTAAAGCCAACAGTCAGTGGGGCTTTATGCTTGAAGGCATCAAAGTACACAGGGGTTTCTGCTAACTGCACCTCTCACCATGAAGGTAGAAACGACCTAGCGCAGTGAGGGAGCAGTTCATAACTTGCTCCCTCACCTGCAAAAGGAAGAAAGATTTGGTGCTGTAATTCTCCAGACTGTATTAATGCCTGCTTGGAAAAAGCCATTTGGATATGACTTTTACTCCCTCTCCATAGTTTCTTGCTTAAGCAGTGTGGAATCCAGTGCAGCTCATCCCTGTCATGTTGCAGGAAAATATGAGGAAAATAGCTAAAACATGGAGTCTGGGGTCCAGATCTTCATGTGAGGCTTTATAGTGAATGCTTCACCATTTGATGCCCTACATTCTTCATCTCTGCAATGGTTAAGAATGCTACCTTCCTAAAACGAGCACTGCAGGAGTTAGTTGTGGGGTGTTCCAGACAGAAACTTCATATATCTGAGTGCAAAGTGCTCCCAGGAGTGTGTCCCTTTGCAACAGCTGAAACAAATCACAGTCTGCTCACCAGGGAATGAAAGACAGAAGAGCTGCAGAGACTCAAAGGCCCTCCCATCTGGAAGTGAAAATGTTCAAGAGGACTCAGCAATGTTAAATGTGTATGAGGATGTCTAATCACAGGGGGATACTGAGAGGTAAAACAGTCCATGTGAGAAAGAACCAAGTGAGTCGAGGATCCTGAGCTGACAGCCTGTCTGTTTGGACATCAGTATCAATGGGATCAATGTATCTGAAGGGTAATCATAGAATCACAATCACAGAATCATTAGGAATTGGAGGGACCTTGAAAGATCACCCAGTCCAATCCCCCTGCCAGAGCAGGATCACCTAGACCAAGTCACGCAGGAACACATCCAGGTGGGTTTTAAACGTCTCCTACATATGGTCTTTGTTCAGGAGGAGGACTCTTGGATGGGATTTGCTGTAGCCTTGCTCTGGGCAGTCATTTAGAAGAAGTACCACGAATTACCTGCAGTGCACAATAACAGGGCCTCTGCCCGGTGATTCCACCCTGTCCTCTTCTACATCCAGCATGAGCTGCAGCAGAGGCTGAGCACTGTCAGGGGTCTTGTGGTCCGGCCAGGATGTGTACCAGTAGTGCTTCACGCTCCGGGACTGACCCCCTTGCTGGAAAGGACATGAAGATTTTATACTCATGCTTGTAGTGGACAATTCTTTCTATTTCTTTCAACATTCTGCTAAAAAGACAGTAAAAATGTTCAGAGAGATTTAACAGCTTCCTTCTACTAGTCTCAGAGGATGCAATGGCAGGGAACAGGCATCCTTCCAGGGACACAGTTGTAAGAATCACAGGACATTAGGGACTGGAAGGGAGCTCAAAAGACCATCCAGTCCAATCCCCCTGCCAGGGCAGCATCACCTCACAGAACCACAGAATCACTCTGGTTGGAAAAGACCCCTGGGATCATCGAGTCCAACCATCCACCCCACCCCACAAGTTCACCCCTAAACCAGATCCCTCAACAGTTCATCTAAATGATGATCAACACATCCAGGGATGGCAACTCAGCCACCTTCCTGGGAAGCCCATTCCAGTGCTTGGCCACCCTGTGTCTCCTGTTCGACTCTACAGCAGGTGCTCATTCTCCAGACTGGGAGTTTATTGCTTTGTGATGGCTGGCACTGGATTTGTGCACTTGAAAACCTAGGTGCTTTTCCAGCTACATAGGTTCTGCTCTGTCCTTCTGACTACTGCTGACTCAGTTGGGAACTGTCAGAGATTCTTGCTAGACCAGCAATAAAATCTAAGAGAGATTAGCTCGATCTGGACTTCTGAGTCTGTATATTATAACATGTTTCTGCTGCCTTCTAAGGACATTATCATAAGAGTCTGATACCAGAATTACAAAAGTATTTAAGCTAAAGGTTTAGAACTGCCCTTCTAGACTAATCAAATATCATAGAATCATCAGGGATTGGAAGGGACCTCGAAAGGTCATGTAGTCCAATCCCTCTGCAGAGCAGGATCATCTAGACCAAGTCACACAGGAACACATCCAGGTGGGTTTTAAACGTCTCCAGAGAAGGAGACTCCACAACCCCCAAGTAATGTTCAATGTATGCCCTTTACAAAATCCCCACTGCAACTTCATGCATGATTAGAACACACGTATGGTTAGGAGCAGCACCGCTCTGATGCTGCTGGTTACCTTTATTGTGAGCTGACGGACAGTGTAGTTCTCGCACTCTTGAACCACATTAACGAGGACTTCAACCTTCCCATAGATCCCTCTTTTTTCTGGCCAATAAAGGACACACTTCTGCAAAGCAAGCATCAGCGTCATCAACAAACTGGACTCTGGAGCCACACTAATGTCTAATTCTTACACAGAATGTCTTTGTCTGGCAAGTTCAGATGAATTCAGCTGAGGTCTTATTCATGCCAACCCAAGTGAGACACTGCAGGTTTGTTAATGAATGACTTCACCCTGATTTTCAGGATCTGAGTTTTTCCACACATAGTTTCCTACCCCTGAACACTCCGAGTAGATGTTTTGATTCTTCAAATCTCAACCAAGTTCAGTTGTAGGAATTATTTTCTACATTCTAAACTAAAGATTGTTCTCCCCTAAAGCATTCTTTAATTAATAGAATTCAGTTTGTGAAGTTCACTCTTTCCAAGTGGGATTTTCTTCTGAGCAAGATATTCAGAATTTGTCTTCTCCTCACAAGACTTTCTTCTCTTTCATCTCCCGAGTCCTGGTACAACAAAGCATGTAAATGTGCCCTTAGATCTTGCTGACTTGAGTGGGACTTTTTGTGCATGCTAAAGTATTTTGCAGAATCACAAAGCATTAGGGATTGGAAGGGAGCTTGAAAGATCATCTAGTCCAACCCCCCTGCCAGAGCAGGACCTCCTAGACCAAGTCGCACAGGAACATGTCACAGAATCACAGAACATTAGGGATTGGAAGGAACCTTGAAAGATCATCTAGTCCAATCCCCCTGCCACAGCATCATCACCTAGACCAAGTCACACAGGAACATGTCCAGGAGGGTTCTGCTATGTGACAGACAGAGATTATTAACTAGAAATTAATGTTTTAAAAAAATCAACATTCTTGTTAGAGCTGCACATTATATACAGAATTCTTAATGGATCAGTACTCCTGTGCTATTTCTGCATTTACCTGACAAGCATCTATCAAAAAGGAGATGAAGAAATAGTATTTACAGTATGAAACCTTCTATTTTTTCCCTGCAATAACTTACTTCAACTTCACATTAATTTACATTAAAATATCTCCATAGTCTACCTGCAAGTCATCATCCCTGTGTATAAACATTTCTCTAAAAGTAGATGCTTATTATGGAGTGTGAAGTCCCTGAAATAAGGCTGGACAAGCTGACTTGTTCATTAGGTAAATAAAACCACCCCAACAATTAAGGAAAACTCACTTTCATACCTAATAACAGAAAAATAAATGCACTGAGAATACAGGTAGCTCTACAATAATTGAAAGCAATTGTTTGCATTTCCTCATGAACTCTTGCTGAAGAAAGAGCAAGAGAGTTCCTTACGTTACACAGCAAAATAAAACAATCATAGAATCATTAGGGATTGGAAGGGACCTCCAAAGATCATCTAGTCCAATCCACAGCAGGATCACCTAGACCAAGTCACACAGGAACGAGTCACAGAATCACAAACCATTAGGGATTGGAAGGGACCTCCAAGGATCATCTAGTCCAATCCCCTGCCAGAGCAGGATCACCTAGACCAAGTCACACAGGAACATGTCACAGAATCATAGAACATTAGGGCTTGGAAGGGACCTGGAACGATCCAGGCAGGTTTTAAATGCAGACCCTTTAAGAGAACAACTTGCCATAAAACATGACTCAAATCCTGCTCAAAATGACGTAGAAAGGAAACCCCATGAGTGAACTGCAAGGCTTTACCACCAGGTGTGAACTTTAAGCTGCTACTCAATACCCCGATCGCTGGTTGAACCAAATCATCTCTGCTGTATAAATACTTCTCTAACAACAGATGGTTATTACCTGAGTGGTGTGAGGTGTGGGGAAGCCCCTTTCTCTGGGATACAGCTGGACAATCTGACTGGTTTTGTTCAAATCCTGTCTTTTGCAGAATTACCAGGACATCCTAAACTTGCTGTCTCCCCGAAGGCATCAAGACTGGCAATAGGATACTCAGAAATTTGTCCCACAGAACGCGTTTGTGAGTTCCACAGTCCCCCCCGTGTGACACACATCATCTGCCAGCTCTGCTAACTCATGCTCCTCCCTGGGAGTGTAGCTCTTGGTGCTAATATGGGAAAAAGAAAAGTCCAAATACACATTGTACCCTGACAATCGACAATGGCTGAGCCAACCCCTGCTACTCCTCGATAACTGCGAGCCGGCGGCGCTCCCTACAAAGCCTTCGGGCGCTGCAGAAGAGTGTTTTTCTTGACTCCTTCCCAGAACTGGAATTGGCAACTTGCTCGGGGTGGACAATGAAAGGGGGCTGTTCATTAAACAACTCTCATTTCGCAGCCCGTCCACATTTAGTGGGACACAATGGATTATTTTTAACACGGTCTCTGTGCATCTTTTAAAAATGACAGTTGTTACTGCTGTAAAAAAACATCCTTACAAATAGAGCTGGGGTCAGCTGGTTGGGACACGTCTACGACGACGGTTATGTGGGAGAATGAAAATGTTCTTTGAATGTTAATTGTGAAAAAGGGATGAAGATACTCTACATAATGATGTGTAAAAAGATAAAGATGGGAGGGATAAAGGTATCACACACACATAGAAGATAATTAAACCTGAAAGAAAATTCCACTGGTCTCAAGAAGATTGGACTAGATGATCTTTTGGGGTCCCTTCCAATCCCTAATGATTCTATGATTCTAAGATTTAATTTTAAAACTGTTCAAAAGCCAAAATTCTCAACAGTGGTTGAGTGGTTCTGCTCTCATGTCTGTAATCAACAGGAGCTTATCAAGCCCAGTTCTGTGCTCTCCAGTTCAAGAAGGACAAGGAACTGCTGGAGAGTGCTGAGCACAGAGCTCCTGTACTGGAAACTTATGAGGAGAGGCTGAGAGAACTGACTCTATTTAGCCTAGAGAGGAGACTGAGGGATGATCTGATCAATGCTTACGAATAGCTAAGGCATGAGTGCCAGGAGTATGGAACCAGACTCTTCTTGGTGGTACCCAGTGACAGGAGGAGGGGCAGTGGAACATAGGAGGATCAAACTGGAACATAGGAGGATCAAACTAAACACCAGGAAAAACTTCTTGACTATTTTTAACAGAGCACTAGCATGGGCTGCCCAGAGGGGCTGCAGAATCTCCTTCTCTGGAGACAGTCAAAACCCACCTGGACAAGATCCTGTATGATCTTCTCTAGGAGACCCTGCTCTACCAGGGGGATTGTCCTAGACAATCTCCAGAGGTCCCTTCCAACTCTACCATTCTGGGACTGCCCAATCGTTTGCCTCATACTCATAAAAAGAGGAAGAATTCACTCTTTTGTATCACCATGTGTTTCTCCAGCCCCACTCTTCTCGACGGTTCTGGTTCTGTTCTTTGCTCTGCTTTCAGGACCCAGGTTCCCTTCCTGTATATTAATCTATTACAGAAGCTTCACCAGCACACAACCTCATAGGTAATCAGCAAGCAAGTAACAGCTATGATTAGGAGATTTCTGGAAGTGCTTCAGCTCAAAAAACCCCCCGAAACACTAACCAACTTCATACTTTCACACAGAAAAGCTTGTCCTGCCAACTTCCACAGTCCCCGCTCAGATTAATTCCCATTGGTCATCTTCTTGTTAATAAATGATTTTTTATTTCTGATGTGGTGCCTGCCCTTTGTTTTTTTGAGAAAAAATAGAACCACATAATTCCAAAAAGGAAGTTTATACAAGAAACACATGAACTTTGATTGATTTCAGCTCTTGTCATTCTCTCTGTGACAGAGCTCTAAGCTTAGACTCCTTCTATCATAGGTTTGTAGAATCATTAGGGACTGGAAGGGACCTCAAAAGATCATCCAGTCCAATCCCCCTGCCACAGCAGGGCCACCTACATCAAACTGCACAGGAACACATCCAGGTGGGTTTTAAACATCTCCAGAGAAGGAGACTCCACAACCTCCATGGGCAGCCCTTTCCAGTGCTCTGTCACCCTCACTGTGAAGAAGTTCCTCCTCACATTTCTAACCTATCAAGCTAAGAGCATAGTTTAAATTAGAAGAGATCAGGCACTCCTGCTGCAAATAGCATCTGCTGCTGGCTGTCCGACGGAGAGCAGATACTTCACCAGTGAAGTTCATATGCTGTGCGTAGCCACTAGCTAATCTCTTTTCTTGTGGACAGCAACTAAGTCTTCAGGAGGAACCTGCTAATGGTGGGAGAGTTCCTAAGGTTTCTGGAGGGGGCAGGTTGTGCAAACACAGCCTCTCTATATGGCCTGGGAACGATCTGAAATTCCCCACCCTTTCTATTAGGAGGAAATTACCACTGCCAGGACACAACAATGCGGGTAAACACCAGTGTCTGAAGCCTGTGTAACTCAAGTAAACACAGGGCTTCCTGACACAATGGCAACCACCAGGCACTTCTTTCAAGTCATTCTTCTTGCACTATGTCAGATGTGAGTGTTTAAACAGACAGCATTTCCTCACTGACATACTTGTTCCTTTGGCCAGTTAGGCAGGAGCAAGCTTCTGTTTTCAGAAGTAAATTCATTTGGGCTCTGGACACTAGTTGGAACTGTCTAGTGCAAGATGCCACTTGAATTGGAAATAAGTCTTGGGGTATTTTCCAGGAGCACCCTCCTTTCTCACACACACTTGTCTGGATTTTAAGCTGATGTTAGAAGTGGTCAAGGGCAGAATAAAGAAGTGCGTGTCTACCGAGTCTACATTTATACGACTGAGTTTGAGTCCTGGGAATGCACTCAGCATCTTGGTCCCTGGAGTGTTTAGACTAGGAACTTTGCCTAATTAAACTCTGTTTCTCTATCAACACGTAGCTTCAAGGGGAGTGTGAGTGGAGCAGGGACAACATGGCCCTGGTTCTCACCTGGTAAGGTGCTGAGACTTGGTGGAGGCACCTACTGAAAGTTAGGAATTTCTACAAAGTCTACTCAAGAAAAAAAGCCACGTTCCTTTATGGCTGTCTGTCTTTCCTCCACAGACCCTGTAAACTACTTCTTTAAAATCCAGTCTTCCAGAACAGAGCTTTGTGTTGGCCCTCTGCATGGGAGAGTGATTTTCATTCCTAACATCTGGCAATCACAGCTATGGACTCTGGCACTATCGACGGCAGCCTGGCTACAGTTTACACCAGTACTAAATAAAGATATTAAAGATGCAGCTGGGAATTGAACCAAGGGTCACAGAATGCATAACTGGCAGTGAGATGGCCATTAGTAATCAGAATGCAACTGTCATCTCTACTTGGTACTAAGATGAAGAGCCACATATTTCCATTCTGGCCAAGCCCCACCGTGGCACTGACGCCTGGGAGCCTAAACTGTATTTTCTAGGATGGCCCAGAAGACTTGTAATAACTGGAATGGATTTGAGCCTTGGTCTAGGTGATCCTGCTGTGGCAGGGGGATTGGACTAGATGATCTTTGGAGGTCCCTTCCAATCCCTAATGATTTTATGATCATAGCAAAGTGCAAACTTAACCATGTCAAGAAGCCTGTAGCCATAACTCTAACCACCTTTTCTTCATACACTAGAAAGTGACAAGTACAGAGGTGGCCGACAGACTGATGAGGTGTTTCTTAGAAAAACACACGAACCCAACAACACAGACCTAGAAAAAGGAATTCTTTTTTGTCTTTTCTAAACCAAGTGTGGTTGTTGATATTTCTACACCAACACTAATTTTCATATTGCCTGTTACCAGGCTGTTTAGGAGTCGACGATCTGCTACCTTCCTTCCATATCCACTGGGGGTTTTTCTAGAGTACACGGCCACAGGAATAACTTCTCAGCTTGGTGGGTTGTCATACCTCATTTTTTTCTTTCAGCTTTGTGATCATAACAATGACAGGGCTGTCTTCTTGCCAAACCATCTGCCAGAAGTCGTTGACGGTATTAATCATGGGTCCCTGAGTTGCGATAAAAGCCTTCTCTTTACCTCCATAGCCCTGGTTTAGAAACAGACACAAAATCATTTACTTTGAATTCATGCGGTCGAACAAAATTGCAGTTAAGGTGGAGGTGCTTAAAGAGCAGAAAAACCAGTCTGGAATCAAAAACAAGCAATAAAGTTATTTGAACTGAAAGTAACAATGACTAACAGTAGAGCAGATCAGAAATTTTTCAGTAGAACAGTTTTTCCTCTGGAAACCACTGACTTGATGGACAGAAATGGTCCTGAGAATACATCAATTCACCTCAAATTCCTCTGGTTATTTGCCTTCTTCTAGCTTATGCTGTTCTCCAAGTTGTTGGGGCTTTTCATCATCCAGAGGAACTTTACTCCGTCATTTACATTGCTGCGGTGTTTGCGAGGGAGCTGACAGTCAATAAGCCCTCCCAAAAAGAAAGAAGGGAACTATAAAACTGCTTTTATGCTCCTGTTCACAAACTCTTCATGACATTTATTAAACTACTGAACTGATGATTTTTGAACTGTCAATTTCTTGTTGTGCTTGAAGAAAACCCATCACCACTGCACTTGTTTGTGGATGACTGCAGTGAGCAGCCACACATTTCACAGTGTCTTTGACTGTGATCTTCAATTCATCCAAATATCTCTGTCACTGGTAAAAGGTGACACTCCTGTCCTTACTATAAGGCAATAGGACAGCATTAAGTAGTAAATACCAAGTAATAAAATAGTAACATGTGTGTTCCTTAATGTTTTTTTCAAATTATTTGACAAACTGGTTTTTTACTGGAACCATTTTCGTACGTTCATGGTTGTGCGGTCTCTGTTAGAAACAGCCCAGGGAGCAGTTTCTGTCACACCAATGTAGAAAGAAAGAGAAGATGGGTGGGAGTAAAACCAGTGCCACCTTGGCAAAACCAGCTGTTCACGTGGAAAACCAGGTACTGTCTCAAAAGCACATGAAGAGGTACATTTACTTACCCTAATGTAGTTAGCATTTATGTAGGTGCTCAAGGAGTCAGATGGATTTTTTGGTTTCAAATACACTCTGCTTAGGGGATCTAAGAGCACAAGGAAGATGGAAATGGAAAGAAAACCAATAATTAGATGATTTCCAGAAAGAATCAAAGACCTGCTGAAGAAAATAATCTATAGTTATTCAGGGTTGTCAAGCATTAATGCATCAAACCCTTCCCTCTGCCATAGACCATCACGTGTAACCGAGGTACACGAAGGCTACACAGTGCTGTGTGGAAGTATCTCAGCAAGCTGCGGGCATTCACAGAATCACAGAACATCAGGGATTGGAAGGGACCTTGGAAGATCATCTAGTCCAATCCCTGTGTCAGAACAGGGTCACCTAGACCAACACCGTCGGGTCGCAGCAATGTTCAGGGAGGTCCAGCCTACCTGTTGTGTGTCAAACTGACCAGCCTAGGTTGTCTCTCAAGTCCATGCCCCATCGTTGCTGAATGCTAATTACACCAAATCAGTTGGATTCAGCTTTGATATCTTTGCCTGTGACCGTTACTACAGTTGGATTTAAACTACAAAAAGCTCCCTCTGCCTAGTATGAAACCAGCTGTGTGTTTTGACATTAAGATCACCAGGAGAGGCTGGACTGGGTAATCCATGCCCTTCCTTTCAGTCCCACCCTCTCATCTGACACCCTTTGGGACCCTACGGGTGTACTAGGAACATTCTCCTTCATGCTCTTTACTCCTTCACTGTCTTAAATGATCTAGAACGGACTGGAGGCCAATTCTATTGACTACAATTCTAATTGAGCGTGAAATTCTGTCGGGTTACAAAAGTCCTCCTGCAAAAGGAGTTTTTGCTCAGTCACGTGTGGTGATGTGATCCCCTGTCTATTACCCATTCAGGATTAAAACCAGTACATTCTCCATCACACCACAGAAAGGGATAAAGAGAATTGGAAGAGGTGCCTAAGTCACGGCTGCCGAGGGGCACTCTCTTCACACCTTTTCTAAAGGAAGGATTCCATGGTTAACAAAATTGCATGGAAATGTTTCTGTGCTGAAAACAAGTCAATATTTTCTTCTGGGTATTTGCTTAAATAATTGCAATGAGTAGCCTTTTGATGGTGTGTGGACACCTACTGGTTTGGAAATAGTCTCTGGAGTCTGCTTTGCTGAGAGCAATCTAGGCAATGCGTTCAAATATGTGCATCTGGATGCTGAAACTAAATAAATAGAGTAAGAAAACTCTGTTTATTATGTGGCCCTATTATTATGGAAGAAATATCTAACTGATGTACATTAGCTATAGCAAAACCTGGTGCTTTCAGAGTTTGGATTTATTTTATGACTTTTCATCCTGTTCCCAGGAACAAGATAAAACCTTTGCAAATCAAAGGAAGAGGAGGGCTGATCCCAAAAATACTTCATGTCCTTTTCCCACTGGAGGTCACAGGAGCATCTTGGACAGGAATGGAGCCTTTGCAAGACCCAGCGTGGTGTTTGGAAGTGTGGTCTCTAAAATGTGCAGGTGAATGCAAGACTTCTAATGTGAATTCTATGCATGGAAGATTTGTCCTCTGCATTAAGAGCTCAACATGAAGTCTAGTTAGCTTGTGTTAAGTCTCTTTGTACTAGCTTTCCCAACTTCTTAACTTAGAGGCTTCCCCCCCCCCCACTCTTAACAATCTGAGGACAGGAAACCTCTCATTCCTTTTCAGCACAGAGTGATTATTAGCCATTTCCACAAATGCCTCAGGCTACGTGGCCTTGAAAAAACACCCGCTTCCTCCAGCGCACACAATGCCTCTGATTCTGGTGTAGCTTGACCTCTACCTTAAAAAACCTCTTCCAGGCAGACTCAACATCCAGTTTAATCACCATGTCTTCAGATAAATCTCTCTACTGTTGCTAAGGAGCAGTTAAATCAGTTTTGCAATTTCTGACACCTCCTCCCAACTCCAATCAACGAAACAAAACTGCTTCTGAATGGGAATCTTTGACAAATTATCAGTCCTGCTCAGTTATCCTATAGGTAAGTGCTGTAAACCCAGCTCTGAAATGAGGGAAACCTGAGTATTGCTAAAGATTCAGAGCCACTGGGCAATCATCAGGCACGAATGGAAGCAATTAGCTTCCTCCTGAATGACAAAAACCTTGGAGGTAATGATCTTTTTCTCAAGGATGGCAAAGTCTGAAGCTAGAGCAGAGAGACACCATTAGCTGCAAGGCTGAATTCATCAGTGTTGCTAAAGCATCTGCAAACAGCAGAGCTGTCAAGTGCTTACAATTGCTAATAAAAAATGTCCCCTAAAGTTCTGACTGAGGCAAAGTTTTCTTTCGTGTGCCTAGGAAGTCTGGAATAGCATCAGCATAGAAGCCTAGGAAGTCTGGAATGGCTCTTCCATCAGATAGAAACTTAGGAGGTCTGGAATGGCTCTTCCATTAGCATAGGAACCTAGGAAGTCTGGAATGGCTCTTCCATCCGCATAGAAGATGCTTCCTTTGACTCCATCTTTAACAAATTCGTATTGGTCTGAATTTAGCAGGTTGGAGGTTAAATGAGTTGCAGTTTGCCCCCATGAAACTGCCCGGTGCAGAGAGCAAGTGGGGCTAGCTGGTGGCATTGCAGCACAGCCTCCCCTACAGCCTGCCGTTGGTGCTGGACGTGCACTCGCTACAAGAACATAGACTCATAGAATCACAGATTCATTAGGGATTGGAAGCTCTGAGGTAGAAAAGTGAGACAGGAAAAGGAAAAGATGCAGGGCTTGAAGCTGAGGTCCTGCTACGAGGTCCTGCAGGAGATAAGCAGGCAAAAGTGAAGATGTGAGTAAGAGGCTGAGGAGGGAGCAGTGCAGCTGGAGTTACGCCACAAGGAGTTACTGGAGCATGTGTGTGCAGGATGGGGGACCTGCTCAGTGGGAAGGAAGAAGTTGTAGGTGTTTGGCAAAGGAAACACAACCGAAGTCACGGAGCAGAGTTTAACAGGACCGGTAGGTGGGGGTCACAGTCAGTAGAAGGATGGCAAAACAGTGATTTTTTTAAGGAACTGTTTAGCCATTTGCCTTTGATCCCAGAATGTCCCCTCATCATTTGTAGTAGCTTATTAATATAAAGCAAACATCTCTTGGAGCATTTAAAGAGCATCCTATTGTTTGCCTAAGAGCATTTATGATGTTGTACTGCAACTGAAACATCTGTCATAGACAGGCAACTTTCCCTGCACTTTATAGTTTCCCATATAGAAAGATTTTCTTAGGCATGAATTTATCTAACTAGCGTGTCTGGCTGGGTGGCATCTATCAACATGAACTTGCCCTCATACAACCTGTCACAGAATTATCTCTCAGGAAAGAAGAAAATCCTCCACGGCACAGAGGGTGGAGTTGTCAGGAGTGGGCATTTTTAGGATACAATCCATCAGCTCAAATGTCACTTGTCACCACAGGTGCCCCGATTCAGGAGACACACCCAGTGCTGGGAATGGAAAAGCTGATGCAGGTGCATGGAGCAGCAGGTTGATATGATCTGAGCAGGAAAGCAGGAAGGCTGTTCTGTTTAATCACTCAAATAATTTCCAAACCCTCTTGGACAGGGTGTGGGGTGTGCAACTATTTATCGTGAGCATGTGCCTCCATCCTCAAAACAGCCTCTTTGAAAAAGCCTGGTGCTAACGCACAACAGACCTTCCTGTTGGGATGGCTACAAAGCGACGGCCAGTGAGTGACTGGGATGCACTGCTGCAGCGTGCGTGGAGTGAGTGGCAGCATGTCCCAGCTAACTGGAGGTAAGAACACAAAGGCATGCTGGTTCTCAAAGCTCATCAGCATCAACCACGGCCCAGCTACGTGTCCCAATTCAAAACACATGCTGCAGTGAAACAGGACTCATCGCGTTTGCAAGGCGTTGCTGAAGGCAAACCTTGTGCTGGCTGGAGCAGCTTGGACACGAGATGCTATGGGAAGGGGGAACTTCTTCCAAAAATCCACCCATCAGGCAGGGGGAGGCTCGACGATACATCCTGGCTCCACTGCAGCTGATGGCAAAAGTCCTGCTGTCGTCAAGGGGTCAGGATTTCACCCTTCGTGTACATCCTGTTGACTCTGGGCCAGCCTCTATGGGACACTGCATGTTCTGATCACTTGGTATGTAACTTGCATTCAGTTATTTACTTTCTGTAAATCCCTCCAACATTCCTCAGGGGCACTCAGACGCACACAGACACTGGTTGCACTGGCTAAATAACCTTGAGGAGAACAGAAATTTCCCCGGGGTCTGAAGGGAATCAAGGACTCCACAGAATGAGTTTCTTCCCCAGCTATCGTATTTCTGAGACTGATCTAGTGACTGAAGGCCATCAGTTTGCATTAATTTGACTTCAAGGCCTCTGTGTGACATGAAAGATGATCTCGAGCTCACTGAGAGGTATCTCATCACTGAAAGTGCATGGATTTGCATGAGTAACGTTCAACAAAAGCCTACAAGGCCATCGTAGAGATGATTAGAGAACAGCTTGCTAGCTGATAGGAGATGGTGCCCTTTGACAAAGGAAAGGCAAACGATTCCACTGAAAGTTTTCAGTCACCTCTGGTTATAACACGGCCACTGCTCCTTGGGCAGGAATAAATCTGTTGGGCCAACAAAAATACAGCAGCTGTAGCAAGGCAGTGAAAAGATTACAGCAAGGATGAGGCAGCGCTGTGTGAGAGCGACTACTTGACTGATCTAAACAGAGCCCCACAGAGCCAGCTGGCACGTGACAAAGAGTAGAAGTCATCAGAGGACTCACAGAATGGAGATTCACTACCAGGAATCATAGGATGCACTTCATTTTTTGATCTGGGACACTTAATGTTCTACAAGTGGCTTGACCCAAACAGAAGGAACTCATGCAGTGTGGGCTACTATGGAGACAACAGTCATGGTCCTCATCCTTCAGAGCAGGGGAGCTACTGTGAGCAGATCTCTCACTACCCATCTGCCTGAGCTGTCCTCCGGAGAAAACCATCAGGCACCTTGTCTGCATTTCAGGACATGGTTGTAGTGCTGTTCGTTCAGCACAACCAGAAAGAGCTTCACACTTGCCACTCCCTCAGCGTTAGACTTGTGTTATCTTACTACATAGACAATAAGACTTGTGTTCTCTTACTACATAGGCTATGAGACTTGTGTTATCTTACTACATAGACTCTAAGACTTGTGTTATCTTACTACATAGAATATAAGACTCATGTTCTCTTACTACATAGACTCTAAGACTTGTGTTATCTTACTACATAGACCAAAAACTCATGTTCTCTTACTACATAGACTCTAAGACTCGTGTTATCTTACTACATAGACCATAAGACTCGTGTTCTCTTACTACATAAGACTCTAAGACTTGCGTTATCTTACTACATAGACAATAAGACTTGTGTTCTCTTACTACATAGGCTATGAGACTTGTGTTATCTTACTACATAGACTATAAGTGCATTTATGAATAGGTACTCAACAATCAAAAGTAAAGCAAGCCGGATTTTCCCAGTGATATGTTCTTAAAGCAGGGCTACAAGTCATAGTAGGAAACCACGGGGTAAGTCACTTACTTGGCAAAATTGTTTTGTAGCGGTTTTTGGTTCCGTGACTTGGGATGTCAAGTTCTTTGGGATCCACAAAATTCATTGGTATTTCCTATAAAAAATAAATTCAATCAGATTGGTGTTTCCAGAGGAGCCGTGCAGGAAATTATCACCAGAAGGCCATCTGCTGTTACACAACTGTCTTTTGACATCAAAGTTAATATGAAAAAAAGTGGTTCCCACCTCAGGCCTGTCAACACCCTTCCTTTAATAAACACAGGGAGTCGCATATTGAGGGGGTGACTTCCGAGGAACACTTCTGATGAATTATTAAAAGCAAAGTTTTTACAGGATTAGGAGAGAGAGGTCGAAGTGCACAATGGTTCTGGAAAAGGAGAGTTGAGAAGTGCAAAAAAGCACAAGATTTTACACAACTGGGTGTCTGTGTTGTGCCAAAATAATTCACTATTAATACATGACAAATGTTTAAAAACTTTTCTGTGCAAAACCCTTAACAAGCTCCCTTGGTAGAAACAGCCAGAAGCCTGTTAGTCTTCTTTTTTTTCCCCAGTGATGGTGACAGAGCACTGGAAGGGGCTGTCAAGGGAGGTTGTGGGGTCCTCTTCTCTGGAGACATTTAAGACCCACCTGGATACGTTCCTGTGCAACTTGATCTAGGTGATCCTACTCTTGCAGGGGGATTGGACTAGATGATCTTTTGAGGTCCCTTCCAATCCCTAATGATTCTGTGATCAATAGTTAGGTTCCATTCTTTCAGGTCAAGCCATCTCACCTCTGTCCTGCGTCTGATGACCCTTCCTCCTCCATGGAACTGCAAACTGAGCTCCCACATACCTCTGACTTTCACCCATTCTTAGTGGTGACCTCTGAGAAACATTTCCTTATGTCATTTGGGCTCCAAATTCTCCTGACTGGCTCTGATATGGGCCAGGGGCTGACCTAGATCTTCCCTGGTTCAGTTCTGAATAAAAATACAACAGTTACACGACTTCTGAAAGGATCCTTTGCTGAACCAGCTGAGAGAGAGCAGTATGTTAAGTCTGTGTTTGGTGTGATCTACCTTTGGCATCTACAGAGGGTGGGAAATTACGGTGAGAAAGAGTCCTCTGCCTGCACAAGAGGTGGTGGTCAGTGGGGCTCTTCCAGCCGCCTGGCTGTCTCCCTCTCGCTCCTGCTGGAAACTGAAAATACTTCATCTGTTGGCAAGTTACTGGCAGATGCAGGAACGCTACCGGGTTGAAAACAGAAACACATTTCTCTGGGCTGAAAAGGTCAATTAATAATATTAATCACTTACATCCTGTAAACACTTCTTAGTCATTTGGATCCTCCCTGTAGTAAGTACTTGAGGGGCCAAGGGCATGGACAGAAACAAGTCACTTGTTCTGAAACTGGATGTGAGAAGCCAGAGATTATCCCAGAACAAAAATCAGGGTAATGTAGGGAGAACGTTCCTGCTACCACGGGGAAGAATAAGACCAGCAGTTTGCAAATAGCATGGGAACTAATAATTTTATTCTCAAGAAGACTGTCTCCTTTATTTCTTTAGCTGGTCAAAACAAGCTGAGCGAGCAGAATGAGTGAGGTTTGTAAGTTGTGTTCTTCACATGCCAGAAGTTCCTACCAGAGCTATTTTCTGTAGCAAGGAAGACATTAAGCAGATACTGTTCAACATCTTCATCTTAAAACGCATTTTAAAAATGGTTTAAAAATGGGATAGACAAGTCATGATGTTTACAGTGGAAACACTGAATGGCCTAATCCTGTGGCCCCCTGAGGGACAAATAAAATGTGAGGCTCCATTGCCCCGAAGGATGCACAGATGTTGTTCAGAGGATTCAGGCAAAGAGGTTCCACAGAGTTGTCATGCTGTCTGCACAAACTGTCTCCTAACACAGGGACTTTAAGCATGATGAAGTTACTTCATCCAGCTTTCCCCCAACCACAGAAGGATCAGATAGATCAAGTTGCAGAGGAACACATCCAGGTGGGTTTTAAACGTCTCCAGAGAAGGAGACTCCACACCCCTCCTGGGCAGCCTGTTCCAGTGCTCCGTCACCTTCACCATGAAGAAGTTCCTTCTCATATTGATGTGGAACCTCCTCTGCTCCAGCTCACACCCATTGCCCCTTGTGCTATCATTAGATGCCACTGAGCAGAGCCTGGCTCCATCCTCTTGACACCCACCTTTCAAATATTTATAGACATTAATGAGGTCACCCCTCAGTCTCCTCTTCTCCAAGCTAAAGAGACACCCAGCTCCATCAGCCTCTCCTCATCAAGGAGATGTTCCACTGTCTTCATCATCTTTGTGGCTCTGCTTTGGACTCTCTGCACTAGTCTTATAGAATCATTAGGGATTGGAAGGGACCTCAAAGATCATCTAGTCTAATCCTGCTGCCAAGCAGGATCACATAGACCAAGTCTTGTGTCCCTCTTGAACTGAGGGGCCCAGAACTGAACACAATGTTCCAGATGTGGTCTCACCAGGGTAGAGCAGAGGGGAGAAGAACCTCTCTCGATCTGCTAACCACCCTGTTCTGATCCACCCCAGGATGCCATTGGCCTTCGTGGCCCCAAGGGCACATTGTTGGCTCATGGTCTTCATTTTAGATGCTTACCTTTTTAATTTCATATACACTTGTAGGACAGTTCAGGGTTTTTTTTGTCTTGAGTGTATCAGCCTTGCAGCACAGAACACTTGTTAAGGGTGTTTTGGACAGACCACCTCTCTGCTCCAAAAATTCACTCGCATTGACTAAACATTTCTCTTCGAATTGCAAACACAGGAGAGGTTTACACAGGAGTCAACAAAGTCTCCAATTATGACTACATTTTCTGATCCCTTTGAAGCTGTCACAGCACACAGTCCTGGGTGTTTTTAGTGTAGCTCTAACACAACTTTTATGAACAAGACATCAAACCGAGCAGAACCTGTGTTATCCATGGGCAGAACCGACTGAGTGACGTGTCTTTAGCTCATACAAATAAAACACCACGTTGAAACTCTCTAATCCCCCCCTTCACACATCACTTCTGCCTTGACAGTAAGTGTCATACAAGTACTCTCTCCTCACAGTTTCTGTTGTGCTGGTTACACAAATAACACCCCCCTCCCCCCCCCATTAAAATCCTGCTGCCCAACTCACCATGAATTCTGTCTGAAGTAAGTGCGAGCACGCGACTGCATCCCGAAGCTGCTGCCGCGTCAGGACGCGGCCGGCTGACTGCAGGTACTCCATCGCTACTTTTTCTCGTGGGGTGGGGACAGCAACGAAAGGTTCAACGCTTCCCAGGCTGCTCATGTCCAAGGTCAGTGAGACGTTGGATCCTCGTCTGCATTAGGACACAATTAACGTTGTTATATCGGGTTGGTGTTACCGCACATCTCACAGATGGAAGGGACCTCGAAAGGTCACTCAGTCCAATCCCCACCACAGCAGGGTCACCTAGATCAAGTCTCATACTCACATAGCTGAGTTATTGATGCACCCTGACTTTCTGGATAGTCACTTTGGGTATGCAAAGACTGATTTCACTGGAAGCACTGGGTGACCAGAAGAATGAGGTTTTACCCGTCACCTTGAACGTAACAACGGAGGGTGCAAAGGATCAACTATTTGGGTTATTCTTAGGAGAAACAGCTCCCCATATGCTACTTGATCATTATGGATATCAAATGTGAAAGAATTAACTCAAACACAGAGAATGGAGAGGAAAACAGTTACAAAATCAGCAGCAATATGTAGAAAGGCAGTGCAAATATTGTGACACCAAGGCAGCAGACTATGCCTCACGGTATGTAGGAGGGAAGGGAGAAGCAATAAACCACAATCACACACACAGAACATTAGGGTTTGGAAGGGACCTCAAAAGATCATCTAATCCAATCCCCCTGCCACAGCAGGGCCACCTAACAATAAACAAACTTCATCCCAGGAGGAGTCATGGTCACAGACTCACCTATTCATCAGCACTTCACATCTCTACAGGAAAGTCAAGCTGGATTCAGCAACAGCTTTGAGATATCAAAATACAAACAAGAGGGCCAACAGCATCCTGGGGTGGATCAGAACAGGGTGGTTGGCAGATTGAGAGAGGTTCTTCTCCCCCTCTACTCTGCCCTGGTGAGACCATATCTGGAGTATTGTGTCCTGTTCCAGGCTCCTCAGTTCAAGAGGGATGTGGAGCTGCTGGAGAGAGTCCAGCGCAGAGCCACAAAGATGATGAAGGAAGTAGAACATCTCCCTGATGAGGAGAGGCTGAGGGAGCTGGGTCTCTTGAACTTGGAGGAGACTGAGGGGTGACCTCATTAATTTCAATAAATATGTGAGGGGGGGTGTCAGGAAGAAGGACCCAGGCTCTGCTCAGTGTCATCTAGTGATAGGACAAGGGGCAATGGGTGTGAGCTGGAACAGAGGAGGTTCCATATAAATGTGAGAAGGAACTTCTTCCCCGTGAGGGTGACAGAGCCCTGGAAGGGGCTGCCAAGGGGGGTTGTGGAGTCTCCTTCTCTGGAGACGTTTAAAACCCACCTGGATGTGTTCCTGTGCAACTTGATCTATCTGATCCAGTGTACTTGTGAGAAGAGACCAACTCCCACCTCTCTACAGTCTCCTTCCAGTTGCAGACAGCGACATGGTTTCTCCTCAGCCTCCTTTTCTTCAGACTGAAGACTTCCAGCTCAGTTGGCATGAAGAGAGACCACTTCAGTCGCCCACTTGCCACTTAGCAAGCCACAAAGCAACAGCAGCCAAGAAACAAGGCCACTCGGTGGCATCGGTGGATCTCCCGTTCTGTCACACTGTCCCTAAACCTATTTCTGCGCTGATGATGGGCAAGTGACAGCAAGAGCTTTGGTGCCCAGGCCCACAGATGGTAACCGTGAGTCAGAGGCGAGAGAGGCAAGAGGGAGCCGAGGTGGCTGCAGGCAGCTGACTGCTTCCTGGGTTAGATGGGGACGATGCCTGTTGGCAGAAGGAGGTAGGTGGGGTATGATGCTGCTAATTTTGCCAAGAGGTAGGCAGGAGCAAACCAGCAGCTGAGCAGTAGTGTCTAACTCATGTGTGTGTGGGCTGCCACATACATGTAGTCCACTGTGCCTCACTGAAGCCCAAGTTCATACCCAAACCCAGAGGTGGGCGAGCCTGGGAGGTGGGCATGCCATGAGCTGGTTGTGGTGGCCGTTCTCTGCTGGACCCTGTGGGAGCTGGAAGGGTCCTGGCTCAGGTACCCACTCCAGCTCCCTGGAGAGACCCCCACATACAAGCAAAACCAGTTGCTCACCTCTGCACAGCTTTTCAAGGAAAACTCCTGTTAGACTGCTACCTCACAACCCCCTCCTGTGCCAGCACCTCTTCTGACCGTGAATAGTAACTTTTCCCACGGAAAAAGACTGCCCCCCCCAACAGGTGGCTTTGAGGGCACAAACCACCAACCTGATCCTCAGAAACCAATCCAGAAACCCACAGAGAAGATGTGCAATGAATGAACGACTCCAAAACTCTTCACGCTGTCTTTGGTTGAGAAACAGGTGGCAATTCAGACCCAGACACACTTCTGGGGGAGCCTGCTGAGGTTTCCTACCAGGGGAAAACATCTGCGTTGTTCAGGAACAAAGCGGAGTGAAACTGTTCGTATTTTCTTTGGCTTTTAAGTTGTTATAACTGACAGTCTTGGCAAAATGGTTATTTCCTTTTTAACAACAAGAAAAAAATACACCTGATCTAATTATAACTTGGGAGTTTACAGCTTTTACCTTTTATGGGGATTATTGAGTTGAGAAAGAAATACCTTACTCTGGAAAGAAGAAACAGTCTTTAGGTGAACATTTTCCACATCATAACCTGCACAGCGAAGAGAAAACTGAATATAGGGTAGAAAATAATTATTTAAAGTACATTGGTCTTTTTAGAAAGTCCATAAGAAGATATACAATAGATAACAACTTCAAAGTGACTTGGTCTGGGTGAGCCTGCTGTGGCAGGGGGATTGGACTGGATGATCTTTGGAGGTCCCTTCCAGTCCCTAATATTCACTGATTCTGTGATATTGACTTGTCCTGAGAGATAAAGGAGAGCCTGAACTCATCATGTCCTTGGATGTCATTATAGGAGATACTCATAGATAGTTTCAGGTCCTGCAGAGGACTCCTTGGATTCCCTATGTTCCTTCAACAGTTAAATCCTTCAATTTCTGTAGCAAAGTGTAGAAAGCAAGAATTCTCTTTCACTACCTGGGTGGAAAGAGGTCAGGTATTGAGCTCACCTTGGAGGGACTAAGCAAGGCTGCCTACTGGACAGCAAGGAGGTACCACCTGAAACAAAGCTCAGTTTTGGTAACTATCCCAACGTGTTCAACAGAATCATAGAATCACTAGGGATTGGAAGGGACCTCGAAAGAACATCTAGTCCAATCCCCCTGCCACAGCAGGATCACCTAGACCAATAAGTTTTGAATAGAGAAATCACAATCACAGCGACACTTCAAGTCAGATGACTACTTTTTTTTTGGTTTGGAGATATATATATATATTTTGACTACTCCAAATAGATCTCTCTCCATTTCAAATTTGAGTGAAGTCATGCACGTGAGTTTTCCTCTATTTTGAACACTTACAATCCTTTTTTTTTGCCTTCTAAATAACTATAAATTCTTTACATTCCCCAAGTTAATAGTCTGGGCCAAATTAGAGAAGATTTTGTTATGACACTTCTCCCCGCGCATCACCTCGAGTTTGCGCCTTGACGGGGAAGAGCATGGTGTGAGGAATGTGAGGAATTGTAAACATTCGTGCCAACATCACATTAAAATCAGCATGAGACTAACTCTGCTGAAGTTCCAGCAGCTGGGACAGCCACTTCATCACTGGACACGTGAATAGGTCCAGTCAGGAAACCACTCGTGTCTGCGTATTGTCTAGTGTCCCAGAGGGATGTCTTACTACGCATTCACAGCCCTCTTTTCAATTGGGGAACAGGAACAAGTCCGCTGATGAGAACCCACCAGAGTATTTTTAATAACACATATATAGAAGTAGACTTTAATATAGACCACAATAAAAAATTAATACAAATAAAAAGACTCATGATGTTTGTTTGAAAACTCTCAGGAGGAAACTCCACCTGTCCACCTTGGAGGGCCACCAGGTTACTGAAGCCTATTTACCATTAGTGAGGTCATTTCCAGGTCTTCTCTGACCCTAAATTTAAGCTATAACTGATGGTTATGAAAACCCAATTACCAGACACATTTTCCCAGTTGTTTATTTAAGCTGGGCAATTTCTTTAAATTAGCATTCCCATGTTTATTCAGCACTCCTGAAAAATGCAGGGCCCAGGTTCCTGGTCCTTGCCTCTTCATTCTCTCTAGTGCTTTTGGAAGTGGTGCTGATGACCGCTGCCCTCCAAGAGCCATTGCCCTACGACCCCAGCACTGGGAGATGCGGGGTGCACTTCCTTCTGCACCCTCGATCCTCCATCCCTCCACAGAGCTTCTGTGTGGCCCAGGAGGGAGCTGTGCTAGCCAGGCAGATGGAAGGAAGACATTAGTTAGCAAGAAGAGTAGTGTTGGCTGCAGCTGCTAGGGAAGCAGTTTGCTTTGGGTCCTCAGAGTCCTCCTGTGCTGTTCATAGAACCACAGAATCATTCAGGTTGGAAAAGACCCTTGGGATCATCAGGTCCAACCATCCATCCTACATCTACAAGTTCACCCCTAGTTTGTGGGTTTTACTGCAGGGGTGACGAGAAGAACAGTGCAATTGCCCTGTGTGTTCTGCTTCTCTAGTGCTCACAGACTAGGTCTAGCCATGGATCCTGATTCTCTTCCTTTGCTGGTCCCTCTCATCAGCAAAAGCACTGAGTTAAGGTGGGCTTTGCACTGTCTTCCAGACTGCACTGGAAGAGCATGAGTAGGCACATGGGTTCCACAACTTACCACCCTACTGATGCCAGACTTCACCTGCTTGTCTAGTTCTACGTTGCAGCAGAGTAATGCAAAGGAAAACATAAAAATTAGTAAAAAAAGACAATGAATTAAAAAAACTCCAGGTCTCAGCTTTCCTGCTTCTTTCAGCAAAGGGGCTCAGAGAAAATGTGCTGGTGCAGATGAATACATGATACACAGGGCTGTGGAAGGCATAATACATCAGAACAGCTCATAACACTGTTGTTGTTATTAATCCTGTACATCAACATTCAATAAATAGGAACAGGATAACTCCCATCTGCCTCATCAGGGAAAATCAGTGTTGGAAAAAGCAGGGAAGCAGGAACACAGAGGGGTTAAAATAATCTTTGGAAAGGGCTGAACGCATCGCTGTTTTCTTTCAGCCTTGGGCAACCAGTAACACACATCTTGTGATAGATGAATAAGACATTTCCTCCCAAAACCAGATTTATAATATCCATTACAGTCAGTCCTCAGACAGCTAAGAGATGATTTGCATTGGAAGGGAAATATAATTTGCTAAAATTTAAAGTAATATCCAGGGTATTGTTAAAGGGCTGCTTCTGTCAAATGTGAGAACAGTTCCTGTATTTTTCACAAGCGCTTAGATATGATCAGTGGGTGTCAGGAGGATGGAGCCACGACCAAATTGCACAGGAACACATCCAGGTGGGTTTTAAACATCTCCAGAGAAGGAGACTTCACAACCACCCTGGGCAGCCCCTTCCAGTGCTCCATCACCCTCACTGGGAAGAAGTTCCTTCTCATATTTATATGAAACCTCCCATGTTCCAGCTCACACCCACTGCCCCTCGTCCTATCACTAGATGACGTTGAGAAGAGCCTGGCTCCATCCTCTTGACACTCATCTCTCACATATTTATAAATATTACTGAGGTCGCCCCCAAGTCTCCTTTTTTCCAAGCTCAAGAGACCCTCAGCCTTTCCTCATGAGGGTGATGTTTCACTAAGAGGGCAACAGGATGAAGTATGCTGATGCTAAGCATGATCTTGTGCTCATGTTTGCTCTTCCACACAGCTCTCCTCACAGTTTTGCAATGTTGAATTATTATTTTTTCCCTGTTATTTGCCACTTGAAAAACTGATGCTTCCTGCTTCTCACTCTGAGGAAGGGGTGTGCAAGTGACAACAGCAAGCTAGGTGCCTACTGGAATAGAGAGGACTATGCCATAGAGTCATAAGGGATTGGAAGGGACCTTGAAAGATCATCCAGTCCAATCCCCCTGCCACAGCAGGATCACCTAGACCAAGTCACACAGTCAGTCTGGGTTAGAAGGGACCACAGGATCATCCAGTTCCAACTCCCCTGCCATGGGCAGGGACACTTCAAGGCAAGACTTCAAACCCTTTGCAACTTCCTAGCTACAAGAAACCTTCTGGCAGCACCTGGCAGCACCTCCCAGCCCTGTGAATCCATAAAAATTGATCAGACCTTCAGCTCTAAAGTTTAAATAGATTTTCAGGAAAGAGGAGGCACTTTGTGTTCTCTCCAGAGGGTCTGACCTCGTTCCCAGAGCCACGAGTGAGAGCGGGCCAATATTTCTAGCACCAAACTGCAAACAAGTCTCAGGATCTACTCACAGCTCAGCATGTCAAAATGAGCTGAGGAAATGGTTTTGACAAGCACTTCTGGACCAAGTTTTAAGCAATCAGTATCTGGTTAGGACAGGAACGGCTCAATATCCTGTGGAGGAAAGCAGCTGACATGAGAGTGGTTTCAACTTTCCCTCTTTAATCACGCTTTCTAATGTACTGCCAATGCACTCCTGCTCTGCCCTCGATAAGGCTGCGCCGCTCGGCTACGGGAACTGACTTTTCAAAACTGCAGAGCTTATGCAACCTCCCATCTTTTCCTGTAGATTATTTCTGCAATCAAACAGCGTTTTGTCACGCAAAGCTCTCTCCAATGAAATCAGAAGGGCAAGATCAAGCTCTGTTCCCGACTCACGGTCACATACAGGTGTTTTTTGCCCCAAGTGAACGCTGCGTTAAATGTCTGGAAGTAAAAACAGGTGAAGATGTTGATTTGCCTCTGCTTGTTTGAGCAGGATTGTTTTTTCTAAGAGCTGAGCAAATATTTGCTAATTTATGGTTAATTTGCTTTAGATGGTGGAGGTTGAATTGAACACAGTCTTGTTTGTTGCTGTGATTATCCACTTGCATGGCAGCAATGCTCTGTCTCATACTGGAGGCTTCCTTGTGCAAACATACTGGACGACCTGTTCACTCTCCAATTAATGCACACGCTAATTTAAGCCAAGTGACAACGAATAGCATCAAAAATGATGAACAGAATAGGGGAAAGGAAATGAGGATGGAGAGGAATAGCAATTGCCTACGAGGGCTGCACAGACTAAACAAACCCACAACCTAACAAGCTCAGATAATGCATTTGTTTAGCACAAGCCAGTGAGAGCTGTCAAACAAGCCACACATGTGCCTTCTGATGTCTTGCTTCATAGAATCATTAGGGATTGGAAGGGATCTCAAAAGATCATCCAGTCCAATCCCCCTGCCACAGCAGGGTCACCTAGACCAAGTCACACAGGAACACACCCAGGCGGTTCTTAAACATCTCCAGAGAAGGAGACTCCACAACCCCCTGGGCAGCCTGTTCCAGTCTCCATCACCCTCACTGGGAAGAAGTTCCTTCTCATATTGATGTGGAACCTCCTCTGTTCCAGCTCACACCCCTTCTCCTATCCAGAAAACCCAAGAGAAGTGATCTAACAAATGAGAACAGAGAGGTGCAACACGACAGCAGAAGCTTCCAGCAAGTGGGGTTTTTTTGCTAGTTAGTTGGTCAGCCATACAGTAAAGAAATAAATAATGGACTCATCTTAGATTTGTCAACTTTTAGATGAAAAAAAAGCAGCCTGAGGTTTGTTTGGGTTTTTTCATGATAGGAGCCTTATCAATAAATCCTATTATTTTATGGATATACATAAACTAATATAGATTGGATTATATATTATATAGATTATATATTGTACATAATCTAATGTAATATGTAATCTTTTAAGGCACAACATCTACCTCCATCACAGACTCACAGAACATCAGGGATTGGAAGGGACCTTGAAAGATCACCCAGTCCAGTCTCCCTGCCAGAGCTGGACCACCCAGACCAAGTCATACAGGAACACATCCAGGTGGGTTTTAAACATCTCCAGAGAAGGAGACTCCACAACCCCCCTGGGCAGCCTGTTCCTGCACCTGCTGCTGATGTAAGGAACCCTGAATCTACAATCTACAACCCTGAAATCCAAACAAGCCAACATATAATCTATTCACACATTTATGTCCTTCAACTATCTTTTGAGGCTTTAACAAAAACCAGCTGACCTGGAAGAAAACAAGGGTATTCCTGATGTAAGGGGGCAGTATCTGCAGGCAGTATCAGTAAGAGAAAATGATTTTTTATTGTGACTTGAGGACTAATCAGCACAATGGGTCCTTTCCTGGTGAGTTTGCCATTTGGGAACGACAGGAAGGAACATCTGGGAAAAGAGGCGTTTACTACACCCTGTCAGCTTCAAGATAATAAAACAGCCCAGTCCTTGTTTATTTGACTTGCTCTTCATTATCTTCCAGCCACTGCAAGTGTCACACAGAAGATTTCTTAGCAGGCAAATGAATTGTTCGTGCACTTTGAAGAAATTACTGAGCAGCAGCAGTTCCTGACGAATGTTAAACCTCCAGACCCACAGCACTGCTCAACAGCACTGTGCCATCTACGGACTTGTCCAACAAGGAGCGATGACAACGCTCCCTCAGACCCACTGTGCACGGTGTCTAAGGCTCCCTGTGCAGACTGAAAATGCTTACAGCTCGTACACTTTGGGAGGCATAGCCCCATTTCCAGCACGACTCACAGAATCAGAGAATCATCAGGGAGTCGAAGGGACCTCAAAAGATCATCCAGTCCAATCTCCCCACCACAGCAGGATCACTTAGACCAAGTCACACAGGAACACATCCAGGTGGGTTTTAAACCTCTTCAGAGAAGGAGACTCCTCAACTCCCCTGGGCAGCCCCTTCCAGTGCTCTGTCACACTCACTGGGAAGAAGTTCCTTCTCATATTTATATGGAATCTCCTATGTTCCAGCTCACACCCTTTGCCCTTCGTCCTATCACTAGATGACATTGAGAAGAGCCTGACTCCATCCTCCTGACACCGACCCTTCACATATTTATAGACATTAATGAGGTCACCCCTCAGTCTCTTCAAGCTAAACAGACCCAGTTCCCTCAGCCTCTCCTCATAAGGGAGGTGCTCCACTTCCTTCATCATCCTCATTGCTCTACACTGGACTCCCTCCAGCAGCTCCACATCCCTCTTGAACTGAGGGAACCAGAACTGGACGCAATAATCCAGATGAGGTCTCAGCAGTGCAGAGTGGAGGGAGAGAAGAACCTCTCTCCATCTGGTAACCACCCCCCTTCTGATCCACCCGAGGATGCTGTTGGCCCTGTTGGCCACAAGAGGGCGACACTGCTGGCTCACGCTCATCCTGCTGGCCGCCAGGACCTCAGATCTCTTTTCTTCTACTCATCTCTCCAACAGGTCAGTCCCCAACCTGTGACTCATGTTCTTAAGCTATGAGTTACCTGGATCCCCTCTGAAAATGAAGTTAGGAAGCCTACTTAGCCTTGCAGTTTTCAATGGAACGATGCTTGAATGCTTTTAGAAGACAGCTGTAATTGTCTGCATATAAAGGTGCACTTCATCTTGCACTGCAGAGATTAGATGGACCTTTAAGAGATATATTGCCAAGCTGTCTCCTTTAGAGCTGAGAGACTGATGAGGAAGAGACAGGTGAGTGACCAGGAAATTTTTTATACAGAGCATAACAGATCCCACGAAGGCCATGGCCCTGGCCACTGCCTGCTTCGGTCAGCAACGCTCCTTTATCTGAGCTCTAGAGAGGGAAATGCATCTGCGCCTGTTCCCAGAAGCAGGGGTCAGAGCTAAGGCTTCCATGTACTATTCCTGATACACACCATTAATGAGTCAGTACATGCTGGAAACTTCAAAGTGAAATAATTATAAGTGCTTCAGATTCATAGTTTTCTATTAACAGAGGATTCATGGCATTAGAAAGGAATGGCCTGAGAAAGTGGATCCACTTGGCTTATAGTCATTTCTCTGGATTTGAATAGAGGAGAAAATGGGAGGACACTGAGAAGAGCCCTGCTCCTCAAAGGCATGCTGCATGATGAAGTAAAGTGAAAGAAGGAGAAATCATATCTGAAAGATAAACCAAAGTCCCTCCCAACCCAACCTCCACCCCATCTATCTCAGTACAAACGCTCTCAGCACAGAGGGCTCACAGAGATAATGGTTTGGCATTGGTCAGATTAACATGCACTGAAGGGAGAGATACCAATCCTGGATGTAAATTTGGTGTGCTGTGTAAGACCAAAGGTTGACCAGCATCCTGTTTTCCATCACAGCCAGCAAGAGGAGGTTTAGAGAATACAAGAACAATGCAAGCAGGGGTTGCTGATAATTAACACTATTTCTTATTTTTAATAGGCTTTCCATCTTCTGGAATATCTTAGTGTATCCTGAATCATCCACATCTTTGTTTCTGGTGTCTTATCTGCTGTGATTTTTCCTTCAGACAGCTTCCTTAATCCACCCTATGACCTCTGCACTGTCCCAGGACAATAAGCTCTGTCACTGGAAGCCAGGCAGTGGTGAGAGCACTGGACATGGGGACTAGAAGGGTATTTAGGACATGTACAGTTAGGAAACTCCCTCTGATGAAGCATACAGATTTATTTCATTCTATGCCTGTCAGCAAGATGCAAACACATTCTCTGTAGCCAGAGGAATACCTTTGGGATTAATTACTGCACCAGCTTTCTGCTTTTCACAGTGCTGCCTCCCTTCACAAACCTATTCAGTGTTGTGCTCCATGGGCAAATGCTCTTCCCAGAGACCTCCATAAATTCACTGAGGCAAAACGGGCTAAACAGGGTCTAAAGTGAAACAAGCCCATGCAAAGTGGATTTATTAGCTGTTCCAATTGCTTCCCTTCATTTGCTGGAAGGCTGTGCTGCTACCTTCACTATCGAATCCCAGGAAAGGAACTGAAAGCCTCTGGACCTCGGTGGAATTTGCGACAACTCAGGAAGGACTTCAGACATCTCAAAGACGGGCGATGCAGCTGCCCGGGGCATGGAGGGAAGTGGGAGCACCGGTCCTGGCAGAGGGGCAGGCTCAGCTGCCTCCTGCCCAGCACTGGTCCCAGCCCTTAGTGGCAGGATAACTTTCCAGGGAGCTGCGATTGGCCATCCTGAAGCATCAGGACTGAGTTCCCTAGAGAAACATTGTGCTTAACCACATTTTTCTGTGTGGGAATCATATACAGTACTTCCCCTCCCGATGACTATCGCATGCTTGAGCAGTCATTTGAAGTTGCTGTGTTCTGTTTTGCTCCTATTATCAAATCACAGCATTAACATAACAAGGTTAATTATAACTACCAAAAATTTACAACACCACCACACACAGATCGTTCAGAATCTAAAGTATATTCTTTGATAAGGACCATAAGAAAAGTCCCTGCCCCAGAAAGAAATCACAGAACATTAGGGATTGGAAGGGACCTCGAAAGATCATCTAGTCCAATCCCCCCACCACAGCAGGACCACCTAGACCAAGTCACACAGGAACACATCCAGGCAGGTTTTAAATGTCTCCAGAGAAGGAGACTCTACAACCTCTCTGGGCAGCCCATCATAGTGCTCTCATATAGGTCCTTCTCATATTTATGTGGAACCTCCTATGATACAGCTCACACCCACTGCCCCTTGTCCTACCATTAGAGGACACTGAGCAGAGCCTGACTCCATCCTCCTGACACCCACCCTTCACATATTTATAAACATTAATGAAGTCACCCCTCAGTCTCCTGCAAGTTGAAGAGACCCAGCTCCCCCAGCCTCTCCTCATAAAGGAGGTGCTCCACTTCCTTCATCATCCATATTAACTGATGACTACAGGGTCAGCTAGATGCTTAGTAAGTACTGTCCAGTGTGTGGCTTCCTGCAATTCAGAAATATCCTTGGACTTTCTACATTGCAGCTTTGATGGTTTCTCTTGTTAATTGCACTCTGTGTTTGTTTCTAACATTTGAAGTTAAGGAGAACTGAGCTAAATTGGGCTTTGAGCTGAACTGCTGAGCAGTTAGTCAGAAGGAATGGCGTGATCGGTGAGGAATGCATTCCAAAACAAGAGCAAAGGTGAATACTTCTGTTTTAATTTGAAGTATTGACCTTATTCAGACATTAAATTAGAGCATTTTAAGAGACATCTCTAAAGGTTTCAAGCTGAAATGTCAGCCTTTCTAGAAAAGTTGAAACCCCTGTACATGTGATAGGGATGCTCCCTTCTAAGGCAGCTGTTTCTTTTACAGAATCACAGAATCATTCAGGTTGGAAAAGACCCTTGAAATCATCAAGTGCAACCATCAACCCTACTATACAAGTTCACCCCTAAAACCAGATCCCCCAACACCACATCTAAGCGTCTTTTAAACACATCCAGGGATGGGGACTCAACCACCACCCTAGGCAGCCCAGTCCAGTGCCTGAGCACTCTCTCCAGGAAGAATTTCTTCCTGATGTCTAGTCTAAACCTCCCCTGTTGGAGCTTGAAGCCCTTTCCTCTGCTTCTGTCACTAATTACCTGTGAGTAGAGCCCAGCACCAACATCTCTACAATGTCCTTTCAGATAGTTGTGGAGAGCAATGAGGTCTGCTCTCAGCCTCCTCTTCCTCAAACTAAACAGCCCCAACTCTCTCAATCTCTCCTCATCAGATTCATTCTCCAGGACCTTCACCAGCTTTGAAAAACGAGAAGAAAGGTGACTATTCTGTTTTAATTTGGGGTATTTACCTTATTCAGACATTAAATAAGAGGATTTTGATGGATACTCATAAAGGTCCAGACCTGAAAAATCAGCCTGTCTTGTAAAGTTGAAACCTCAGTACATGTGTTAGGGATGCTCCTTTCTAAAGCAGTTGTTTCTCTGCTGAAGTCAGTGTTTGCATTCAAGGACACGCAAGGTGCAATGTACCTCATTGTGCTTACATCCTGATCTCATAAGGAACCTGGTTCTCCCACCCCTCTCTTTGTCCCTTCACATGGCATTTCCTTGCTGATGTGACAGATGATGCAGTTGGTTGTAAATGTCACAGGTGCACACATCCTGCCACAGGCTGAGCTGAGACACCCAGAGCATTCCAGCTGTGCTAACACGCTCCTCCTCACTTTCCCAGATGTCTCACTCTGCCTGCACGTTAGGACAGCTGGTGAAGCCATCCCAGAGACGCTGCCTGGGACGGGTGACCGAAGGAGGAATGCGGAGGCAAACTGGAGCTGAGGAAAGCGGTTGCTGGAAAGCTGGCTCAGAAATTGAACCCTCTGACCAACCAGCACTTGGACAAGACAAGGAGATTACTCACACAGCTCGAGTCATTCATGTGACCAGGGCAGCGACGGCTGGTCTGATCCTAGACCCGGGGAGCTTTTCAATATTTACATGGACATTCCCCCTCAGTTTCTTGTGCCATGCGCTACTTTTGAAAAGATCAGCTGGGCAAATCACTGCAAAGCCACCAAAGCTGTCTACCAGATGGTGGCCACTGATTAATTTGTCTCAACTTCAGCCAAAAAGGAAGAAAATGCAATGGGTGGAGCAGCAAAGACAAGCACAATCAACATCCGACCAAACAGGGTTTCCTGTCACCTTGGGAACCACACTGATTGGCACTGTGGTTTCCTGTGTACAGGCTAAAACCAGTAGCAACTGGAGTAACAAGAATAAACGCCAGATAAGAGACCGGGGAACGCAATAAAACCATTATTAAATTAACCTGACTAAACCTCACAAGAAGGTAAAGGTGCAACCAAGGGGTAGGCACAGGCTGTGTGTTGAACTGAGCGCTCCCTGGCATCTCAGAGAAGAAGATTATGAAGCTGCAGAACTTTTCCAAACAAGGGTTAGTTGAATTATCCACTCCCAGAAAAGAACATCACGTGCTTTGGAGAGCTTTTCTGCCCGAGGGGAAAGAGAAGCCTGTGGGACAACTCAAAGCAGAGCTAGATCTGGGAGCGGAAACATACTGTCTGCCCACACCAACCCGAAGTAATTTGGAAAAGGTGCTAGAGACACAGGGAAAGGAACTGTGGGTGTGAGTTTGGGTGATGGCACTTGGTTATTTGCATTTATTCATTTAGATCCTAACTCCTACAGAGTTTTGCCTCAGGGAGTTCTAACCACAGTCGAAAGTCTTCTCCACCAGCCAGGAGTCAAATAGTTAAAATACGTTTTTTAAAGGGTCTTTGTTTGGCTGGTGCCTGCATGAGTTCACTTCCTCTCCAGAGAAAGGGGACAACTTGCATTCCTGCCCTCTTCCTAGTTGCAGATAAGCAAAGGGGTTTGCAATGGGCTGGGCAGAACAGATGACTGTGCAGCTCACGTGCCCAAAGTTCTCAGCCTGACCGTGGACAGAAAGGCTCCACACATGCAAACTGGAGGTAAAGCATTATTCTCTCTCCAGCTGCGAATCCACATGTTAAAACAAACCTCTTAGGCACTGAGTGGGAGACATGCACTGCTGCATCCTACCTAGAATCATAGAATCATTAGGAATTGGAAGGGACCTTGAAAGCTCATCCTGTCCAATCCCCCTGACACAGCAGGAGCACCTAGACCAAGTCATAGAATCAGCCAGGGACCACAGGATCATCCAGTTCCTAATGTGTCCTGTGACTTAGACTGGTTTCTCTCAGTAGCCAAGATTTTTAGCCCTTGCCACCCAGAGCACAGGCACCAGCAGTCTTGATGTGCCCTTCCAGCTGGCTGAGGAGAAGGGAAGCCACAATGCTGGGCTGTGGGAAGTCCCTGCACCAAAAGGAGCATTGCTAAAAGGCACAGCCTGTGAGCAGCTGCCCACAGGCAGGACTGTTCCGCTCACGCCAGCTGCTACACAAGCAGCTCACGTCTTCATGTGCAAACTACATCTAGAAAAGGAAAACAGTGCCAGGGAACAATTCCAGGCACTCAAACGTGGCGATCGATACCGCTGTGTTTCAAGCCATACAGACCTGGCTTGTTTTCAGCCTTTGCCAACAAGAGCTCTCCGCAGCAACTCACGGGTGCAGTTTGGGAACCAGCACATAGAATTATAGAATCATCAGGGATTGGAAGGGACCTCAAAAGATCATCTAGTCCAACCACAGAATCATCAGGGATTGGAAGGGACCTCAAAAGATCATCTAGTCCAACCACAGAATCATCAGGGATCGGAAGGGACCCCAAAAGATCGTCCAGTCCAATCACAGGATCATGCACAGACCAATCCCAACAGGCAGCCTGCACTCAGTCCCCTGTTGTTTCGGAGGCACAGGGAGCGTGGCAGCATGGGCACACACTGAGCTCTGCTAGCTGGCCTCAGTGCTGGAAGTATTTCAGGACACATTGAATTGAACAGTGCAAGTTAACAGGGCAGGACAGCGCAGCTGAGAGATCTGCCAAGAGCAAGAAGTGCGTTTCTGAGATCCTTCAGAAAGTGGAGGGGTTTTAACTGCATTCCCTCACGCTCCTCAGATGAGGTGGACAGAGAGCCGTGCACAGGACTTACACTGCACTTCAGGTAAAGGCTCTCATCTTCACCGCTGCTCTTCACACAGACATGCCAACCATCCCGTCTCGATCTAGTGGTTCACAGCACAGCCAGGGGGGGTTCATATGCCATGTCCAAAGCGCTCTAATGACTTGAAGCCCTGGAGCACATAAATTCCTGCTTCCCACCTCCTGCCTCCAAGCAGGTTTACTGGTCCCTGGTGCTTTGCAAATCCCTTCTGATAGGATATCACGGTGAAGCTGTTCTCCGGCGAGTGCTGTTGTGTTGGCACAGAGCTGCGCTTGGAACAATCGCACTGACATTTTCCTGAAAACAATCCCTAGGATTTAAATTAAGAATGCAGAAAGCATATTCAGCTCCACACAATGGGGTAAATTTATCCTCCAAATCTATGCAAAGCTAGTGTATTTTGGCCAGGAAATTCAAGGCCCCTTCCTGTAAATATACTAGGTTCCCATACTTGGGTCATAAACGACAAGACCTGGCGTGTTTACGGTAGTCCGAGTGCGAGGTGCTGTGCTCCAACTGTTACTTGATGTGTTTACTCACAACACACAGCTTTGTGTAAATACAACAGATCAGCAACACCTTGGTCATATTTCCAGCAACTGTGCTCTGTGATCTAGAAATCAAACAGACCTAGAATGGTTGGAAATTTTTCTCATCTATGAAGAGCAGCGATTTGGTGGCAGCTATATCCCGAGATGTAGCTGCCGTTAAACTGATGAAGCAGAGAGCACATCAGGTCTTTCACCCTGGTTCCAACACATAGAACCATAGAATCATTAGGGATCGGAAGGGACCTCGAAATCCCCCCTAGTCCAATCCCCCTGACACAGCAGGATCACCCAGACCAAGTCAATATGAGAAGGAACTTCTTCACAGTGAGGGTGACAGAGCCCTGGAACAGGCTGCCCAGGGAGGTTGTGGAGTCTCCTTCACTGGAGATGTTTAAGACCTGCTTAGATGTGGTGTTGGGGGATCTGGTTTCGGGGTGAACTTGTAGAGTAGGCTTGATGGTTGGACTCAATGATCCCAAGAGTCTTTTCCAGCCTGAATGATTCTGTGATTCTGCAGCATCTTGGCCCAAATTAATCTCTGTATGTATTTGTGTGGGGGTTTATTGTGGGGTGAATTTAACAAGCCTTTTTTTTTTCTCCTAATCGAGTTAGTTTTGGTTTTTGCCTGCAATTTATATGTGTTTTTTGAACCCTCTTCACTTTGTTTTTCTTGTTTTGGCCCGTTAGCACAACTAACTAAATTAATTGGTTAATTTTGTCTCTGGCTAAAACCTTGACAATAAGGATCTTTCCCTTTTAGACAGAATAATTTCCCAATGAATATGTAACAGGCTGAGAAAACACAGGGCTGTGATTTTCCCCACTGATTACTTAGAAGTAATAGCTGTGGTTTCAGGTCTCTGTGGCTAGGATGGAATACAAATGCTTGAGAACACTTTCCAAAGCCCAGTTTGTGGTTTTTAGCAGGCAGCAGAGGAGCTATTTCTACATTTTCTTTTCTTCCATGGCTTTTGCACGCTGGATAGTAACTAATTTGAACAAAACCAGAGTACTGTTCACAAGTTATTTAAAATGTAGTTGTCCCAGTCAGAAATAATGCTGGAGCTAAAACTCACAGCAGCAGTAGTAAATCAAGTGAATACTGTGCTGCTGTGGTAACTTATTTATATCCCCAGCATGTTTGTGTTTTAACAACTCACTGCTTGTCCTAAAAATTTTCAACGCCTGGCATGTCAGGATGAAATTTAAGATATCACATCCTACTTCACCAGATTCAGATTTTGGCTGGGACCATTCACATCAAGATGAATTTTGGGCAAACTAGCAGAATAAAATGAATCCCTACTCCACTGAAGGAAAATGTATTATTCATAAAAGCCTATAAAAGCATAAGTAGGAAAATAATCACTGATGCATTATTCATAGATGTGCTCATGGCAGAGAAAAGAATCATTTACATCCTAAATTCAGGCATTGGCGCTATGATATTGTGACAATTCATCACCAAAGACACCCACAGGAGAACAACATCAGCTCTCCCACTCCTCGGTCAGTAACAGCACTGTGTGGGCTGCCGCTGGAGAAGGCTTTAGCTGCAAGGGAGCAGTAGTTGTGAAAACACCGCGACTCTGAAGCATCGCACTGAGCGAGCCAGGAGGCCAGGAAAGGTTCTGAAGTTAGCCCTTCATTTGCCTGCCCCAGCTTCTCTCATTAATTGTCACAGGAAGGGGTCAGTGTCTCTTCGTTCTGACAGCTGTCGCCACTCCATAGCTGTGGGTCCACCCTCCGGGCTCGGCCACCAACCACATCTCCATCCCTGGGCGCACATCCCTCACCAGCATCCAGGAAAATAACGCACCACTTGCCTCCGCCGGGCCACTTACCACCCTGGCTACGTGCCTACCTTCCCGCCTCCAGGATGCCCGCTCGGGCACCGCAGGCGACAGAGGTGCGGGGCTGGGTGGCGGTGGCAGTGCTGCCCCGCCGGCTCTAGGTGTCACCCGCTCCGCGCCCGCAAAGCACCGAGCGCGGCTCCCCGGCGCTTTCCGACCGTCGCGGAGAGCAAGTCCCAGGGCTGCTGGGGAGCTGTGTTACCGAAAGAGCTCAGCGAGAGCCTTTCCCGTTAAGGGGCTGGTGGGGGGATTGTACATGAAGTCGGCTCTGGTATTTGAAAGCAAAATAAATGCATTTAAAGAAGTTGGGCAAAGTCCCAGAAGCATCTTGATCTTTGGAGAGCTGTTGATTAACTGTCTCTGAAGCTGACAAGGTTATTGCTGTTGAAGGTTCAGAGAGACAGCTGCTGGTGTGGTGCTTTGTGAAAAGTCAGTCCTGCTGGATCTGTGTACTCAGGCATGCTCCTTACAGCAGCACCCAGCGTGCACAGAAGGGAGAGCGTGAAGGCACAGCTGCCCTCTGGCTTTCCCACCCCATCCTTCAGAGGTGCTGTCACGAATCTCCCACAGAGATGGCTCACACTCCAGTTTGGCCCATGGTCTACTGATTTCTTTGTAAAGTGTTACCATCCAGTCTGGATCCTACCAGACCTTTCACGACTATGGATCACACTTTAGGAATCAAACAAAGGAGCTTTGCAAGTTAGGAAATACTGCTCTAGAACCACTGTCACAGAATCACAGAACACTAGGGACTGGAAGGGACCTCAGATCATCTAGTCCAATCCCCCTGACACAGCAGGACCACCTAGATCAAGTTGCACAGGAACATGTCCAGACGGATTTTAAATGTCTCCAGACAAGGAGACTCCACAACCCCTGTGGGCAGCCCCTTCTAGTGCTCTGTCACCCTCACCACGAAGAACTTTCTTCTCATATTGATGTGGAACCTCCTATGCCCCAGTTTACACCCATTGCCCCTTGTCCTATCATTAGATGACTCAGAGGAGTCCAGCTCCATTCTCCTGACACTCACCTTTCACATAAACATTAATGAGGTCGTTCAGCCAAAGGAATCTCAGCATTAAGCTTGCCAAGGGGTTCTCACATCCACACTAGCCTGCCAAGAGCTTTTTGCCCAGGCAGAAACCAGAGGCAGGGTAGCAAACATCATTGAAGCAGTTTGTTCAGGTAACAAAGCTGTGTCTTTGAGCAGGAGAGGACCTTGCAGTGGCCTGTTCGTGTTCTGTTACAGGAAAAACTGAAGGACTCAATTCCTTCAACTTCTTCATGGAATCACAGAATGCAGTGGATTGGAAAGGACTTCTAGATACCATCCAGTCCAATCCCCCTGCCAAAGCAGGATCACCTAGGGGAGGCCATACCCAGGTGGATGAGTGTGTTTCCTTAGAAATAAGCTGCAATGCCTGCTCTATTTGATGGAGTTTATTTTCCTCTTTGCCTCTCGTGTCTCCGTTTTGACACACCTGCCTCAGAACTTTGTCCTTCCAAAGGACAGAATGTGGTCTAGGAGTATTAAATGCTGAATCCTTATCTGCAGTGGTGGAAATTAACATCCTAAACCATTAGGTTTTATTTTCTTTGCCTGAGCAACAGAAGAAACTCTTCCCCAGTCCTGAAGTACGCTCTGTCTCCACCTATCCCTCTTGACTGTCAGCATGCTGAGCTAGATACTAGGCATTCTAAACTAGTTATGTGATCCCCAAGCCTGTGTGCTTTATTTTTAGGGTCCTGTGGAATAAAAGGAACTATCAAAACGTGCTACTTCCTTCCTCCATTCCTTACATTTTAACTGCAGTGCTATCACCACACAGTTTGTTTTCACAGCTCTGCCTTCTGGACCTTTTACTCACAGAAGAATCAGTCCCTCTCCCTTAGCTCTGTCTGTGACTCATAAAGCCATTGATAACATCTCTGTCACAGAGCTGAATCAGGGCTCCTGCTCAAGTCCTTACAGACAAGGCCCTTTTCATTCTGATTTCCCCGCTGTATCCGTGTGGCATCTGCTCTTTAATTATCATCAGTGATGGGGTAGAAGGTTCAGTTGTGTGGCTGCCTGCTGCATTAGTTATTCAGAGCACTGATGCTTTATGAAAGCGGCCTGCAGCCATCAGGCAGGGAATTACACAGGTTTCTAACAGAGGGGAGGCAGGTGTCAGTGCACATTCTTCTGTGGGAAGAACAACTAGTTTTATGAAAAAAGCACTGGCCCACTTTTTGAAACACAGAGCGAGTGGCAAGGCTTGGTGCCCAGGTATTTCTGAGGAGCTGCACCCAAGGGTCAGTTTCATTACCAGTCACTTCACTCTCTTTTTCATAAAGCCATTGGTCTGTAGCCTAACCATCGTAGGAAGCTGGATTTAAGAAGAAAAATTATATCAAGGTGATAATGGAAACACCGTGTGAGACTGGTAAACGCACTCTGTTGTTGCTAATAATTCTTCTAAGTCTCCCATGTGCTAGGGATTCCTTGACAATGAGACTGTCCTTTGCTGACAAAACACAACTAGCCCTTGTTCCCTCTGCCAAGGATGAAAACAGGCAAAAACCTATGGAAAATGAAAAGTGCTTTCCTTGGAGTAGTGGTTGGAAGGGGGAAGAAACAAATTAGCAGGAGGAATCCCAGTACTGCAGTTAATCTGAGCACAAACATCTGGACCTTTGCTCTTTTGGAAAGGACACCCATGAGACAGACATCAACACAGCAAAATCCCACTTCTCAGGTGTCTGTGTGGCCAAGTCCCACACTCACTGCCAGGAAGGACACGTATGATACCATGCAAAATAAGTATAGTGCAGCAGAATAAAACCTGAACACGGCAGACACCATCCTACCTTTCCTGCAGCCCCACAGGCTTCATTCTGAAAGGAGATGGGCTGGCACACAGGGGAGGTTTGAGCTCAGGAACACATTGGCCTTGAGGGTCCACTACGACATTGACAAGTCTTGGAGCCTGTTCAGGCTGGACCATGCTGTTGGTGGTCTTATACTCGGACTGAGATGTCTGCAGGGGAAGGGGTGAGAGGTGGATCTCCTGCTTCTTTTCTTTTTCTTGTCTCAGTGACAACTGAATCTTCTCCTTTAATCTGTAAAGGACCTACAGAAATAAGGAAGAAAGCCCAGACTCAGTTCCCTGGCACACAAGGCTGGATAAGGTTGCTCGATGTGGTTTTCATTCCTAGAAGGTAAACTACTGGTTGTGTTACACAGTGTTTCCCACAACAGGATAAATATTTCCATCACATAAACCACAGTGTGTACATGTGGGTGGCAGAGACTTCAACAATTCTCACTGTAAGCCAGCAATTATTTGTAATACCAGTGGTTGTGCTGTTAAGGGGTAAACAACACAGAATGGAAACCAGTTACAAAAAGATGTTGTGAAGAAGGAATCATAGACTCATAGAATCATTAGGGATGGGAAGGGACCTCGAAAGACTGTCTAGGCCAATCCCCCTGACACAGCAGGATCACCCAGACCAAGCTGCACAGGTGAACAGCCCCAACTCCCTCAGCCTGTCCTCATATGAGAGATGCTCCATTCCTCATCATTTTAGTGGCCTTCCCCTGGTCACGCTCCAGTTTGTCTACCTAAGGCTGAAGAAACATTTGGCCTATGAAGCTATTGAAGCATCTGCTCAGAAAAGTGTGTTTGACAATTCCCAAGACATTGGTGTCTAAACATTCCATGACACCAGGAGCCCCTGTCCACCTATTGCTTATAAACCTGGATGCCAGGCGTGTGCAGAGGAAGCCTTTCAGGAGATGTGACCGTGGACTTGGGCAGGGCTGGTAGGTGGCGTGTGCTCGGTACCGTCACTCCAAGGAACCCTAGAGCAAAGCATTTTTCTGCTGCAAGTCAGAAGCTCTCTGACAGCTGTTGCCCCGTTAGCACCACAGAAAGATCTGTCACTCCATAGCTTTCCAGTGAGGACTGTGTATATCTGATGGGTTTGTTTCTTCAAGGATTAGCATCAGAGGTTTAGCTGGGAACAGACCTAATGTCATTAGCAATACAACCATTAAACGAGACCAGGTAAACCATCTGCTCATTCAGAAGAGTTTAGAATTTAATTGCACAAATAAGATGCCCATTTGTTGTTACTTTACATTAAAGAAGTTTTACATCTCTGTTCAGATTTGTGTAAAAGGACATATTGTGCCCTAGCTTGGCCAGTAACTCTTTCCTACCCACGGAGTAGATCCTAGAGTCATAGAATCATTAGGGATTGGAAAGGACCTCGAAAGATCATCTAGTCCAATCCCCCTGCCACAGCAGGATCACCCAGACCAAGTCACACAGGAACACATCCAGGTGGGTTTTAAACATCTCTAGACAAGGAGACTCCACAACATCCCTGGGCAGCCTGTCCCAGTGCTCTGTCACCCTCACTGAAGAACACTGAGAGTTTAGCTGCCCTACACTGTGAACTTTTGATTATCATAAGAATCACAGAACATTAGGGATTGGAAGGGACCTCAAAAGATCATCTAGTCTAATCCCCCCACCAGAGCAGGATCTCCTAGACCAAGTCACACAGGAACACATCCAGGAAGAACTTCCAACTCCATCCTTTGAAGGACATTTACAAATGTTCTGCAGCTGCAAGCTAAGATTTTTTCTTTTGATGGTCTAAACTACTAATAACCACCATGGAAAAACATGTTCCTACTCTGTAACTTCAAATAAGAGGCTGCAGTCTGGTGGTTGCCACAGCCAGAGACCTTAGGCTGAGCCCTAATGGCTTATGGTAAAGCTGAGTGGTCTGGTAAACTGCCACGGCTGAGTCTGAAATAACTCAGCTCCTACTTTTCATAGATCTGCCACTGCGACCTTGAAAAGCAAGGTAAGCTGGCTGTTAACCTGGTACATTTCACACACTCCCTGCACTGACAGATCCTGACTAACTCTGAGATAGTGTTTGTTTACACAGCGTAAACAGCAGCACTTGTAAAGAAACAGCTCGGACCTGGGAGGATGCAGAAAGGGCCAGTGTCACAGGTAAATCCGTCTGGAATGGACTTCAAGAAGGCTGCTAATATTTACCTCTTCCCTAGGTCCAGATCAGCTACACTCAGTCTATTCCTGACATATACTTGCCCAGAACCCCACTGTGGGAAAAATCCTGAGCCTCCCTCAATCAACACACTGGAGGGTCTAGAGACCCCTGTGATAACAAATTGTTGTCATGTATTTTCAACGCTGTATTGGTGCACGATTACAGCTGCCATCCCTGCCAAGCATCACTCTTTATACATCCCATCCTTCCTCCTTAAGAATATTTAAAGTTCTGATATTGCCTTCCACAATGCTTACAATTCCCAAAACCATCAGAGCACTCCTAAGAATGAATGAAAATGTGGTCTAGTAGCAGGACACCAGGACAAGGCAAAACACCTTTTCAAATCTCACAGAGACATTAAAGAACCACAGAATCACTCTGATTGGAAAAGACCCCTGGGATCATCACATCCAACCATCTACCCTACCTTACAAGTTCACCCCTAAACCACATCCCTCAACACCTCACCCAAACCACCTTCAAACACATCCAGGGATGGCGACTCAACCACCTCCCTGGGCAGCCCATTCCAGTGCCTGACCACCCTTGTTCTGAAAAAAATTCTTCCTAATATCTAGTCTAAACCTCCCCTGTTGTAACTTGAACCCAGTCGTCCTTGTTCTATCCCTAAGTGCTTGTGAGAAGAGACCAGCACCAGCCTCTCCACAACGTCCTTTCAGGTAGTTGTAGAGAGTGATGAGGTCTCCTCTCAGCCTCCTCTTCTCCAAACTAGAGAGCCCCAGCTCTTTCAGTCTTTCCTCATCAGATTTATTCTCCAGGCTGAGAAGATTTGATATAAATGTGATCATTTATTATATCTTCAGTTTAAACATTATTCCACATTACATTTGTAAGTGGAAAATCCAGCAAGGTTAAAGGAAGTTAAATCTGCTTCAAGGAAAATATTTCCAAAGACCCCAAGGGACTATGTGTTCATAAATGTTGAGTATTGTCACAGAAATCACTAAACCCTTACTTCTGTGCATCATGGAAGAAACACACAAATCAGGGAAGGGAAATACCCGAGATACAGAACTGGAACCAAAGCCACAACTACTCTGTGAGTGTCATTGGTGGTGCAGTGCTGTTCATCTTCCGTGAGCCCCCTGCACATCTCACACTCAGCACGTTAGAAGTATGTCTAGTGCCCAGAAACTGGCTGCTGAATTCAAACCCTGTAAGCAGCAGTTGCTAGAAAACACAATCACTCTTCCATGTTCTTACCAGTCATTTCAGTCTAGAATTGAGTGCTCAGGATGAGAACACCAACGCGTGCTCCAACGCCTGCGCCTTGACGATGCTGTATCAATGTGCTGTTGCTTTTACCATCCAATAAAACTGAAATAGAGACAGCTAATGTGACTTCAGGGATCCTTGGTAAGAACGTTTGGAAGTCATCACTCAAGTCACTAGACAGTTACTCTGCAGATTTAAGAGCTTGTTATTTATTTCTTCAGCTTCCTCCTTGCTCTCAGCTGGACTCAAAATACATCGAGAAGCACGGTCCTTCAGACTGTGGCTTCCCAGCAGTGTGAGAGTGACCAGCTCTTGCTGTGAAGCTGAGGTTTTCACAGCTTTGAGGAAACACCTCCCATGGCAAAGTGTTGGGACTCTACCCTTCAGACTGAGAAAGACACGAAGAGAAAAAAGGTGAGAAGGAACTTACCATTAAACAGGTCACTAGGATGACAAAGATGCTGAGGAAGATGACAACGGCGTAAAACCCCTCTTTGCTCCAGATTTTGTCTGCTTCACGTTGGCCTTGCAGGACATTTTTCTTTTTGAAGCAATAAAACAGAAAGAGGAAGAGAAAAGAAGTTACACAGTAACGTGAGCAGATTAGATCGCTCTCGTCAGGCATTAATCACCCTCCTCAGCTTCCTCACAGCTCACATTCCGCTCTCTGTGGCGCTCGTTCGGAGCGCTGCTGTTTGCACACCCAGCTCAGCTCTGCACCCCACCTGCTCTCTACGTGTCCGGGTGCATCTGTGCCACCCGGGGAGGCCAGCGCTCTGTGAGATGGGCTAAGACTGTGGCTGATCTCTGCCTGCTGAGAGAATCCTCCACCTGGAGTCACGGGCTTGGCTGAAGGTGAGCAAACAAGCCTCTTTCTTGGAAATAACCTGGCTCAGGGCTGTGGGAGCCACTCACCCCACCTCCTTCTCCTCGACACTTATCTCTGGCCTCAGCACCCATGTGCCAGCCTTGGGACTGTTTGCTCTTGACACAGGAGCAAAGAGCAGGTGACTTACTGGTTTGCTTTTGTGAGCCAGGAAGTTCTGACACTGTCACTGTAGAGTACACACACGCACTCACACACTCATGCGTGTGCACACGTAAAAATCTGCTTGTTCTGAGAGTAATCTCATTAGCCATCTATCTATAATTCTGATTATGCTTAAAGTAATCTCATTATCTTTGGGTGCCTGCTGCTAGGACCTTTCTGAAACAGCTGTGCACACTAACACTGCCAGAACTCCTGGGGAACTCCTGGGGATTGTGAAATCATCATAATAGTTGCAAAAGCATCTATTTTTGGCTGTGTTGGAGTGGGGGGAAGTTGGTTGGGCTAACACATTATCTGAATTTCACTGTGCTTCCAAACAGAGACTTGGTGGTAGGAACAGGGTACAGGTACCCTCAGTCTGTCATAGAATCATTAGGGACTGGAAGGGACCTCAAAAGATCATCTACTCCCAACCCCTTGAGACAGTAGCATCACCTAGACTAAGTCACACAGGAACATATCCAGGTGGGTTTTAAATGTCTCCACAGAGGGAGACTCCACAACCCCCCTGGGCAGCCTGTTCTAGTGCTCAGTCACCCTCACTGGGAACAAGTTCCTTCTCATATACCTACTGTGTTCTAGCTCACACCCACTGCCCCTTGTCCTATCATTAGAAGACACTGAGCAAAGCCTGGCTCCATCCTCCTGATACCCATCCTTCACATATTTATAGACAGTAATGAGGTCACCCCTCAGTCTCCTCTTCTCCAAGCTCTAGACACCCAGCTCCCTCAGCCTCTCCTCATAAGGGAGGTGCTGCACTTCCTTCACCATCCTCGTTGCTCTACACTGGACTCCCTCCAGCAGCTCCACATCCCTCCTGAGCTGAGGGGCCCAGAACCTTGCTAGAAAATAACCTATGTGCATAACTGGGAGATGACTCCTTTAGAAGTGGACTCCTAATGTGAGTTTTCTTGGGAAGTCGTAGCCCTAGGGATCAGAATGGAGATCCTTTAGCCCTTTCTGCACCACTAGAGAGAGAGAGAGAGACCTTGTAAAAACCAGCCTGTGGTTGTGAAATCACACCCAGTGTTTCGTGACCTGGGCTTAGAAGCACTGCAGGTACTGACGGTTTAACAAGGTTCTCAAGTGTCAGCCTGGTGTTTCATGAGCGACTTCAAAAACAGGGCTTGCAAAGATAAACTGGAAATCTTGCCAAATATTTCTGCCAAAAGAATGTTCCTAGACATATCCAAACAGTCCTGCTGCTCCAGCAGGGCGCAGCTCCCCGTGCAGTCTGCTGCCTCAGCACAGCAGGGTCCTGCGAGGCGCGCACGGCGCAGGACTCGGGTCTCGGAGCTGGCTCACAGCCCAGACCTGCTGCAGCACTGGGGGCTGCTGCTGTTGAGCTCCCTGGGAGTGTCACAGCAACAGCAGCAGCTCTGGCCCATTAGATAGAAACTGTCTGGCCCTGGGTGGGTTAGTTACCTGAGGGCTTTCCAGGGTTTTGGATCTCTCAGGAGAAAGTCTAGATTCAAAGCAGGAGCTGAAGGAGAGTTGACCATGCTGACCTAATGGGGTTGGTTAGGAGATCGAGAGAGGTTCTCTTCCCCCTCTTCTCTGCCCTGGTGAGACCACATCTGGAATCTTGTGTCCTGTTCTTGTCCTGGCCTTGTAGTTCCAGAAGGACACAGAGCTGCTGGAGAGAGTTCAGTGCAGAGCCACGAAGATGATGAAGGGACTAGAACACCTCCCTTACGAGGAAAGGCTGAGGGAGCTGGGTCTCTCTAGCTTGGAGAAGAGGAGACTGAGGAGTGACCTCATGAATGTTGATAAATATGTGAAGGGTGGGTGTCCAGAGGATGGAGCCAGGCTCTGCTCATGTTATCGTCATTGGAAGAGATATTATGATATTATGAAGCACTTCCTCATGACCTCTGAGGTCTTTTCCAGCCTCAATAATTCTGTGATTCTGAGAAGACAAACTCAAACTAAGCTGTAAATGCTAATAAAGATGGGAGAACATCATAGCAGGTGGCACTGAAAGAGTTCCAGTAGCTCAGACACCATCAGGTCCCTAGTTAGAGGGTGGAAAGCTTCTTGTCATGTGGATCATCAAGAGCATCATCCTCCTGTGTCTGAATCCATTCCCTAAGGAGTCTCCACAAGACTCTACTTACACACACGTGTGATAAGATGTTGTGACTCCATGTCAAAGCTGGCAGGTCTGCAGGGCTCCTCTCCCTGCTGGGGTGCTCTGGGTGCTCCCAGGCAGGTGTAAGGCTCCATCTGCTTTGCCTGACCACAGGAGCACGTCCTCGTGCTGTGCTTTGATCCTGGGCACCTCTGTCAGTCTCAGCTGTTGTAACTTCTAGGCTACTGGTTTTGATCACTTGTCCTTACAATGACTTATGGTCTCTGTGTGCTTTAAATGCATGACTGCTTCCTTTGATTTCTTCTCTAAGAGCTTCAAAGGTAATCAACAGGAGCCAGCAACAGAAGCAAGGCAGCTGCAACTGTACCCTGTTGGAGCTTGAAGCCCTTCCCTCTGGTTCTGTCACTAATTCCCTGTGAGAAGACACCAGCACCAACATCTCCACAATGTCCATTCACGTATTTGAAGAGAGCAATGAGGTCTGCCCTCAGCCTCCTCTTCCTCAAACTAAACAGCCCCAACTCTCTCAATCTCTCCTCATCAGATTTATGCTCCAGGTCCTACATTCCTAAGAGTGTGCAGCTAATTAGCTCATGATTTAATTATGATTGATACCTTAAGAATACACACACACAGAGGATAAAATACTGTGTCGAAGCTATGTAAGCCTTCCCTCAAGGTTTTGCTCATTTTGATGTTCTTTGCTGTTATTTTCACATGGTTTGTTCTTAGAGCAACCTGAAAAAACACAGCTGGCCAGTAGCTGAGTGAGTAAAGAGTAGAGGTTGCTGTCTTTTAGCTGCTGTTTTCTGTGAAGGCTCACACATGTAAACTATAGATCCAAAAAGAACACCTGTTAGTGTACAGCTGTGTGGTTTTTCAGGAGTAGGACCTTACCTGTGTAATCTAACAGCTCAGATACTAATCTCTTGTTTCTCTGGTGGTGCACAACTTTCATAGAACATTAGGGATTGGAAGGGACCTCGAAAGATCACCCAGTCCAATCCCCCTGCCACAGCAGGGTCACCTAGACCAAGTCACACAGGAACACATCCAGGTGGGTCTTAAACATCTCCACTGAATAAGGCTCCACAACCAACCTGGGCAGCCCCTTCCAGTGCTCTGTCACCCTCACTGGGAAGAAAGTTCCTTCTCACACTGATGTGGAACCTCCTTTGTTCCAGCTGACACCCACTGCCCCTTGTCCTATTAGATGTCACTGAGCAGAGCCCAGCTCCATTCTCCTGACACCCACTCTTCACATATTTATGAACACTACTGAGGTCACCCCTCAGTCTCCTTTTCCCCAAGCTATGGTGCACAACTTTCACATTATTAACCCTTTCAAAACCATCCCTTCTGGTTGTTCACATTACTTCTTTCCAGAGAGAAAATGAAAATATCTGAGCATTCCTGACTAACTCAGGAGGAGCTCTTGAGTCAGCACTGTGTTTTTTCCCAGCACATCTTCATAGCTTGATGACATCTCTCCTTTCATCTATTATTCATCTATGTTCTTGTCCCATGTTTACCTGAAGTGGTGTCTGTAACTGAAGTACTCGGAGGAGATAATTGCATCTATCACAACCATCAGACTCATAGGCTGCAGTAACAAAGGAATCTCTGACCTAACAGAAGTTTAGGTCAGGTCGATATAAAGACCCAGTCTGATGTTCAAACAGCACTGCTTTGTTTTGCAGCAGAACAGCAAAAACCTAAGAACCCACTCATTTTCATAGTGGCAGCTGCTAGAGTGGAGCATGTGAAATGGCATGAAACTGTCCTTGGTGTTAGGCTGTGTTTTGATTCTACCAAAGACATCTTTCAGATTCTTAAACAGAGTTGAAGAATTTAATATTAACAAAGACCTTTTCTCTTTTTCATTTGCTGGGCATAGCTCAGAACTGCATCTGTCTTACTGGTAACATAGAATCATAGAATCATTAGGGATTGGAAGGGACCTCGAAAGACTATCCAGTCCAATCCCATTGCCACAGCAGGATCACCTAGACNATTGCCCTGCAGTAAATGTTTTGAAATTCTGATTTTTTTGTTTTTATTTATTTATAAATAGATGTAGTCATAGAAATTGTAGCTGCAAGTTTTATTTTGGCTCTCTTCTTGGAGCAGACAAACAAGATTAAGCTCTCCCTGCTCCTGAGAATTAGAAGAAGCAGGGGTGTAACGTCCAACTCTGGTTTTCAGAGCGATGTCAGACACAAGTGACACAGGTAGCACCGCTCACACCTGACATCTGCATCTCATTTCTCTCTCTACTGAAATTACCCTACTGGGCAACCTGCACAGAGAGGCCAAAAGTCCTTGGGCCATCTTCCCTTTAGGCAGTTGTTGCGTGCTTATGGATCTAAAGCCTAATTTCAGAGGTAGCACAGCTGTGGGAAGAGGACCTGGATATTAATGCTTAAATAGCCTAATGAAGCACTATTTAATTACAGTAATTAAGCAGGGCTAGCTGTACAGCATTAATGACATCTCAGCTGATGTATTTCCCAAGACCCTGAAAACTACCAGGGAGGTAGTAAGTGCCTCTTCTGTAGCAAACCCCAGTTAAAAGGAGATAACTAACCTCAGGGGAGACCTCTGTTATTCCAAACTGGGATAAACTCTGGTGCAGGATGTTGATGTTCAGAGAACGCAGCACTTCGTCGGACGGGAGCGCCTCATAGATCCCTGGCTTCCTGTTCAGTGGGGACACGAAGAGTTCCACACAGTTCCTCTGCTCCTAGGGAAAAGAAAATGCAAAAGGAAGGGTCTGAGGTTACCTGATGATTGTAGATTGGAACATGTAACATAAATGCTTCAACCTGCTCTGCGAGGAGAGTGCACTTAACCCCCGGCTCCTTAAATCCCAGCTGACTGCCAGAAAACCCAAATGCCACACATGTGCAAGTGTGCTTTGTCTCATCCACTGCTGACAAGGTGCCCTCTTCCTGAGCCTAGCACCGTTACACAACACAGGTCAGTACAACACAGTGAGGAGAGAGACCACGGGCTGGGGTCAAGGGCAAAGAGCTATCAGGGAATTTAGCTGGTAGTTCACCTGATCTGAAAATGCAGACCTGGTTTAGAAAGCAGGAGTGCTCAGGGTGATGCTGTGGTGTTCTGACACTGCTTTCCCATCTTGTGTCAACACACAACCACCAAGTATACAGTCCTTTCAGGCAACTGCAGTGCCCCTCCTTAAAACAGCAGGGCAAAACCGAGTGGCTAGAAAGCTTTGTTGGTAGTTATGGGCAAGCTGAGAATGCTTAGGCTCCCCTCTATCTGTTACAGAATGTTACAGGTTGGAAGGACCTCAAAAGATCATCTCAGTCCAACCCCCACTGCTGGAGCAGGATAAGCCTATAGCACTGTCTCAGATGTCCTACATGGGGCTCACACCCATGACCCCAGGAATTCAGAGTCCCAAGCTCTACCAACTGAGCCAACCCCTGCCCTGGTGTCTTTGATGCAGTCCTGGCAGCCCAAAGAGTCTTGTTCTAGAGATGACAGTGATGTTCACTCTGTTGCAAGGGAGTCGCTGGAGTGACTACTAGAGGGATCCACTGGCTGTGATGGATGAGAAGAGTATAGATGTCCCAAGAGTGAGTGGGAACTTGGGTTCCCCAGAGCTATGGCCAGCTTAGCAGAGATGTAGCCTAGACCTGGAGCTGCCAAATGCTCTGCTGTCGGCACAGGCAAGAACATCAACTCTCTGGTGAATTGCTAGTTATCACTGATATGGGAGACACCCGTTCAAGCTGGGATAACCCTGATTTCCCCCACCTTCTCCTCACCTTGAATGTCCATCAACATCTTTACTGAAGTGAAGAAAAAGACATCTTTTGCAATTCTTAAAATATCTGGTTTTGCAGTCAGAAGCAGAGGTACAGCAGGATGATTTCAGCACTTTCTGTATCTACATCTATTCTCTCACACGTAGTAGATCTGTAGGAGAGCTGCTCGATAAGATCAGTAAGGATGCTGCCTGCAGACTTCCAGAGAAGGAGACTCCACAACCCTCCTGGGCAGCCTGGTCCAGTGCTCTGTCACACACACCGTGAAGAAGTTCCTTCTCATATAGATGCAGAGCCTCCTATGCTCCAGCTCACACCCACTGCCCCTTGTCCTATCATTAGATGACACCGAGCAGAGCCTGGCTCCCTCCTCCTGACACCCACCCTTCACATATTAATCAACATTACTGAGGTCACTCCTTTTTCCAAGCTCAAGAGATGCAGCTCCCTCAGTCTCTCCTCATCAGGGAGATGTTCCACTCCCTTCATCACCTTTCTGGCTCTGGAGGGTAAGCCTACAGCATCCGGTGCACCCAGGCTGATATGCTGTTCCACGTGGGGCTCAAACCCACAACCCTGGCATTTGGATCATAAGTGAGAAGGGCTTCCTTTCAAAATAACATGTAAATAATGATCTATTTTTCTGTAGCATCATTAAAATTATATTGGAAAACATTATAACTATATATATAACAGATATTAGGTATTACACAATAATACTTTAATAATTAATAAAATATATCATAGATTCATTAGGGATTGGAAGGGGCCTCAAAAGACCATCTAGTCCAATCCCCCTGCAACATTTTATAAAGTATATATATTCTATACAATATAATATATAAAATATATAATATAAAATACATAACACATATTTATACATAAATATATCTAACATATAAAATTAATATATTATTATATCATAGCAACAGGAAAGTAAATGGAAGAGAACCCATAATAACCAGGTGCATCTTACTATAGGCAGCCGTTTGGTACTTACAACGAGCCTGTTGATATGAACTTGCTGAGGCAACAGTCCCAGCGCCGCCGCCACTCCCTGGCGAAATATCCGCAGCAGCGTGATATTGAGCTTGTTCACATCCATTTGCAGTGTCTGGAAAACAAAACCAGTTCAAGTCAGTCCTTGCTCAACACATGTGGTTCTCAAGATGAATAATCTCTAGGAGATTTTCTCAGCTGTGTTCAGACTAGGTTCCAGAGGTTTGTGACTAAATTCCTTGGATAAGTTGGTGTTCAAGGTAACACAACAACTGCATTAAAAACGTGAGTCAAGCATTAAACATCAATTCAACTCTAAAGAATGAGAGGTTGGATCTACACAATGATTTGCTTTGAGTATTATCACAGTACTTTTCCCTGCAGGTGAAGAATGAATCAGACATGGTGAAATTACACAACTTCAGTTTTGATCAGCAGTTTCTGAGACCAAAAACGGACACGTGCCACGTGCTTGAATTTCCTACCACTTCCTCACATGAGCCAGAGCATGCCATCGTTCCCAGCACAAACCAACAAACTAGAGCTATCTGAAAGGACATTGTGCAGATGCTGGTGCTGGTCCCTTCTCACAGGTAATCAGTGACAGAACAGAGAGAATGAAGGGAGTAGAACACCTCCCTGATGAGGAAAGGCTGAGGGAGCTGGGTCTCTGTAGCTTGGAGAAAGGGAAACTGAGGGGTGACCTCATTAATGTTGATAAATATGGGAAGGGTGGGTGTCAGGAGGATGGAGCCAGGCTCTGCTCAGTGGCATCTAAAGATAGGACAAGGGGCATAAGGTGTGAGCTCATAGGAGGTTCCACATCAGTATGAGAAGAACTTCATGTTGTGGGTGACATGCCCAGAGAGGTTGTGGAGTCTCCTCTGGAGACATTTAAAAGTCACCTGGGTATGTTCCTGTGTGACTTGGTCTAGGTAGTCCTGCTGTGCCAAGGGCACTGGACTGGATGATGTTTTGAGGTCCTTTCCAATCCCTAATGTTCTGTGAGTCTGTGAATGCTTTCAAGCTCCAAAAGGGTAGATTTAGATTAGACATCAGGAAAAAATTCTTCACAGAGAGAGTGGTCAGGGTCTGCAACGGGCTGCCCAAGGCGCCGGTTGAGTCCCCATCCCTGGATGAGTTTAAAAGATGCTTAGATGTAGTGTTGGGAGATATGGTTTATGGGTGAACTTGTAGAGAAGAACTGTAGGTTGGACTCAACGATCCCAAGTGCCTTTTTCAGCCTGAATGATTCTATGATCCTATGAACTCTATCATCAAAGTATTTTCCTTGTCTGATTTGGAATCATAGTGAAATTTAAATGTCTCCTCAACTTCAAATCCTTCCTGTGAGGTCACTGAAATTTTACCCAGGACATAATCTAGCTTCAAACCTTCTGTTTCCAGGAAGACCTAGATATGGGGTCTTCATGTGATGCCTCACGGCCAACACTTTCATGTGATACTTTGGGCTCCCTGTCTTTGTGCCCTTATCGCTTTTGCGATTTGACAATGAGTAGTGGAGAAAAGAGGGAAGAGGAGTTTGTTAGATGGTCCCAGAAGGCTTTCAATGCTTTTGGCAATTTCTGACTCAGGAAGTTAGCAAGTTCTGGCTGAGCCAGCAGACCAGAGGTGAAAAGGGATTTTTTCATTTCAAGCTCACTGTGCCAGCTTGCAGCTCTGAGGATCCAAGCAAGTTATTCTTCCTCCTAACTACCGCTGCATAAGTAGGATTAAATAACCACAGATCAGACCTCACTGCGAATATTCCTACAGTCTGGAAGCAAAGGCAACTCTTTTTCCTCCAAGAAAAACAGCATCAAACATTCAGACTGTTGTTCTCTATTTATCAGATGCATCTCCAAGTCGTGTTGTCAAATCATAACATGTTTGCTTTCCTTTGTCATTGCATATTTGATTTTTCCATCATTACTGAGTGCTTTGCATCTTTGTCCTCTCTTTACACTAATGGGATTGTCAGAGCTTGATGCACCCACTGAGCTCTGCCCTTGCCACGCAGCTGAGCTCTGATTCAGCTGCAAGTATTAAAGGATTCTTCTATCTCAATAAATATCTTTTCTACCCTGACATTTCCAAAGTGCAAAATCTACTTCTCCTGGCTTCTTTTGGAATTAGAGAGACATCAGGGGATTGGACTAGATGATTGGTCCTTTCCAGTCTCTACTGTTCTGTGATCCTCACTGAGCTTCGTCATTGAAGCAAAGAAGCATCTTTGATGTAGGACACAGGGAGACCTGGCATTTCTGAGCACCATTTCTTCTCTTTGCTGGACTGGCTTGCTCCAGCCACCTGAGCAGTACAGCAGATGAGAATTGAAGAAAGAAATCAATGTTGAAGAAGCCTAAAGTAGGAGTCTTCACAATATTTCATGAACAAGGACTAAAAGTAAACGACACACACTAGAAAATGAACGCACTTAAAGAGCTGTTGGAGTTCAAGTTCTGTTGAGTTCTAAAACCAAATAAGGGCAACCCTAAAAACCTTAGAATCATTAGGGATTGGAAGGGACCTCCAAAGATCATCTAGTCCAATCCCCCTGATACAGCAGGATCACCTAGACCAAGTCACACAGGAACACATCCAAGCAGCTTTTAAACATCTCCAGAGAAAGAGACTCCACAACACCCCTGGGCATCCTGTTCCAGTGCTCTGTCACCCTCACTGTGAAGTTCCTTCTCATATTGATGTGGAACGTCCTGTGCTCCAGCTCACACCCACTGCCCCCTGTCCTATCACTAGATGACACTGAGCAGAGCCTGGCCCCATCCTCCTGACACCCACCCTTCACATATTTATCAACATTAAAAGGTCACCCCTCAGCCTGCTCTTCTCCAAGCTAAAGAAGCTTCATGATTCTATGTACTAGCAGTTGCCTGCAGTCTGAGCAGTTCCCTACTCAGGCTTTCATATACAACATATTTCTGTTAAAACACTACATATACATATAAATATGTAAAATAAAAAATATATCTATATATATTTATATTTTTATGTATAAATATATAGATTTTTTAATAATTATTTACATATATATTTATAAGTATAAAAAATAGAAATCCTAGGACACTTAAATATCTCTAAGATCAAGCAACAATTACTGAAAAATTGTGAGGAGAAGTCCTGGCTGTTCTAAATAGTGAAAATAACCTGAGCAGTGAAAAGCAGTAAAAACTGCTCCGGACCTGGAGCACATTTCTGCTTAACTCACCCAATTTCTAATGAGGAGGCACTGAGACTGCAGAATAGGCAAATGTGCCAAAGAGTTCCAAATTGCACATTTAGCCTGTGAAAATACGTGTGCTTGTCCAAGAACCATTTGGGTGATGAGAAAAAGAGCTCCAAACGAGCTCTCTAGAAACATTAAGAAAAAGTGATAGGATTTAGATATTTAATTGGTTCAATCTTGATTCCTCTGGGGAATCTTTACACGTTTGGATGCTGCTTTTCAAGATGTGACTTTGCATAAGTACACTCAGATTTTTGTTGGAGTTCTGGGCTCCTCAGTTCAAGAACGATGCAGAACTGCTGGAGAGAGTCCAACACAGAGCCACAAAGATGATAAAGGGAGGAGAACACCTCCCTGATGAGGAAAGGCTGAAGGAGCTGGGTCTCTTCAACTTGGAGAATCAAAGACTGAGGGGTGACCTCATTAATGTTTATCAGTGTGGAAAAGGTGGGTGTCAGGAGGATGGAGCCAGGCTCTGCTCAGTGTCATCTAATGATAGGACAAGGGATAACAGGTGTAAGCTAGAACATAGGAGGTTCCACATAAATATCAAAAGGAAGGATCTGCCCTGGGGGGTTGTGGAGTCTCCATCCCTGGAGATGTTTATAACGCCCCTGGATATGTTCTTGTGTGACTTGATCTAGGTGGTCCTGCTGTGTCAGGAGGATTGGACTAGATGATCTTTCGAGGTCCCTTCCAGTCCCTAATGTACCGTGATACTTCCATGGCAAAACCTTTGTTTCAAGAAAGCACAATATTTCCTGGATTTATGCATTTCTCTCACAGCATTAAAGAATATTTTTAGCTCTTGATCGATTTTTCTTGAAAGCACATGCATTAAAATATTTATGCATGTGATGAGCTCTCTGAAAGAAATCAAAGAGAGAAGTAATGCTAATGGGGACTATAGGGTTAATCTAATTAGTTAAGATGCTTTATGGACTCTCCCAGACTGATTTTCAAGTGCTTGTTCAATAAAACATCCAAAACGTTCAATGAAAAATTCAAAGCTTATACAAGGAAGAATCCTTCACACATTGCAATTCATCCACAGAGCTTCTCACCACTGGAAGCTGATGAAGTAAAAAAAGTGAATAAAAGGTATAAAAGGGGCTGAATGCTTAGATGACTTTCTCATAAAGCCCAAACTGTCAGAAACTAAGATCATAGAATCACCAGGGACTGGAAGGGACCTCAAAAGATCATCTAGTCCAATCCCCCTGCCATGAACCCTAGTATAAGGATAAGTTTCTCAGTCTGCTGTGGGTTTCAGTGATGGCCATCATCCTGGACTGTGACACTCTGTGTTGTTAAAGTCCTCTTTGCACATGTAGGTAGTAGCTGAGGACAAAGCACATCACTAAGAGTGAAGATGCTGTATCGGGTGTTGAGGTGAGGCCGGGGCACTCAGACTGGCAAAGCTACTCTGGAGGGGGGTGATGTGACTAAACTGGTTTGCCTGAGCTATGTGACAGATTTACAACTCTTTTTGCAGGGAGAACTAATTTCTCCAAAGACATCAGCTGATTTGGGGATGATCTGACCACGTCTGTAGGAAGCACCAACACATGAGCGAGAAGTGCTCCATCTGCGAGGTCTGGCTCTTGTCCACGATTCCCTTGCTGAGCTTTTGCATGCACTTGGGCAGTGAGTCAGTCAGCTATAGAGAGGCTCTGTGACCTTCATGGGTGACTAAAGTGTGTAAGAATGCATTCAGCCTATTAAGGACGAGGTTTGTTAGCGCCTGTCTTCAAGAGGCACGCTTTGATTTCCATCAGTCCTACGTTGTGCACTTATCTCTCGGCTCGCAGTCTTCTAGCAAAGACAAGGGTCACCTCTTGCAGTGCCATTTGACACTGCTCTCTCGAAGGTAACGTGGATTCACTGATCTCATTTAATGAGAAGGCACAGGATAGTCTCCTGTCTCCTCTGAAGGAAGTCTCAGAAGGTAGGCTCGCTCATTCCGCTTTCTAAACTGGGCAGGTCATTAACACCACAATGAGATGTGGTTGGTGGGGTGACAGCGTGAGCGTGTGTCAGACTGTGCCCTCAGTGCTTATTGTACCCATTTCCCTTTGCTCCTTTCCTGTGGTACCATTAACACATCAGTCATCCAATACATATTTCAGAGTGAGCAGGCACATACAGCTTCCACACACATTGTAGGAGACTTCCACCCCACAGCCCCACTTCAGTAGGAGGGCAACCTTATCCAGAGCCCAGTACAGTTAACAGGACTTCTTCTGAGGCAGAGTTGCAGAACCCCAAGTCATAAATGCCCATGGAATTCATGCTTGTCATTGCTGAGGGGGTATAAGAGAGGGGAAGGAAAGGTTATCTATTGTCCACAGGACACAAGTTCAGTGCAGCCTTCCTTGTCATTAAATAACACCCATCCCAGAGCATCTCTCTACTGAGGGAACTCTTTGCCTTAGCAAGTTTTTCCTCATTCTGACTATCAGATGGGGACAACAGTGTTTGCTTTTCTTTTCCACAGGATTTTACATAATTTAGAAGCAGGAAGAAAGAGATAATTTTAACATTGCCCCCCAAAGTTAATACTTAACTATTTTTTTGGTGGTTTTGTGCCATATTTCTTCAAGGGCTGGGAATTACTTAATCACAAAGTATTTCCATTGTCCTAAAATAACAGCTGAAGGCCATAGGCTGGTCTTGATGATCTCAGAGGTCTTCTCCAGCCTGAATAGTTCTGTGTGTGATTTCAAACCTCTGACAGTTTTCTAGGGTTTTTCCATCTCCCATCCATCTGTCCCTACCTTACTCCCTTACGGCAGAGAGCTGAAAAGGACAAGATGATGGAAAAGCACAAGACTATAATAGAAAGAGGTGGAAGCACAAGGACAGCTCGAAGGGTTCAGCTGAGCACTAGTTCAACCTTTTTGTTCTTTGTGCAATGCCTTCCACACAATTGTCCTATCTGTCCCTACTCAATATTAACCAAAAAAGAGATTCCTCCCTTTACAAAGAAATGCATGGTGCTATCATGTCTGGTACAACTTCTAAGCACAGCGTGGTTGTACCAGACACATCCTATTTCATCATCCCAAAGCCAGCTGTAATTGTCAGAGCAAACAGGCCCTTCTGAGTCTGTTCAGCTCAGTGCCTTTAATATGTTTTTTTCTGTCCATTGATTAAATCTCTAGGTAGAGGCACTGGAAAGCTCTACGTGCTACAAACCCAGTATTTTTTCCTCCTCGCCCTTTTTGTAAAACCCTCATTCCAGCTAGTTTTATGTTTGAAACAATTCTTATTTCTATGGAATGTAACCTCTTGTGATGACTGTGTGAAGTGGTCCTCAATACACCGAAATGCCTTCCAGAAAACTGAGCAGACAATAAAAACCCACCCCAAAAGAATAATTATGCTCCAAAGAGAAGCTTAAATTTGCTTTGTAGCTGACATATATCTTCAGCAGAGACTCACAGAATCATTAGGGATTAGAAGGGACCTCAAAAGATCATCCAGTCCAATCCCCCTGCCACAGCAGGACCATTAGACCAAGTTGCACAAGAACACATCCAGGTGGGTTTTAAATGTCTCCAGAGAAGGAGACTCCACAAGCCCCCTGGGCAGCCTGTTCCAGTGCTCTGTCACCCTCACTGGGAAGAAGTTCCTTCTCAGGTTGATGTGGAACCTCCTATGTTCCAGCTGACACCCACTGCCCCTCGTCCAGCACAACAATTCATAATGATTGCAGTGAGAGACAGCAAGTGCAGCTGTGCTAAGTGAGGTCTCACTGTCCCTTTTTAAAAGCAATAGCCTCACATGGTAAAAGTAGTGCTCCAGGTTTTCTCAAGTGACTGTCAGCAGCGACGTTTGTGTTTGAGGGGTACAAGCACACAGCAAGTGCACATCTGCCTCTCTCCTGTAAAGCCCAGAGATTCCTGGTGGTTCTGAAGCTGCTACTCTGTGTGGGCAGGAAGAGACACCTGGGAAGAAAGACTCAGCTTCTCAGAAACCAAGCGCGTGGCTCTGATCCAGAGCAGTATCTGGGTTACGTCCAGCATATCACAACACGAGTCCTGCAGATAATGGCAGGAGCATGGACCTCATAAAACAGAAGCCTAAGACATCTCTCTTATTCCCCAGAAGAGAGAGACAGCAATAGCACCTTCGCTCGTTAATGTGAGGGAGTACGAGAGCAGCGCAGCAGAGGGGGACCTGGGGGTGCTGATGGACAGCGGGATGACCGTGAGCCAGCAGTGTCGCCCTCTCGTGGCCAAGAGGGCCAACAGCATCCCGGGGTGGTTAGCTGATTGAGAGAGGTTCTTCTACTTTGTAAGAGGTTAAAGATAGACGTCGTCGGGTGTAAGAGGTTCTCAGCAGCTTGAAGGAAGCCACTTAAGACTCTGGCTTTAAGAAAGTACTGATAATTACATAAATTATGGAAGCGTGAGTTTGCAGCTCCTGAAGTCAACAGCAGTGCCTCAAACAGCTTTTGTAATTCACATTTCAACCTCTGGTTTTGCTTCATTCATTAGGAGAGCATATGGAAGCTGCAGAAAGTCTGTACCCTCAGGTATGGATATTAAAAACCCCCTCTTTTTGTTTTCCCCCCTTAGAACCTGCTGCACATCAGAGTACTCTGCTGAAGCTGTCAGACTGGATAAGCCTCTAAGCTGGAATACGATTTGAAGTCTACCCAATCCCCTGCCTTCTGACCTGCCTGGTGTCTCTGAAGCAGGACCACAAAAGCACCACACAAGTCCACGCTTTCAGAGAGATTTTCTGCTTGATCATTTCTGACCACAGTCCTTTCCCTCTATAGCTCCTGGATTATGAGATCAAACCTAAACCATGGATGCCAGAGACAATTGCCTAAGAGGGTGCTTGTTCTAATTCAATCATTACACTGGGATTAACTCCACTTTGCTCCAGCGTAATTACAGTCGTGGCAAGGCAGGACACCAGCAGACTCCTTCCTGCCTTCTGGGAAAAACACATTGAGAAATGTAGATCTTTTAGGCAAAGAATGAAGAGCAGGATAGGACACAGTCTGAAGACAGGAGCTCTCCACACGATAAAAGCCATCCCCGTGTTTTGGTAGCTACAGCTTACACTTCCTCGCCCCCTCACCAGCTGTTACTCTTCAGTAGGTTAAATGCATCCAAATCATTTCACTTACACAAAATACCCCAACAAATAAAGTTAAAAATAGAGCAGTTCAAACACATGACAACGTGATATCCAGAAACACAGTTGCTTTAGTCATTCAGCTGATGGAGGCAAACACCACTCTGACAGAATTTGATTAGCGGCCGTTGCAGAGATTGAGGAATGGCCAAACGGAGGGAAAAGTCTGAGCCAGGAAATGGTAACAGAGCTGTACCTTGTGATGCTGCCTATCCTTCCCCTCCACATTGTTCACAGCCTCTAAAGGCATAAGAAAAATACATCTCCGAGAAGAACACTTCTGTATAGTTAGAATTATTTGAAGATGACCCATGCACTGTGTTTGAACGCAGAGATTCTTTAGACCTTTCGAGGTCCCTTCCAATCCCTAATGTTCTGTGATTCTGTGATCAGGACACACAGTTTTCATGTAGAATCACAGAATCACTTAGTTGGAAAAGGCCCCTGGGATCACCGAGTCCAACCAGCTACCCTACCTTACAAGTTGACCTCTAAACCACATCCCTCAACACCTCATCCAAACCATCTTCAAACGCATCCAGGGATGGCAACTCAACCACCTCCCTGGGAAGCCCATTCCAGTGCCTGACCACCCTTCATGTGAAAGAATTCTTCCTAATGTCAAGCCTACACCTACCGTGTTGTAGCTTGAACCCAGTCCCTCTTGTTCTATCACTAACTGCTTGAGAGAAGAGACCAGCACCAAGATCTCCAACAGAGCCTGATGGAAGTTTTGTCACTTGTTCGGTATCAAACGAATAAACTTCAAATGACATGAAATATTAGACAATGAAATGACTTCAGCAGGGCTGAGGCCTGGAGAGGACCTCATTACTGTGAGTAATCAAAAGCTCCTACAAAGTTATTAATAACTATACAATTGCTTCTGCCAAAGCAGCACAAAGAGCTGGCTAGAACTTACATTGCCTTGTTCTGCATAAATAAAATGCCAACAGAAATGTCTGTTTTGACCGTGTACAGTAGCAGCTCTATGGAGTCAGCCTGTGTCTTTGTTATGGACTTATTATCACTTCACTCCTACTGCTCAGCTGTCTCTCTGTCTGAGGTGCACTAATGCCAACTGACTAATCTCCACAAAGATGTGGCTTTTCTATCTGTCAGTGTCTTGGTGGGAGAAAATCAAGGTTTCGGAGAGATAAGCTTTAGAAACTTTCATCAGAAAACAATAACTTGCCCACAATCTGAGGCAATCATTAAGCAATAGTCATCTTTCATAAGTCCTCCTCCAAGAAATCAGTGTGGGGCAGTATTATCACAAATTAACAGATCATGAAGGGTTGGAGGGGACCTCGAAAGATCATCCAGCTCAATCCCCCTGCCAGAGCAGGACCACCTAGACCAAGTTGCATGGGAACACGTCCAGGTGAGTTTGAAACATCTCCAGTGAAGGAGACCCCAGAACCCACCTGGGCAGCCTGTTTCAATGCTCCATTACCCTCTCTGCTCAGACCACAAACCTCCTGCCTTCGCTGGTCTTGGCTGGTGGAACAGGACTGACAGCCAAGCCACACGTGTAAAAATGGACTCTGGGTTCATCAAGAAAAACCTTGGAGGTTTATAACAGGATGCTGAACAATGAATTCAGTAGCTGAAACACAGGAGCTGCTCTCTATCAGAAGGGTTAAATACTCTCAGCCATGACAATACATGCATTTCAGAACTTAAATCTGGCAAAGCCTGAACCCCCTCCTCCCCCAGTAGTCAGTGTCTCTCAGACACAAATGCACCCTTCAAATGCATCCACATTATTAGAGAATAAATCAAACACATGCAGATGACTAAAGTGTGTTTAGAGAGCACATCAGGAAAGCATCATCGAGACCTCTGTACACACGAAGGATTTGGATGCCCCTAAGCACGTCCCCAGGGTGGGCTGCAGCTTGCTGCAGTACCCCTCCCCAGTAGGATGGCAGCTCTGGGAGCATGTTATCCCTGCTGACCACCCCTGACACACAAACACAGTGCAACACTGCTGCAAGGAAACACTCTGCAAACTGCACACAGGGACTGGATGGTCTTCCGAGGTCCCTTCCAATCCCTAATGTTCTGTGATTCGGAACAGCGTTAATCCAGATATAGTCCATGTGTTACCAACATTTCTCACACCACCCGAAGAAGTCTTTGAAATATTTGTGTCATTTTTCATCTTTAAAAATAGCTTTCTATAGGTCATACATTTTTACATATAGAATCACAGAATCATTCAGGTTGGAAAAGACCTTTGGGATCATCGAGTCCAACCATCAACCCTACTCTACAAGGTCACCCCTAAAACAGATCCCCCAACACTACATCTAAGTGACTTTTAAACTCATCCGGGGATGGGGACTCAACCACCACCCTGGGCAGCCCATTGCAGTGCCTGAGAACTCTCTGCAGGAAGAATTTCTTCCTGATGTCCAGTCTAAACCTTCTCTATTGACAAACAGACCATAAATTCTGTAGGTCAACATATGTTGTAAACTATGAGCAAATGTTTTTGAAGATCCAGATATGAAATTAATGGATGCCACTAGCAGTTAATACTTCAAGCAGCTGATGGAATAGTAAAAGATGAGTTGAACAGGGAAAGGAGTTAAGATATTGGTTTTTTTAGCTCTGTACAGCCCTTCCACTGTTTAAGTTACCATGACTGATGATGAATGATAAAAGGAGGTGATCCTGCTCTGCAGAGGGATTGGGCTAGATGATCTTTCAAGGTCCCTTCCAATCCCTACTGATTCTATGACAAGAAAGACAAAGGAGATCATGAAAAAGGCTAGAGGCAAAAATTAGGCTTAATGATATAAAAGAGAAACATGGAACTCCTGAGAAGCCTTGTTTTTGTAGAACTCCAAGGTGTGGGAGGGAAGTGATGCGTGGCAAAACGTTGATGCCTTGCTGTACCTCCTGACAAGACAGGAGGCTGTGACTCACGGGGATGATGGCGAGCACCTTTTGTCTGAGAGGATGTCTAAGCACGTTGCAAACTGATTTACAAACCCTGTGCAGCATTAATTACACACAGTGATGCCACTGATCCCCAAAATCCAGCGATCAGTGGGAGAAACCACACAAGGGATGAGGATAAGGTATGTGTTCCAATCACCTGCATCCCCACGCACCCACGCCGCCCTCTTTTCCTGATGGTCCTGGTGAATAATGACCTGAACTAAAGGCAGGCAGCTCAAATCCTGCTCAGCAGGCCTGCGAGCTGCCCTCTTTTCTCCACCTGCTAGATGTAATAAATGAAGAAGTGTTTGCCACATCCTCCCACTTTGCTTGTCTGCCACTGGATAGTGGATGGCTGCTGCTACCGAGGCCGGGAGAGCAGTCACCCTTCCTGCCCAGGTGGAAGGGGTCTGGTGTGTTTCAGAGCTTGATATTTCTGTTCTAGTGCTCGCTGTAGGGCTGCAGGAATACTCTGGGCTTTCATCTCTCTGACAAGCTGCACCAGCAAAGCTAAACCCCAGATTAAGGCTGCCTGCTAAAACAAGGGTCCCTAAGAAAGCACTTCTTGCTACCTGCAGTTTTCCACTTAGAATTTCACTTCTGGGCTCTTACAGACAGTGAAAAATTGGGTTTGATCAATGTTTCCACCTGTGCTGAGAGAGCAAGACAGAGGTCTTCCATGAGATGTTTAAAACCCACCTGGATGTGTTCCTGTGCAACTTGGTCTAGGTGATCCTGCTGTGGCAGGGGGATTGGACTAGATGGACTTTCGAGGTCCCTTCCAGTCCCTAATGTTCTGTGATATGTAAGATATAAGGTCCACCACCGCCATGCTGGTGGTTGGGAAGCAGAATTGTCACCTTCAGGTGGGAAGGAACTGTCACCTTCAGGCCTCCAGGAGAAAGTGACACCACAGAGTCCATTGGTGAAAGAAATCCTGGGTGTCAGCAGGAACAGAGGAGGTTCCACATCAATATGAGAAGGAACTTCTTCATGGTGAGGGTGATGGAGCACAGGAACAGACTGCCCAGGGTTGTTGTGGAGTCTCCTTCCCTGGAGATGTTTAAAACCCACCTGGACATGTTCCCCATGCGACTTGGTCTAGGTGATCCTGCTTTTGGTGGGCGGATTGGACTGGATGGTCATTCAAGGTCCCTTCCAGTCCCTAATGTTCTGTGATTCTGTGAAGTATTCTAGAGACTCAGGAGCTGCATAGAGGGAATGCTTTTTGTCTGCTTCTTTGACATTCCCACCAGTTTGCTTTTTCAATCAAAGCTAGTTACTGAATTAGACCTGAAGATGAAGTCTCTTTGGGATTAATTTTGGTGACAAATGTATTAGTTACCATAAATATGTCAGTCAGCTTTAATGCTCCTGGCTCATTGAGAAGAGGGTTAAAAACAAATCTTTCCAAAGGAGAATGAGTCTCAGGACATCCACGTGAGTCTCAACGATGCTGATACAGTTAAGAGATCAAACCCAGTCACTATTTTGCTCTGCACTGAGTCAACTGCTCAGAAGAAACTAGGAGCTTACAGATTGTTGTCTCTCCACTGATCACTTCACCAGCTAGTGGAGTCTCAGAAACCTGCTGGTGTGAGAATGCTTTTCCTTAAAGAAACTGAACTATCAGACACTAACAAAGAAAACATTCTAGTAGACAAATCAGTTTTATATTAATAGGATTGAACTGACTGATAGAAATTTTAAAACTGAAATCTGCTATAACACTTGTACTTTAGCTCAGGGGAGTGCTGCTAACTTGTCTGCTCCCTGCAAGTCAAGTCAGAGGATGAAAGTGAAATGTCTGAAAAACCCTGGAGCACTGATGTGCTGAGTTCTGCACTGTTCCTTGACTTCCACACTTAATTATTCTCATTATTATCTCAGCAAGAAGTGTTCCTTTATGTTTGCACAGAACTTTTATCTATTATCTTTAATTGCCTGGCTCACATAAATTACTAGCCTGGGAAATTCTGGCCGTGTCAAAGAGGAGTCTATTAAAACAGTGTCGATGCTAAAACCCCAGCAGTCTGTGCAGTTTAATCTTTTCCTGTAATTCACAGAATCACTCTGGTTGGAAAAGACCCCTGGGATCATCGAGTGCAACCATCACCCCTAAACCACATCCCTCAACACCTCATCCAAACCATCTCTAAACACATCCAGGGGTGGTGACTCAACCACCTCCCTGGGAAGCCCATTCCAGTGCCTGACCAGCCTTTCTGTGAAAAAATTCTTCTATTCAAGTCTAGACTCCCCTGTTGTAACTTGAACCCATTCCCTCTTGTTCTGTCACTAATTGCTTATGAGAAAAGACCAGCACAAACCTACACACAACATCCTTGTAGGTAGTTGTAGAGAGTGATGAGGTCTCCTCTCAGCCTCCTTTTCGTCAAACTAAAGAATCACAGACTGGAAGGGACCTTGAAAGATCATCCAGTCCAATCCCCCTGCCACAGCAGGATCACCTAGACCAAGTCACACAAGAACATGTCCAGGTGGGTTTTAAACATCTCCAGAGAAGGAGACTCCACAGCCCCCCTGGGCAGCCCTATCCAGTGCTCCATCACCCTCACTGGAAAGAAGTTCCTTCTCATATTGATGTGAAGCCTCCTATGTTCCAGCTCACACCCATTGCCCCTTGTCCTATCATTGGATACCACCGAGCAGAGCCTGGCTCCATCCTCCTGACACCCACCCTTCAAGAACAATCTTTCTCAAATGAACTTCAAATCATGCAAAGTTGTCTTCCTGAGTTTGGCAAATGGTTTCTTCTGCTACTTTGGGAAGCGTTAACTGTGACGTGTCTTTCTAGGACACTTGCTGCTCATTGATACCATCAAGCACTGCTAGAATTTTTGCTTTCTTGCTAATCTGCTTAAGCTGACAAGTCCACGTTCCTGCATCTGTATGAGATGTCAAGACACATTCTGCTCCCTCGCTGACCCATCACGTCCCAGAAAAGCCTATACAACAGCCTGGAATGTCTCCACAGAAAAATGAGAATGACTTAAACAGAAAGAAGAGTCAAATGAAATCAGCAAAGATGGCACTGCGATGATTCAATTCTTACTCAAGAAAAATGGATCTTGAAAAAAGCCAGGGGAACTGAAACAGAGTCATCTCCTTGCTGTTGTGGTGAAGTGATGTGGCATCTGGCCTTGACACTGGCTCACACTTACACTGGCTGTATCTGTCACTTTGACTGTATTGACTTGAAAAGATGGAAAAGAAAGAGAGACAGTTTTGCCCAAAATTGCTCATATAATTCGGACAGAATTTTGGGTGGTGAATAAGGGTTTGGAGTCATTGATAAGGGTTTGGGGATTTACACTTCCAGGGGATTTATTGCTCTTAAGCTGTGTTCACAGAGCCACAGAACATTAGTGATCGGAAGGGACCTTGAAAGAGCATCCAGTCCAATCCCCCTGCCACAGCAGGATCACCTAGACCAAGTCGCACAAGAACATGTCCAGGTGGGTTTTAAACATCTCCAGAGAAGGAGACTCCACAACCCCCCTGGGCAGCCCCTTCCAGTGCTCTGTCACCCTCACTGGGACGAAGTTCCTTCTCATATTTATATGAAACCTTCTATGTTCCAGCTCACACCCATTGCTCCTTGTCCTATCACCAGAAGACACTGAGAAGAGCCTGTCTCCATCCTTCTGACACCCACCCTTCACATATTTCTAGACAGTAATAAGGTCACCCCTCAGTCTCCTCTCTTCCAAGCTCAAGAGACCCAGCTCCCCCAGTCTTTCCTCATCAGGGATGCGTTCCACTCCCTTCATCACCTTCATGGCTCTGCGCTGGACTCTCTCCAGCAGTTCTGCGTGTTGAAGCTCAGACCATCTCAGTGTCCCAAGCTGCTTCTCTCCATTATCTAAATCCTCAAAACCAGTTTTAGGTCAGTGAGCAGAGGCACTTGCTTAAATTTGTTCAAAAATATTAATGCTGATGCAACAAAAGACATAAAAAATGAGATCATGTAGAGTTCTACAGGAACAAGTGTAGAACATCACAAGTATGGCAAGTTCAAAAGTGGGTTCTTAACTAAGGAACTTTGTCACTAATCTTTCTGTCAACCAAGGTCCATGAGAGGAGGAAAAAGATGCTGGCTTGTTCTGCAGATCTACTTCTTTCTACATAGACTCTGCTAAGGTCCATGAGAGGGTGCAAAAGATGCTGGCTTGTTCTTCCAGCAGCCATAACACAAAAATTAGACAAACAAAGCAGAAAGTACTGACCCATTAAAAATCTGGAATCAAAGCTGCCTGAATTTGGTCTAAATCTTTCATTTCACACTGATGGACTTGGGGTGGCCCTGTGCTGCGTGAGGAAACGTGGCAGTAGGAAAGAAGCTAAAAGCCTATTGGATTCAAAGGAGAGGTGAGAGACTATTTTAGAGTATTTTCCTTAATACCCTTAATATTGATCTAATAAAATTACTGTTCCTAAGGAGAAAAAAAAGAGATGCTTTTACTTAGAAGAGAGCAAGCAGAAATGCAAAACATCTTGCTAGACAGCAGATTTGATTACAAACCCACGGAGAACGCTGTTATGGAAGGGACATAGACCAGATGAGTTCAATATCTTTATAAACAGAGGGGGGAAAAAACCAGAGGAGTGATTTTTCAATTAGCTTCAGAATCAGTTTGGAAGCTCTCTAGGAGTGGAAAAGGATCTCTCAATTAGGAAGCTGGGTCTCTTTAGCTTGGAAAGGAGGAGACTGAGGGGTGACCTCATGAATGTCTATAAATATGTGAAGGGTGGGTGTCAGGAGGATGGAGCCAGGCTCTGCTGAGTGGCATCCAATCATAGGACAAGGGGCAGTGGGTGTGAGCTGGAACACAGGGGGTTCCTCATCAATATGAGAAGGAACTTCACAGTGAGGGTGACAGAGCACAGGAATGGGCTGCCCAGGCTGGTTGTGGAGTCTCCTCCTCTGGGGATGTTTAAAACCTGCCTGGAGATGTTCCTGTGCAACTTGATCTAGGAGATCCTAGTCAGGGGGATTAGACTAGATGATCCTTCGAGGTCCTTTCCAATCCTTCATGTTCTGTGATTCTGTAATTGCACTGAAAACAGTTGTACCTGTCAGGTCACGGGGCTGGGTATCTCACTAGCATGACTTCTCAGGAGTCACAGAATCATTAGGGATTGGAAGGGACCTCAAAAATCCGGTCCAACCCCCTGCCACAGCAGGATGGTTGACAGTGCTCTACCAGCCATGTATTTAATTTGTCATGTTTTACCATCTACACTTCACTTTTTGGAACAATCAAGACATACTGTGCGTGGTGGGCATATGGTGTAGCTGCAGACCAGAAGATCTGCTCTGAAACTATTTTGGGTTATTTCCCCCTCTCTCTCTCTCCTGTCACAAAAGCAGGAATCTGTAACCACAAATTCATCTGTAACTGAATGACTGTGCCTTCTCTTACAGGAGCTGTGCTGAGCACCCAGGGAGATTCATTCAGTACACACAATAAAAATCCTCTTTAGCCTTTTCCACGACGCTAGATGGTAGCGGCAGTGCAGGGAAAAGAGAGCTCTCTCCTGAGCCCTGATCTGGAAGATGCAAACTGGGAAATGAGCATCGGCGCTCATCGAGCATTTACTTTCCACTGGCAGAAAGTAGAGAAGAGGATTTTTAAATCCTTTCAAGCACAGAGCAGTAAATGATCCCTACTAATTAATAATTTACAGGCATCAGAAGTGAAAGCTGTGCGTGACTCCTCCATCTCTCTCTCAAAATGTTTGTGTTCAATAAGAAGGACAATGCATCAATTCTCCCACACGCGACATTTAAATTAGAACACTACTGCCAGATGCTCCCTGGAAAGATGATTTTCCAGAACAACTGAGTGTACACAGCACTGCTTTTCTGCTTACGGCAGGGTGCTTTCAGTTTTGGAGACTGTCTTCTGAAAAATAAAGTCCTGTTCCTGCCAGGGAGAAATTTAACTCAGCTCCTCCTCCTCATCTCTAGATGCCATGATCCATGACCAATATTTTAATGACAGTAGGAAGACCCTCCTTACCTCTAGCTATGATGATCTATACCTAATATTTTAATGACAATAGGAAACACCTCTTTAGCTGTAGCTACGATGATCCACACCTAATATTTTAATGACAGTAGGAAGCCCCTCCTTACCTCTAGCTACGATGATCTATACCTAATATTTTAATGACAACAGGAAACACCTCTTTAGCTGTAGCTATGATGATCTATACCTAATATTTTAATGACAATAGGAAACACCTCTTTAGCTGTAGCTACGATGATCCACACCTAATATTTTAATGACAGTAGGAAGCCCCCCCTTACCTCTAGCTATGATGATCCACACCTAATATTTTAATGACAGTAGGAAGCCCCCCCTTACCTCTAGCTACGACGATCCACACCTAATATCTCAATGACAGTAGGAAACAATTTCCCTGTGCATTCCCTCTCCCCTGTCTGCTGCATAATTATATCTTCCCCTGCATCTGAGAGACAAAAGTGCCAATGAGCTTTGCAGGCCTTTTTAGGTAAGGGATCGAGCCTGACCAAAGCACACTGTGACAGTTGGGTTGCAGCAAGTCATTCCAGCTCTAAAGAGCACGTGAGGTAACCGATGAGTGCTCCAGTGGGCATTGCCCATTAGTGAGCATGCAGAGAGGCACTCAGAAAGTAAATGCATCTCTGTATAGCATCTCATCATAGCTCTTCAGATTATGGTGAAGTATCTACCCTTTGCTGTCAATGGAAATGTGTGTTTGAGCACTTACTCATCTTAGTTATCTTACTAAAGAGCTCTTGTAAATAAAACTATTCACATAAGAATTATCCTGCCACTGTTAGGAAGAGTTTGATGTTAGAAGACTCTTGTCCCAAAAAGCATCTTCTTATGACACTCAACTCATGAAAGCTTAGAGACTCCTTAGAAATGTTTAAACCCTCCTGTATATTGTTGGATAGAACCAGGTTTAACAAGGAAACAGCAGCCTAAGGCAGCTGTCTTGGAGGAGGGAGATGCCGTGAAGGCAATCTCTGTTTTATATCCACGTCCCCTTGCTTTGCTCACCCTCATCTCAGACGTGATATCATTACAGCTGATGTTTCCTTCTGCTTGGCATCACCTTTCTCATTACTGACAGCAGCCCAGCCAGCAATTCATGAAGTCTCTTTCAGTCGTATTCTTTTTCCTGTCGGTTCTGGGAGAGGCAAAAGGCTACAAGCAAGCCTGAAAGGCTTCTTTCTACCTAACAGTGTTTGGCACGGCATGAATTATGTGCCCAAGAAGAAAAGCTGATGACTTCTCTCCTTCTCCACTTTCCATTTGAACGTGTAGCATCAGAGACGCTCCTATTACCCCTTTGCAAGACGAGAATAACCGATCATTTCGCCGAGAGGCAGAGCTCACATAATTCATTTCAATCTCTGCTAATACCTCCACCCTTCTCATTACCACCCACAACCTCTGCAGGCTGGTGGGAGGATCGCCCTCGTCAGACGGCAGACATTGACCTATATCTTGTCACGAGTTCCGTTTCCCACCGGAGACTTGCTCTGCCATGAGAGAGACGAGAGCTCGTTCTCTGATGCAGCAAACACCAGCGTGTGCAGTTGTGTCATCGACAGGGAACGAGCTTCGTTAACACAACCAACACAAAACCACGAAGCCTTTAAGGAGCTTCTGAGCGCCGTCTTCTTTTTTCATAATGAATCTTTCCCATCGATTCGCTTTCTCCAGCGCCATCCTAGCCAGATGGCCAGCGTCAGTGTTTTAGAAGGAGAAGACTCTCTGAGGGTTTCATTTCTCTGAGGATCACATCTATTTGATGATCCTTTTTCTGTCCCAACACTATCACAGCCCTGCTAAAAGAAACCCCACATAATCCCTTAAAACCTGATTTGGTTAACAACTGATGGCTCATGGAAGTGAAGATTCCAGGTCTATCTGCTCTACTCCTCTGTTTCCGTGCAGCTCATGCTAAATTTAGACACGAGCGAGAGCCGCTCGGCCGGCGCCGGGGCACCGGGACAGCATTTTAAACGCCCGCACTCGGTGTTTTCCTGCTAAAGCAAACAGATCCAAGCAACAGCGCCGTGGGCCCGCTTGGGTTTGCTTTTCTCGACAGGAAATACAACTCCTGCACCTTTCTATAGCTTCATGAAAAATGAAAGCATTCTGCATTTCTCACAGCTCGAGGGAGAGCTGAGTGGGAAGAAGAATAAAGCAAAAAAAGCACCAAAATAATTGTGAGGTAGTTCTTCACATGGGCTTCCTTAACTGCCTGCTTGCACATCGTTGTGGTATAAATATGGATTTATACGGAATGGCTGAAGTAACTCATCTGGCAGGTGCTTACTATGAAGTCTCTTGAGGTCCCTTCCAATCCCTAATGAGTCTGTGATAGAATGGTTTATAGCTAACATGATGACCATGAGCCAGCAATGGGCCCTTATGGCCAAGAAGGCCAATGCTATCCTGGGGTGGATCTGAAGAGGGTTGGTTAGTAGATCAAGAGAGGTTCTCCCCACCTCTGCTCTGGTGTGACCACATCTGGAACATTGTGTGTAGTTCTGTGCCTTTCAGTTCAAGACACGGAAGATAATCCAGTGCAGAGCCACAAAGATGATGAAGGTAGGGGAACATCTCCCTGATGAGGAAAGGCTGAGGGAGCTGGGTGTCTTGAGCTTGGAGAAAAGGAGATTGAGAGGTGACTCCATTAATGTTTATAACTATGGAAAGGATGGGTGTCAGGAGGATGGAGCCAGGCTCTACTCAGTGGCATCCAGTGATAGGACTAGGGGCGCAGTGGTTGTAAGCTGGAACACAGGAGGTTCCACATCAATATGAGAAGGAACTTCTTCCCAGTGAGGGTGACAGAGCACTGGAACAGGCTGCCCAGGGGAGTTGAGGAGTCTCCTTCACTGGAGAAGTTTAAGACCCACCTGGATGTGTTCCTGTGCAATTTGATGTAGGTGATCCTGCTGTGGCAGGGGGATTGGACTAGATGATCTTTTGATCTCTTCCAATCTCCAATGTTCTGTGTGATTCTGTGACAACAACCACGGTGACGAGTGCAGGACAACACATTTGAGAAGGGAGCTACAGCAGATTTGATGGAACGACATGATTTTGAGAACACTGGAAGATTCTCTAGTTACTTTCTGTATTTTCAGTATTTCCCATAGCAGAAATGAAAGGCAGTACACAGAGGTACCACACAGTAGTAAAAGGCCTGAAGAAGATCCAAAATGAGTATGTATTTGAATGGAAATATAAATTAAAGTCTTTATAGTTAAGCAGCTTTTTCAGCAGAGTAACCGGGGAGGACTAGGGAAGACTAAAGACTATTTCTTTACCACAGTCCTCCCATGTGTCAGAGGAGCAAGCTCTCTTAGATAAAAGTTATCCGGAGATAAGGCAAGAGGGATCCATTCAATGACCTTTGGAAAAGGAAGATGTGGATGGGCTGGCAACCTCCACTCATCTGCCAGTTGCCTGGAACCATCAGGGATTGGAAGGGACCTCGAAAGATCATCTACTTTAGATCTAGCTGCCTAGTGAAATGGCAAGTCAAGAAATTTAGCGTTAGCCATCGGGGAAGCAGTATAGTGGATTCACACGAATAAACCCAACATCAAGGAGAAATCTAATAGAAGAGGTCAAGAAGAAAATATCAAGAAGAAATACTAGTAGAGATGGACACTACTCCCTTCCCCACCCATCCCTCACCCCCTTTCCTATTGCTTCTCTAGGAATGAAATGAGTAGAGAAGGGAAAGGAAATGAGGCAGCATAAAAACAAGATGTGATCTAACACAGGAACAAAAGGACTGCAAAGATGTGACCTTTAGTCACCAACACATAAGGCAAACCCAACCAAACTGCTACCACCTGATCTGCAGAGCAGAACCCAAACAAGAAATGTTGTGTCCCTGTAATGACCACAATGGTGTCTTTCTCTTTCTACCCAGCAGTGCTAGAAAGCTGCTGCCCCAAGACCACTCCTCACCTCACACAAGGCTTCTCAAGCTAGCCTTGTATCCCAGCTCTGAGACAACCCTACGAGAACATGACTTCCTCAACTATCACTGGAGGGATTCATAGTGAATAAAGCCTTGGAGATGCAAAAGGTGACTGAATCTTGCAGGAAAGTAACTGTGAGCATCAGGCTGTCTGCCACTGAATTCAGAGAGTGATGTAATCAGCCTTATTAAAAAAGATATTTGCAGATGCATTTCTGTAATATAACAGTTTGTCCCACATCAGGGCAAGCTTCATCTCTGGCAGATTAACAGTAACGAGATTTTTCTGTGACCTTTTACTCTGTCTCTTTACATTAGCAGGAAATGTTAACATTCATTAATCTGGACCAGTCTGGCCTTCCTCACCAATATTCTCCTAATACGTTTAAGAGCCTCCAAGATGACACAAGGTGGGTGGCTTTCTCTGCTCTGAGGCAGTCTATTTTCCAAATAATTATCCACTCTGATTCACCATTTTGCAGCTACCGATGGGCTGCCTGTAGCTGTTTACTCAGCTTTGTTACAGGTAAGAAGGACAAACATCAGCAGTCAGTGAACAAATATTTGCAGGCTACAGTTACTGAGTTTATGATAACACTGACTGATTCTGTGACTTGGTCTAGGTGATCCTGCTGTGGCTGAGGGATTGGACTAGATGATCTTGCGAGGTCCCTTCCAATCCCTAATGATTCTATGACTGATGACAACAGCCAGGAAGACATCTCTGTGCCTCTGCAGGGGGGCTCTGCTGCTCGTGCTGGTTCAGGGCAATGACTGCAGCAAGGATAACACAGCTCAACAGCCCTAGTTCAAAAGCCTTCATGTTCTCAGATTATTTTGTTCTGCTCCACATGATTTAATGCATGGAGGATAACATCAAGGCCTTGGGGGACAATCCTATCTCCTCAGTGCTTGTGTGATACTTACTGCAATGCTAATGGGAGCTACATGTGTGCATCTGGGGAGGAATGCACCATCTCAGTGAGATGAACAAAGAGCAACCCAGAAGCAACTTGGGCTTTTACTTCAGCATAAATCTGCCGTGTGCATTTGAAGCAGAGGAACACAAATGGGTTCTTACAGAAGTCGCTCCTTACTGAGCTTTGGGGATGTAAAGTTCTTTGCCTCAAACAATTAGTGTCCAAGGGCTGATGTGAGAGACCTGTTTTACAAAAACTACATCCAAGTCTCTCAGAGATTTGAGTCATAACACCTATAGAATCTCCCTAGTTGGAAGGCACCTATAAGATTGTCAAGTCAATACATAACCATGATGTAAATCACTGATTGTATAAAGATACAGACTTATTACACAGAGCTGCTGGAGGGAGTCCAGTGTAGAGCAACAAGGATGATGAAGAAAGTGGAAAGGCTGAGGGAGCTGGGTCTCTTGAGCTTGGAGAAGAGGAGACTGAGGGGTGACCTCATTAATGCCTGTAAATATGTGAAGGGTGGGTGTCAGGAGGATGGAGCCAGGCTCTGCTCAATGTCATCTAGTGACTGGACAAGGGGCAGGGGGTGTGAGCTGGAACATAGGATGTTCCAGCTAACCCTAAATATTCTATTCCATCCTGAATATCCTAACCCTAAATACTCTATTCCATCCTGAATATCCTAACCCTAAATATTCTATTCCATCCTGAATATCCTAACCCTAACTATTCCACTCCATCCAGAATTCTATGCTGTAAATCAGATCCACGCACACACACACATTCAGAATTAGAACTTTCCTGAAAGTCTGACATACGTTTGATACCATTTGTCAGCTAGAGAAACTCTAAAAGAGAGGGCTCATTGTGCAAAGACTAACTTTGATTCAATTTCTTTCATCCAGTTACCAAGGACAGGCTGGGAGTAAAGATAAAGTGACTTTCTCTGTTTCGGAGCAAGTTCTTTTCTCCGACAGACACAAGGTTTTTTAATTGAATCCATTTCCAAGCTGTTAGAACATTCGAAACAGGATCACAGGGCCATTAACAAACATCTCAAAAATAATAATGAGGTCTGCTAATCTGAAAAACCTAAGTGTGGGTTTCTGTTCAGTCACCAACGTCTTTCCCCTTCACATGTTTTGCTCAAGAGACATTGACCTGCATCACTGATGTGAGGCTGCCCTGCAGAGCAATTCCCCAGGTGTGAGCTGGAGCATAGGAGGTTCCACATCAATATGAGAAGGAACTTCTTCACAGTGAGGGTGACAGAGCACTGGAAGGGGCTGCCCAGGGAGGCTGTGGAGTCTCCTTCTCTGGAGCATTTAAAACCCACCTGTTCAGCTGCTCTGCTGAAGGAAAGGTTTTTGCTGGATCTTTGCCTTTGTGAATATATTACATCTACCCCTGACTGTGATCCAAGTGTTATGAGAAATAACCAACGTGCTAACTCGGGAGATTTGCTTCTCTCGTTGTGTAAACAACTCCAAGCACTGTTTTGTAAAACTCGAGCACAAATGCTCTCAAATACCAACGTGCCATTCCATAGACTTACTGTCTGTTGGTGATGGAGCCCAGCCAAACGCAAACAGATTAGTTCAGTGAAAATCAGGCTTTGGGTTTGTCCTCAAAAAGCGTGTAATGAGTGCCACTAGCCCTTACAGACAGAAAGGACAAGACAAGAAACGAAGGGTAGTCGCAGCCTGGCCAGGTCTTAGTGGTCTGAAGAGTCTGGCAGAGAGCTCTCAGGCAAAGCTCAGTGTCACACTGACCAATGGCAAGTCCTGTGGCTATAAGGGAGGTACTCTGGAGCCACAGATATAATCCTGACAGCTACTCATGCTCACTGAAATCTGAGAGTTGCAAGACATGGTCATATATGTAAGACTCAAAATGCCAACGTATAATGAGATGGAGCTAGTTCAGTTCTTTCTTCATTCCTTGTTCAACTCCTGTGCTGCTGGCATGTAGCTTTTGTCATGGTCATCTTGCTGTCCACCAAGATCCCCAGGTCCCTTCCTCCTACCGTGCTCTCAAGAAGGTCAGTCCCCAACCTATACTGGTACCTGGGGTTGTTCTTGTCCATAGCTTTTGTTTTCCTATGTACTGAGCCCTGCCTACGCAGAAAGCACCAGTGAATCACAGAATCACTGGGATGGGAAGGGACGTCAAAAAATAACCCAGTCCAATCCCCCTGCCACAGCAGGATCACCTAGACCAAGTCACACAGGAACACATCCAGGCAGGTTTTAAACATCTCCAGAGAAGGGCATTCCACAACCCTCCCGGACAGCCCCTTCCAGTGCTCTGTCACCCTCACTGTGAAGAAGTTCCTTCTGATATTTAGATGGAACCTCCTCTGTTCCAGCTCACACCCATTGCCCCTTGAGCCTTTTATCACCAGAGTTAAGTCACAACCTGGCTGTGATACCATTGCACATTTTACATCCTTCCAGCTGTAAGCACTAAGTATGTTTAAAAATTCCCACTACTTACATAATCAGACTTCATCCCTGCCTTTGCAGTAGGTGGTGCACACTCCTTCATTTAAATTAAGTTGTGCGAGAAATGTTGTTGTCTCTCTCTTTTTCAGCCCATGCCTTTCCCTAGCACACGCAAGCAGTTCAATAAACAAGCTGCTTTGTAAGATTAAAGAGCTAGAGATAATCCAGGAAACTGCAAGTAAAAGAACAGGATTAGCTTTTAAAGTTAGCCCAGTGGACCGAAATAAATGTAGTTCACTCCATTTGGATCAGATGCACATGAAACTTTCTACTTCCACTAGATCTCGTTCCTGGAAGGTTCTCTACAGCTATCTCATGCTATCTCACAAACAGAAAATAGCTTAAGACAAACAAATGTGTTTCAGAGAGAACAGATTTAAAAGGAAATCACTTTCATATTGGCTTGAAAATCAATCTCAGTATCGTTTTCTAATACTTGGAATAACTTTTCATTCCTTAGCTGGAACATAGGAGGTTCCACATCAATATGAGAAGGAACTTCTTCCCAGTGAGGGTGACAGAGCACTGGAAGGGGCTGCCCAGGGGGGTTGTGGAGCCTTATTCAGTGGAGATGTTTAACACCCACCTGGATGTGTTTCTGTGCAACTTGATCTAGGTGATCCTGCTGTGGCAGGGGGATTGGACTGGGTGATCTTTTGCTGTCCCTTCCAATCCCTAATGTTCTGTGATTAGGTGATCTCTCAGTTATGCCAGGGCCTTGCTCCCAGCAGGTGCCAGGGGTTCAAATACTCTTCTAGCAGCATAGTCATCCCAGGGAAGAGGGGGACAACGTGTCCTGCCAGTGAAGCAGCATCACTACAAAGCCAGGATGTGTCTTCAAATCAGACATGATGCCCGAGAGCACATATGTTGGCAGAGCTGCCCAGTTCCCAGCGTGGGCATGGACAGGTATATGATTATGTACAGATCTGTGGGCAGTAGCCCAGTCCCCACTCAAGAAGAGACACCTCACAGTCCTGCTGTAACTCCTACATACACAAAGACAGCCGATAACCAAGTGTTTGGCTAGAGCACGCCGCATGGCAAAGCTGAGGGAGCTCTTGGCAGGAGCACAATGGCATGGCATGCCGATGGCAGAGTCATGGAACATCAGGGACTGGAAGGGACCTCGAAAGATGCCAGGACTAGAGCCTCCTCTAACAGCCACCAAGGACAAAAGTAATCCCTATGAAAGCCACGTTCCTTCAACTCACTAGTTCTGTTAGTTCTAGTAACTTAGTCTTTTATCGATTGATAGGTAGATAAGATATTGATTGATCAGATATTTATATGACAAATCACATTGACATACGTAAATGTATTGAAATTACAGATGTAAAGGATCAATATTTACCACTTCTATCATGAGATACATGCTAAAGAGAGTTTCCCAAGGGAAGGAAGGACACACGACGTTGAGAAAGCAAGTAAAGGGCAACTTAAAGGAAATCCCTGTAATTAATTTTGATAACTCCAGCTCTCAAATGCTGTTAGGCTAATTGGCATTTTTTCATTATCTTATTACACAGTGGTTAGCAGAGACATGGGAGATATTTACACTGTGTGCAAACTGCCTTTAATAAAAGCAATTAGTTGAATGAAAAGTAGTTCATTAGCACCTATGAGTACAGGGACATCTGCTGGATGACACTGTCCTTTGGTGCTTTTCTACATGTTTTCACCAGGTACTTTCCTCCAAAACTCTCAGTATAAATTCACAGAATCAGAGAATCATCAGGGAGTGGAAGGGACCTTGAAAGATCATCCAGTCCAATCCCCCTGCCACAGCAGGATCACCTAGACCAAGTCACACAGGAACACGTCCAGGCGGGTTTTAAATGTCTCCAGAGAAGGAGACTCCACAACTCCCCTGGGCAGCCCCTTCCAGTGCTCTGTCACCCTCACCGTGAAGAAGTTCCTTCTCATATTGATGTGGAACCTCCTATGTTCCAGCTCACACCCACTGCCCCTCATCCTATCACTAGATGACACTGAGCAGAGCCTGGCTCCATCCTCCTGACACCTACCCTTCACATATTTATAGACAAATTCAAGCCATTCAATGGCCCACAATTAAGAGATAACATTGCTAAAAGCCCTTTGACACTCATCCTTCCAATAAATTGATCATAAAGGAATATTTACTTCGGCTGAGATTTTTTGGTTGCCTTTGAGCAGGCACTAATGAAGTTTTCTTTTTGTCACCGTTCATGTGGGAAATGCAAATCTTTTCAAAGCAGAGGAATATTTTTTCTATTACACTTTATCAAAAATAGCAAAATTTAATCCTGGACTTCAAAGTGTATTTCTGTCCTGAGTTTAAATGGGATTTTCAGAAATAGCTTATATCATAATTTAATTCATGTTTCTAAGTACGAGGATGTATTTCATAATAATACCCAGAGCACCTGGAATCTCAGCACTGCAAAAACCACGGCACCCTATACCGACAGCAGGAATATTCTCCAGTAGGTTTCTTCCGGCTTAGCACAAGAAGGGCAACTAAGCTGGTGAAGGAACCTCCTATGTTCCAGCTTGCACCCATTGCCCCTTGTCCTATCATTAGATGCCCCTGAGCAGACCCTGGCTCCATCCTCCTGACACCCACCCTTCACATATTTATAGACTTTAATGAGGCTGCCCCTCAATCTCCTCCAAGCTCAAGAGACCCAGCTCCCTCAGCCTCTCCTCATAAGGAAGGTGCTCCACTCCATCATCCTTGTTGCTCTGTGCTGGACTCCCTCCAGCAGCTCCATGTTCTTCTTTAAACTGAGGGGCCCAGAACTAGACACAACACTCCAGATGTGGTCTCACTTGTGCAGAGTAGAGGGGGAGAAGAACCTCTCTCAATCTGCTAACCACCCCTGTTCTGATCCACCCCAGGATGCTGTTGGTCCTCTTGGCCACAAGAGGGCGACACTGCTGGCTCATGGTCGGGCAGATATGCAGCTCAGGAACTCTACAGCTAGTGAACGGTGCTGTAGAACAGCGCTCACAACTTTCCAGAAGCTGGTCGAGCCCAACGCTGCCCTGTAGATAAGTTATTCCACTGCTTCACAAACTTTCATGATATCAAAGCCATTTCTAACAACATGAATAAAATAAATGATTTAAAATAACCCCCAAAACACAAAGCAAGACATCTAACTGAAACCAGAGTTGAGAATTTCCAGTAGCTTTATGGAGGTGTGATCAAGGAAGATGAATGTGCTGTGTCAATTAGAGCTCCAGGCTCAAAGTCATTATGAAAGATTGTGCGTAAGATTAGATGTCTGCCCTGCCATAGCCTGGAACCCAAACACATGCTAGAAGTAAAGACATTACAAGGGTTAGATGAGGAAAGGATTAAAGGATTTATGTAACTTGTGCTCAGCAGAGTTAGAAAGGGAGGAGATGAAAGAACAAATCATCATGGACTGTTTGAATGGACAGATCTTTCAAGGTCACTTCCAATCCCTCATGTTCTGTGAGACAAATGCCTGAAGCAGGCACACAGATTAGGTATTTTCTGGACAAGAACTCTAGTAAACTTATTAAAAGGAGGAAAGAGAAGGATAAAAAAGGCTAGAGAACACTGCATGGTGCACACCAAATGTTTAGCCAAAAGAGAAAAGGATGGCAGGGGTGGGAGAAAGAAGGGTGCAGAAAAGCTGCCACAAAATTCTTCTGAATCAGTGTTTTTGAACACATTACATGTCTGATTAAACAGATAAATACCAGTTCTGGGCCCCTCAGTTCAAAAAGGGCACAGAGCTGCTGGAGGAAGTCCAGCGTAGAGCAACGAGGATGATGAAGGAAGTGGAGCACCTCTCTAATGAAGAAAGGCTGAGGGAGCAGAGTTTCTTTAACTTGGAGAAAAGGAGACAGACTCATTAATGTCTATAAATATGTGAAGGGTGGGTGTCAGGAGGATGGAGCCAGGCTCTGCTCAATGTTTTCTAGTGATAGAAGGTGCAACAGGTGCAAGCTGGAACATAGGAGGTTTTGTATAAATATCAGAAGGAACTTCTTCCCAGTGAGGGTGACAGAGCACTGGGATAGGCTGCCCAGGGAGGTTGTGGGGTCTTCTTCTTTGGACGTGTTCCTGTGCAACTTGGTCAAGGTGATCCTGCTGTGGCAGGGGGATTGGACTAAATGATCTTTCGAGGTCTTTTCCAACCCCTAATGTTCTGTGATTCTCACTTTACCAGACAGAAGGCAGGGACTGCATGTCTTCTGATCGTACTGAACACAAATACTTGTCTGCATTGTTACTGCTGCAAGGATGCAGAAACTCTCTATCTAGGTTGTACAAGGAATCCAGTGCAACCTTCTCAGGATAATCTGCTTTGAGGCTCATGCTGATTTCTTCTCAAAATGGTGAGCCTTACACTGCTGAAAAAGAGTATCTTGCTGATAATCTCACCAAGGTCCAACCTGCTGAAAACCTGAAGACATTCAATTTACTTCAGAATAAGCAACAGATCTGTGGGTAGAGCTTTGTACTGGTTATGGAAAACCTCAAGTTCCTGATCTGTACATGGCTTTGTCCTCTGCATGCCAGATGATTCATAGGATGACTAGACTTCTAGACAAACATTTTTCCTCTAACACCACAGATTCCATCTAGTCCAAATAATTAAATAAAAATTAATCTTGAAAGGAGACTAAAGCATTTCAGTGTGTAACAGAGACTTGGCTCTCAAACTCCCACATATTGAGGGCAAGTGCACGCAAAACGTCCCCTCCATGAGCCTGTCTCAGGTCTATTCTAAAATGTAAACAAAGACTTGGAATCACAGAATCACAGAACATTAGGGATTGGAAGGGATCTCGAAAGATCATCCAGTCCAATCCTCCTGACACAGCAGCATCACCTAGACCAGGTTGCACAGGAACACATCCAGGTGGGTTTTAAACGTCTCCAGAGAAGGAGACTCCACACCCTTCCTGGCCTCTGCCACCCTCATCATGAAGAAGTTCCTTTACTATTGATGTGGAACCTCCTGTGTACCAGCTCACACCCACTGCCCCCTGTCCTATCACTAGATGACACTGAGCAGAGCCTGGCTCCATCCTCCTCACACCCACCCCTCACATATTTATAGACATTAACAAGGTCACCCCTCAGTCTCCTTTTCTCCAAGCTCAAGAGACCCAGATCCCTCAGCCTTTCCTCTTCATCTCCCTTCATCAGCTTGGGACCTCCTGACTTGGATGATTTAACTAATCTCCTTGTGACTCCTGTCTCCTATCAGCACTGGAAACTGAGCATCCTCTATGCCTCAGGCTCTGGGATCTTAATTATTTGATGTTGTATTTCCTCCTTACCTCCCAATTAAAGGGTCTATACAATTCTTTTATCTCAGTTATTTTTTTACTACAAACCTAAAAACACTTTAAAAGGGAACCTTTACTCCAACTTCATCTCAGGGGTTCTTGATTTTGCAGAACTCAATTGCTGCAGGGAATGGGTGATCTACTCCATAACTAGTTGGCTAACAGAGCTAGCTGGCCTCTGGTGTGTTTTCAAGGTGCAGGTATTTTTATATTGCATCAGCCTCAAAGTATTTTGAAAGACATCCACAATTAGAGAAAAGAGAAGGAAAAAGAAAGCAGAATAAGGTTTCAAAACTCAAAGCTGCAGCTTATGCATGAAAGTAGAGAAGCCAAGAAACCAAATGACTACGTATTGCAGCCAAAGATTACAGTCAATGTCTCTTACAGCTGAAGAAATTGCTACAGGAGCATCATGGCCAAGAGAGCAAAGATCAACAGCAGTAGAGCAATGGAGGGAGTTATAACAACACAAAGACCAAGAAAAGCTAGCAGCCTTTGCCAAACTTACGCAACTGTGCTTGGCAATGGCTGGGATCACTGGGACTGGCCACACACAAGACATTCATGAGGCCACAGTGATTGAATGGTCCTTTCAAGCCGAGATAGGTTCCCAAAGTTTTTAATTTCTCCTGTGACTGATCAAAAGAGATGAATATGCAGCATGTCAAAAGCACTAGATTCTTCATGAGAAGTCTCTTACCTTAAAGGAAAAGAATTTCCAGGGCCTGGACAGCTGGCAGCCCATGAATCAAAAGGGCACACAAGGAAACTTTGGCTAGCCCCTAGCGAAGCCTACAGCTATAAGCCAAGCTGATTTCACAGTCCACTGGAAGATAATGGTAGAAAGCAAAAACTAATTTGATGTGTGGCATTTGAATTCGTGGGCCAAAAGAAAGCATTGCTAAACATTGAACACACCTGGCTGGATCACCAATAAACCTGGCTTTTTGCTTAGAAACCACCAGCTCTGTGCGTTGACGCTGGGTCTTTGCTGGGAAGCCCTGACAGATGTGACCTAACCCCGTGCCCAGTACATCTGTAGTGTGATGTCACTACTCCCAGTGGATCAGATGTCACTACTCTCAGTGGATCCACAGGGATCAGTTTTGGGGCCACTCTGGTTTGGAGTCTTCATTGATGACCTGGATGTGGGGATTGAGGGCACCCTCAGTAGGTTGGCAGGCAACACCAAACTGTGCGGGAGCTCCCCTTCAGATCCACCCCATTCTCACCACATTCGTCGTGCTCTCATTTTATAAGAGTGTTGCAAAATGTTTGTTTTGGCCATCTTCATGAGATTAGGTTTCAGGAAGGAGATTATTAAAGGTGATAAAAAGAAAGTTTAGATTAATATATTTAAATAAAGAGAAAAGAAAAAAGGCATTTGCTGCAGTGTTCCTTTTTCTCTACTAGCTTGGCCAAGACCCTACTGACTTCTATGAACACAGAAGTGTCCCACCACGCTTGCTGAGCAAGTTAAAGCAGAATATCTACAACTCTCCTCGACCAGAAGAAGACAGTAATTAAAACAGAAAAAAATACAACTAAAGTAGCCCTTCTCTGGCAAGTATTTGCAATGGATCAGACCCTCAGCCTTCTAAAATTAATAAAGGCTTTAATGAAAGTTGACTGTTATCTGACTAACAAATCTAGTTTTTCTAATATCCAGCCACACTAGTTTTCAATTAAGACTCAAAGAACCAAAAACTGATGAGAAGGGACATTATAAATGATTTAGGGATGTCCTACTTACGTGTATGGTCCATTTATTATTCCCCTTAATGCATCCATATGGTTTTCTGAGTCATTCATTACTGAAAGCTTCGCATCACAGTGATTTCATTACAGGTTATGTCCATTTTCAGGCAGATTCTTCGGAAGCATTATTTAAAAATTAAAGTTAAAATTGAATTTTGGATTTAGCGTGGGATTTGAAATTACCTATTTAATTATTGTCCTATAACCTATTTCTTACTGTTATATTCTATCGTGTTGTTCTGTTACCTCTTTCTTATTGTTATTTTCTTTCCCACTGTCCTATTACCTCTTTCTTTCCTCCATTACGAAGCTTTCTTGCTATTTCATTGTCTGGGTGGTCCGTTAAAATTTGCAGCTTGTTTCCTTTTCTCCAAACTTCAGTTGTTAGTGTCTTGTTCCAACCACAGAAGGATGTATTAGATGTCCCAGAGAGGTGTTCCTAGTAGCTAATAACCACCTTCCTTCCTCACAGCTCAGCCATCCTTTTCAGATTTCTACCAGGATCGATCTAGAAACCATTAAAACAAAGTTCACATCATAGTAAGCAATGGACAAGTGGGACAACTCTTCGAGGTCCCTTCCAACCCTTAATGATTCTGTGAGCTCTCTAGTTTAAAGTTTAAACAGGAAAGAGCAGAAGAAAGGGAGTCATCTAAAAGTTGATTTAATTGCCTGTATATACTTTTACTGTAGTTAATCAGAATCACAGAACATTAGAGATTGGAAGGGACCTGGAAAGATCATCTAGTCCAACTCCTCTGCCAGAGGAGCAGCATCCTACAGCACCATTCCAGAGAAAGCCTGTGAGAGAAGTTCTGGGGACAACAAATGCTTCATGCTTATTTTTCAGCATCAGCTTAAGAGAAGAAATATAATTGCTGAACTGTTTGAGTTTATCTAAAGAACCCAGAAGTGTTCAAGTTGGAAAGGCTGGGATCATGGAGTCCAACCATGCCTCCCAACACCGTGTCATCTGCAAACTTACTGAGGGGGCATTCAATCCCCTCAAGATCATTGATAAAGACGTTGAACAGGAGTGGCCCGAGCTCTGTGGGGATACCACTTGTGTCTGGCCTCCAGCTGGACTTAGCTTCATTGACCACAACTCTTAGGGTCCGGCCATCCAGCCGGTGTTCCACCCAACAAAGGCTCAGAGAGTGCTGCCTTCAAGGTCATTCTCCCACTAACCCCAAACATTTCATGACCTAGTAGCTCAGAAGACTCTGGAAGTGCATGGAGCAGTACCTAAAGTTAAACTGCTATAACAAAGTCATTTTTATACCATAAAAATGAAATATCATGTCTATTTGCAAAGATTAGCCCCCTGAGCTGTGTTCTTAATTAGCCAATACATCATGTGCTGCACAAGGAGGTTGTATCAGCAACAATTCACCTACACAGTGCAGAAAGTTGTGCTTCCAGATCACCACGAGACAGCGACAGAAGGGATCCCTCTTTCTTTCTAGTGCAACTTGCACCAGCAAAAAAAGAGAATCTCTTATTCCTAAAACACCAGCAGGAAAATGGGAAACCCAGGAGATGCAATTCGTTCAGTAACTTTGTGTGCTTTGAGCACAATTTATTTTAGCACATTGCAAATGAAAAACCTTAATTTAGATGAATTTCTATGCTAATGTATTACACGGTGATCACTCCAAAGGAGGATGGCTGTGCTCAGCCAAATCTGTGCAAAACAGACGCTCTACAACCCAACTGTCTCTCCAACAGCTGCTAAAGGCTGCAATGCATGCTTAAAACAGAGACACAAAACAAAACATAGATGCCAACAGAGATATAGCAGATGCAGTCAACCACTTTCCTGCCCTATTCAATGTTATTATATCACAGAACATTAGGGGTTGGAAGAGACCTCCAAAGACCATCCATTCCAATCTCCCTGCCACAGCAGGATCACCTCAACCAAGTCACACTGGAACACATCCAGGTGGGTTTTAAATGTCTCCGGTGAAGGAGACTCCACAAACCCCCCTGGGCAGCCTGTTCCAGTGCTCTGTCAGCCTCACGGTGAAGAAGTTCCTTCTGACATTTATATGGAACCTCCTCTGTTCCAGCTCACAGCCATTGCCCCTTGTCCTATCACTAGATGACACTGAGCAGAGCCTGGCTCCATCCTCCTGACACCCACCCTTCACATATTTATAGACATCCATGAGGTCACCCCCAGTCTCTTCCAAGCTAGAGAGACCCATCTCCCTCAGCCTCTCCTCATAAGGGAGGAGCTCCACTTTCTTGCAAAATAGATGCCAAAGTGCAGTAACATTTGACTCGTTAAGCAGTTTAACAAGTGTTCCAAGGTTCATCTTCTGCTCCCAAATGTTTGTCTGATGCAATGCATCACCTTGTTTTAAAAAGGCCACACATCAAGATAGCAATGATACTGGAAATACTCTTTTTAAGAAGTAATTTTTATAAGACAATATTTAAGGGATTGCCTTCAAAAACACATCACGAACCATCTATTGAAGAACTTTATGGAAGCTGTCACTTCTCTTAACTTCAGAAGTGGATTATTCCAGAGGTTGGACTGCCAGATCCAACAAAACATTGACTGATAAGGAAACTCGTGCTGTCTTTTTATCTGACTGCCCTTTATCTGCCTTTTAAACGTCACCATAGGACACTTGGGTTTTCACAAAGACAGCTCTCTGAGGATGCAAATGGAGTTTGCAAAAGAGAAGAAAAAGGGCATTTTCAGTCTTTATTCCTGAATGTTATCAACACAACACATAGATTTATTGGGGAAGTAGTTAATCACAGAACATTAGGGGTTGGAAAAGACCTCGAAAGATCATTTAGTCCAATCCCCCTGCCACAGCAGGATCACCTAGATCCAGTTGCACCATCCAGGTGTGTTTTAAACGTCTCCAGAGAAGGAGACTCCACAACCCCCCTGGGCAGCCCCTTCCAGTGCCCTGTCACCCTCACCATGAAGAAGTTCCTTCTCATATGTATGATCTAGTAGTTGGTGGGTCTCACGACCCCAGTAAGACCACATTGTTCACTTATGATTTCCAATGTCAAGCACGAGTGATTGCAGTGATGGCACTGGAATTCTGTGTGCTAGGAAATCTTTCCCTTTCCTCAGTCAGATTGAGGCAGTAACAGATTTCAGCTCAGTTATCAAAAAAGAGGCCTAACAAAAAGCAGGGGTGGAAAATCCACTGTTGTCTAAATGTGTGACTTACCTCCTGCCACTTAAAAGAGCGAGGCACAACGAAGACCGAGAAGCCTACTTCAGTCAGAGGAATAACTGGGGCCACATGAGTAGTAAGAAGGGAGCAGGGAGCTGATCTCTGGTTTTGTGGGCATTTTCCTTACCTTGAAGAGGAAATCAAAACCAAATACAAGACCTTTGTACTGGATCAGTCCAAGAACAACTCTTCTGGATTTTTCAGATGGCTGAAATGATGTGACTCGAGACAAACGATTTCATGAGTATGAGGTAAGTGGTGCTGCGTACTGCTCGGCTCGGAGAGTAGAACATGTGAAATTGGAAAGACTTAGGTTCAGTTTTCTCATCTACCTCCTTTAGAGCAAGGCTTTGAGCCAAGCTTCCCCACATTTGCACATACTGCCTTTTTCTCACATTCGAGTTTCCCTGCACCTCCTAAATACCTTGAAAATGTTAAAGCAAAAGTGAAAAAATCTTGGATTTGGCTGCCACTGGGGCTGAATTCAACCCCATTTCATGGAAAAACTGGTTTGCCAAAAACAAATAGATAGATAAAGAAATAGTTTCCTGTAGGGCAAAGCTCAGTGACTCCAATTATTTGAAGAATAGAAAAGTCACGGCAGATTCTGTTCTGGTAGATGAGGATCTACTTCATTGCTGGACTAGCCAGCTACAGAAATACACAGCTGAAGGAAGGAAGTGTCAGCTGAGGAGTGACAGGACAAGGGGCAGTGGGTGTGAGCTGGAACACAGGAGGTTCCACATCAATATGAGAAGGAACTCCTTCACAGTGAGTGACAGCACTGGAACAGGCTGTCTATGGGGTTGTGGAGCATCCTCATCTGGAGACATCTAAAACCTGCCTGGATATGTTCTTGTGCAACTTGGTCTAGATGATCCTGCTGTGGCAGGGGGATTGGATGAGATGATCTTTTGAGGTCCCTTCCAATCCCCTCTGCCACCCTGACCATGAAGTTCCTTAAGGAGATTCGAGCACAGGTTCCAAGCTAACGCAGCCTTTCCTGGTTTCCACAAGGACTGACAGCAGACACGGTGCCATGGTGATGCTTCAGCTTGCACTTACTGCTGTTGAAGTGCACAGGAGGAAGCAGAAAGCAAACGAGGCCAAGCAACGCAGGCTCTCTAGATTTCTTTGTGCAGACAAAATCCAGAATGACAGAGCTGCAGGCAACGAGGTCTGTTTGCACGGCTTGCTGGGAATGTGTTACGGCTAGTGAAACTCTTTAGGAAAGCACCGAGACAACAATGCCGAGCACCGGTCTCAAGGCGACTTGAGCCTAGAAGCCAGATATTGTGAAGACCTGGTTGTTGGGGTCATCACAGCGGTGATTACAACAGTCGCCCTGAGGGTACCAACCGATAGTGCCCACTGTTGTGATGTGTGACTAACATTTAGAGCTTGTTAGCGTTTCAGCACTGTAATTATAATCAAGTCTTAAGCCATCAGCACGGTGCTTGTCCTCTGCTGTTGCAAGCATCAGACAAACGTGTGACCCGGAAATAGAGTGGGACATACTGGTACCTTACTCACAGAACATTACAGATTAGAAGGGATCTTGAAAGATCATCTACTCCAGTCTCCCCCCCCCCCCCCAGGATCACCCTCAGGCTTGATATCTCCTCAGAAGATTCCTAAAGAGACCCAGCTCCCTCTTCCACTGAATCATCTTTGAAAGAATTAGCACCTGGAGATACTCCTTGTGCTCTTCAGTGTGTTTAAAGGTAGACGATTTCCACTTTGATGACAAAATAGAGGCAACGTTATGGCAGAGCTGTAGCTCCGGGGCATCCAGCCTCACAAAATGCCATGGAAAAGGCAAAGGAAAGCTCTCTGTGGCTGTCTGTGGATTTTATGTCCTATTGAGAAACTAATTAAATCAGCTCAGTTCAGTAACACGTAAAACAAACAGAACTGAAAAGATGTGCTGAATTTTAGGGCTACTGTGAAGTGCTGTGGGCTTTCTAAGCAACAGAAGACAACGGAGCTCCACATTCCTATAAGGATGCTTATAGCAGCAGTGAGGTGTGAAAGGCAGTGTTTTGATATATTGAGTGAGGTTGTGTTATCTTTGCATTTCTGAAACACTTCAGAGGTTACTAGTGCAAGAATCATCTGAGGAGCTTGGTCCAACCGTAACAGAACATGTGTACCCAAGAGAGACTCGATCAGGTTACAAGGGATGATGCTTTAGCACCTCCTTGAGGTGGTACTTGGACCCGAGCTGAACCCTTCCTACAAGTCCTGTTGCTTTTATCTCAGAGAATCCTTTAGATTGGAAAAGACCTTTAGGACAAGGGGCAGAGGGTGTGAGCTGGAACATAGGAGGTTCCATATAAATATGAGAAGGAACTTCTTCACGGGGAGGGTGACAGAGTGCTGGAACAGGCTGCCCAGGAGGTTGTGGAGTCTCCTTTTGAGATGTTTAAAAACTGCCTGGATATGTTCCATGTAACTTGGTCTAGGTGATCCTGCTGTGGCAGGGGGATTGGACGGGATGATCTCTGAGGTCCCTTCCAATCCCTAATGATCCTATGAAATAGAAAACTCTTGAGTATTGAGAACAAAACAAAATTCTCTATGTTAACGAGGCAGTTTTTAGATGTGTTGGTCTCACATCATGTAGAGAGACAGCTTAGTGGAACATATGGGTAAGCACTGAGGCATTTATAGAAGAGACTACATGGTGCTGAGGGTTGTTCTCTGTTGTCCCCGCAGCGTGCAGCGATCACACACACAAAATCCCCACAGAAACATAACACTGGGTAACACGAGGGAAAGCCTTCGGTTATACTGACCTCTCTTCCACAAAAATAGTCCCTTCTTCTCCTCCCCTAAGCACATAAGCACCACAATTCTCCCAGGTTCAGCAAAATTACTTCCAGACACTTGTCCTTTAGTGACAGAGTCACACACCAGCACTGTATGACACAATACCTGCAGAATTATTGTCTTCATGGCACTTTGTGGTGCATTGCTAACATCTTTGCTAGTCAGATGGCCTGGTCCTCAGCACATAACAGTAGTTCTATTTCAAAGCATCTATTCACCCTACCTTTCCACCTCAATCACAAAGAAAATGGACCTCAAGTCTCAGAAATTAGATTGGATTTGTCTTCCCCTCCTCTGCAGAACTGCAGCAGTGATTTCCTTGAAACAAATCGCCCCCCTTTCCTGGCCTTCATACAAAAATCACAGGCTCACTGGTCTAACTGGATTACAGGAAGCATTAACACTAGCACTTGCCCTTTCAAGTTGAGCAACCAACAACATTGCTAAAGGCTAGAACAAGAAGGGTCGGCCAGGGCAGAACAACAAACACTGCTGCTTGCCCTACGTGATAGCAACCAACCAGCAGCAAGTGCTGGTCCCAAGCAAGACAGAGAGAGAGACGTATGTGTGTTCAGAACAAAACAGACATCCTTCCTTGACAGTGGCATTTATGTCACAGTCTACTTCAGGTCACATTAAAGAGAGAGAAACAAAACGGTGCAGAGCAGAGACCTGGAAGGAGCAGCTGCCCTTTGGATGCAGACACCTTCAGAATTTCTTATGGTGGGATTAGAGCCTTTTGAGCCTAGTCCCCTGATAGTTTTCTTGAAGAGTTGAAACACTAATGTGATGTTATTAGTCTAACCCTTTATTCTCCTGATTACTCTTTTCTGTAAATTACTCTTCTTACCTTCAATGAAGGTCTCGAAACCTTCATTGCCCTCTGGTGCACTTGTGAGTGCAGCTCTCTAGAGGTACCAACAGTACAAGGAAGTTGTATGTGATTCTGAAACATCTAGTGCACTAAGATGACCCAGTGTTGTGTGGTTTGTCTCCTTCCCTTCTTTGTAAAGGTCTTTCTCTTTTAATCTGGATCTTCTGTAGAGAGTAATTTACAGGATCAGACAAATAGCTGCCGATTGTAATTAGTCAGGTTGTTTCAGTTTAATCTCTAGTAGTTTGTACTAATAAGTGCACGAGCCACTGTTAGTGGTTGTTCTCCCCTCTAGGGAGAAGAAGGATGAGCCCAGTGCTCTTGTCCACCATCAAGCAGAGGGTGAGGCAGAGCAGGGTCCGTGCAGAACACACACAGACTGTGCTGTGCGCTTCACGGAGGACAGTGTGCTGCTCCACTGGCATCAAGGGTGACCCCAAGACAGCACCAGCACGTGGTTCCCCTGAGATGGTCTCCACTGCAGGAGGGAGCACAGCTATCCCTTGACTGAGAATGGGGAAGATCACACACAGAGTTAACTGAGCAAGGAGGGTCCCAAACCATACGCCCCAGAAGGAAGGCATATGGCTTCCATCACAGAAACACGGGTCTTACTCTCTGCAAGAACAGCTTGTTCCCAACAGCTGTGTAAGCATAATGGTGCCTTTACTGGATAAAATGAACAAAACCTTTGTGTCAGCCCTGCAGAATCCTCCTGCCTCTACAGAATTGTTCCATGAAGTGAGTTTTCCTGTCATAGACTTCACAGAATTGTTGAGGCTGGAAAAGACCTCTAAGATCACCAAGCCCAGCCTACAACCTAACATCACCACATCAGCCAGACCAGGGCACTAAGGGCCACATCCAGTCTGTCCTTAAACACCTCCAGGGGTGGCGACTCCCCCAGTGCCCCCTGTGCAGAAAACATTTCAAATCCAGCACGAGCAGTGCAACCATCAAGACAAGAGGATTGAAGGCATTTGAGGTGAAGGTAAGTTCTTTACCTACAGAGGGGCTACAGTCTGCAGTAGTTCATGGCACTGATTGTTAAACTCAGGGAGGCTACACAAGTCCCACCAAAGTGAAGAGATTCAAGATGTGGTTATTATTCAGAGCTAGATGAGCAGCCAGGCACTGGATTATGAGCTTTGCATATTCCAGTCTATATTTAACTATAAAAATATAGGAGATACAAGAAAAGTCCTCAACCTTTCCTGAAGCCAGGAGAAAGCACTTACCACCACAATCACATTCATTGCAGGGATGGGGAGATTTTCCACTTCCAGATCTTGACCCGTCATAGCTAAGAGATTGAGGGATGGCTCGTAGGCAGGTCTGGGGAAGTTCGATTTGACGACGATGGCAGGGTGCAGCTTGCTTATTTTGGTGTGGGAAGCAGGACGGAAATGTTGCCTGGAATTCTTGTAGCTGTCTGTATCCAGACTTTTTTCCACACTCTGCACATGCTGGTAAATAAAGATGGGTTTGCCGCTCTTCCGCTGATGAATCGACAGAAAGTGGTCATTGTCTCCAGAAAAGCAGCCTGTGGAAAGAGGGAAAAGAAAGTTCAGTGTGTCTTTCTTGGACAGTCTGTAGGCAGCGCTGGATATCTGGTGAGATCCTCAAGTTCTCCAGGTTTTAGGAAGAATATCTGCAGAACAGACAACTCCCCTTCAATCCCCACAATGCAATTTCTACAGCAACACCTCAGCATCACTACCAAGAGAGTCCACTCAGTATGTGAAGTACATGAGCGTCTTCAACTGGTTTTTACAGGGGTTTCTACAAAGTTATTTCTACTTCCAGACAGGGCTACACTTCACAATAATGTGCAAGAGCTCAGCATGTGGTGCCAGGTCCACATTTTGTGCTGGTTTAAGACAACAAGTGCACCCCATTCTCTGATGTATTAAATCACCCAGTTATAACTAAGAAGAGAACTGCTGTGTCCATATTTTATATATGATGGGAAAGCCAACACCCAGATCCAAAACCAGACTTTAGCATGTAAGAAAAGAAAAAAAGTGAAGTTTAGATGCTTCAGTCCATAATAATTCAGCATTCTTTGTTCAGCTGCCTAAACCAAGAGGTCTTTTTGTCCCTTGTTTTCACAGACTCACAGAACATTAGGGATTGGAAGGGACCTTGAAAGATCATCTAGCCCAAACCTCCTGCCACAGCAGGATCACCTAGACCAGGTCACACAGGAACACATCCAGGTGAGTTTTAAGTGTCACCAGAGGAGACTCCACAATCTCCCTGGGCAGCCCCCCTTGTGCTCTGTCACCCTCACCATGAAGAAGTTCCTTATGATATTGATGTGGAACCTCCTCTGTTCCAGCTCACATCCACTGCCCCTTCTCCTGTCGTTAGATGCCACTGAGCAGAGCCTGGGTCCCTCCTCCTGACACCCACCCTTCACGTATTTATAAACCTTAATGAAGTCACCCCTCAGTCTCCTTTTTTCCAAGCTAAAGAGACCCAGGTCCCTCAGCCCTCAGAGGGTGGTTGGGCACTGGAACAGGCTGCTCAGGGAGGTGGTGGAGCCACCATACCTGAAGGTGTTTAGAAAACCAGCAGATGGGTCTAGGGGTTAGGGAGATGTTGGGATGAGGGCTGCAACTGATGATCCCGAAGGTCCTTTCCAGCCATAATAATTCTACAATTCTATGATAAAGATTCATTTTATTTAAACTGAATGAAAAAGAGAATCTTCAGCGCCTTTGTGATGAACAGCCCAGTTCAGCTCCCAGTCTGGAAGACAGGCTGTCCCTCTGAGCAGAAAAATAGGTAAGGATTAGCTCCCTCACAGATAAAAGTTCACTGAAGCTGCATTAGTCACCTCCTGTAAGAGAGCTCTAAAAAACCCTCTGTAGTACAAAAGGAACTGTGTGTTCTAAGAGAAGTGAGCCCAGAGAGCTCGTGCTGATCGGCCAGAATTTCTTCTTCAGGAGCTGTTGGTGTTAAGGGCAGTTGTTGAAATCATTTGCTGACCTCTAGTTAATATATATATATAGTCAATGATATTTTAATTCTCATAAGAAGCTGTGAAGAACAGCTTATGACCAACAACACATTTCAGCTCGGATTGAGGAAGAAATCATTTTGTTCTACTCAGATGGATTTTTGCTGTAATTTTTTTTATTCTGTAAGCAAATAACCAAAAAAAAAAAATCAGTCATTTGCACAGCTCTGCCCTCAGGAGATTTCAGTGGAGGTAATTACATTATGTTGACCCAATTTACTAATGAAAGTTTGGTTAGGGAAATCAAGGACAATACCTTATCTGCGAGGCAGTACTGCTGTGCATCACCAGGAAAGGCATTCCCTGCCACGAGCAGGTCCATGTCAGCAAGCCATGAAGCAATTCATAACACACACAAACAGAAAATCAATGGGAAGGAGGCAGAACACAGACCTCTGCGTTGTGCAGTACCCTTAGAGAACCTTCTACTGTGAAGGATGATGCTAAACCTAAGGATACTCTTTAAAACGGTAAAGCCAAATGATTTCCTAGATGACTACAGAGACCAAGAAAGTAGAGCTGGTAGCAGGTCTGGTGGAACCACATCTGGAGGACTGTGTCCAGCTTTGGGCCCCTCAGTTCCAGAAGGACATGGAAATGCTGGAGAGAGTCCAGTGCAGAGCTACAAAGGTGATGGAGTGGAGCATCTCCCTGATGAGGAAAGGCTGAGGGAGCTGGGGCTCTTGAGCTTGGAAAAAGGGAGACTGAGGGGGTGACACCATTAATGTTGATAAATATGGAAAGGGTGGGTGTCAGGAGGATGGAGGCAGGCTCTGCTCAAAGAGAAGATTGTGAGAAGTGCATGGCTATGAGAATTAGGTGACTATGAGAAGTGCTGATGTTTCCTTGTTTTTGCTTTGCCATTCACACAACTCTCTAAATGTCTAGTTAAGACCAGCACTCAGGATTTTATGAATGAAGCCAGCCCCTAGAAAGCTTAATGAGATCCCAGCCAACTTAACAACTTTGAAATTCAGCCATCTTCAAAACTATACTCCAGTTTCTCTCTCCCTTTTTCCTGCTCTCGGTCATCTTCTCAATCACTGAATCACAGAATATTAGGGATTGAAAGGGACCTCAAAAGATCATGCAGTCCAATCTCCCTGCTACAGCACCATCACCTAGACCCAGTCACACAGGAACACATCCAGATGGGTTTTAAATGTCTCCAGAGAAGGAGACTCCACAACAACCCCAGGCAGCCCCTTCCAGTGCTCTGTCAGCCTCACCATGAAGTTCCTTCTCATATTTATATGGAACCTCCTGTGTTCCAGCTCATGCCCATTGCCCCTTACACATCACCTTGAAAAGTTGCTGGTCTCCAACCCTCATGAGAGAGAAGACTGAGATTCCCTTACCAAGGTGTGTATCTAATACAGAAAAAGGACAGGCTCCTTTGTGGCCCTCAGGGAAATCATCACGAGCTATGAAGGACTGAAGTACTACAGCAAAACAAGAGATTACTTTGGTGCCTTTTAAGCTTCAGGCATCCCAATACAGAAATTCTGAACGTGGGGTTTAGGGCCAGGATGCAAAACAAGTAGAAACCCTGGAGGTTTCTCTTTTATAAACTTGACCCTGAAGTGAGTTTCAATATCCTGCTCACATCACCCTGGCTAAACTCTGCTTCAGGATGCAAAGGTATTAATGACTGCCTGGTAACATTTGCCCAGTGCTGATATCACCTTTTTAAACACTTTTAGTTCCTCTCCAAAAATATTCTTTCCCCAAAGTATATTTACAAAGAATTAGAGTTTATTCTGCCTTGGCATTAGATGTTCAGGCTGTGGTTTCTTGCTAGTCCTTCTAATCAAAAAGACACTGAGTCTTTGAGTATTTCTTATCTAAGCCTTCCTGCTTTGATCTCAGTGAAAACACGTATTTCGTTATTGAGTCCAAAATGAACAACTACTGATGGTTACTTTCCAACTCGTATCAGAAACCTGGGCAGCAGATGTTTATCTACTTTGCTCCTGGAAGACAGCCTTTCCTCATCAGACAGATGTTCCACTCCCTCCATCATCTTCATGGCTCTGCGGTGGACTGTCTCCAGCAGTCCTTCTGGAAGTGAGGGCCCCAGAACTGGACACGAGATGTGGTCTCACCAAGGCAGAGTAAATCTAAGATAGGCAGCGCAGTTTTAGCCAGACACAAACAACAGCTCAACTTCAGCAAGTTAGAGCAAAATATATTAGAAGAGAAAACAGTGGCTAAAACACAGCTTCAACATTAGCTGGACAGAGCACCCCTTAAAAAGTGGTTTTGTGAGGCAAACCTGGAAAGGAAGAGGTATGAATCCACTTGCCAGTTTGATGGCAAATACATGAAGAAACATATTGGAAATTGTTGAACTGACAGAGGAATTCACCTGGGAAAACACTTCCCCACCTATAACGATGTTTGTAGCAGAGGGACTTGCAGACTGTGACTGTTTCCATCATTCAGGACACAACAAAACACAAAGACTGTTCAGAGCCTTCCTTCATAGAATCACAGAATAATTCAGGTTGGAAAAGACCTTTGGGAGCATTTAGTCCAACCATCAACTCTAGTCTACAAGTTCACCCTTAAACTAGATGCCCCATCTAAGTGTCTTTTAAACACATCCAGGGATGGGGACTCAACCACCACCCTAGGCAGCCCAGTCCAGGGCCTGACCACTCTCTCCATGAAGAATTTCTTCCTGATGTCCAGTCTAAACCTTCTCTGTGGAAGCTTGAAGCCCTTCCCTCTGGTTCTGTCATTAATTACTTGTAAGAAGAGACCAGCATCAACATCTCTACAGTGTCCTTTCAGACAGATTTAGAGAACAATGAGTACCTGCCTTAGCCTCCTCTTCCTCAAACTAAACAGTCCAAGCTTTCTCAATCTCTCCTCATAAGATTTATTTTCCAGGCCCTTCCCCAGCCTTGTTGCCCTCCTCTGCACTCACTCCAGCACCTTGATGTCGATCTTAAAAACAGGCCTGCTAGACCTGGCAAGCTCCTGCACAGCTTCTCACAGCCTACTTCAGCTAGAAGAACTTCTCAACCCTGTTATGTCCAAATCCTTGCTCATGGGCAAAGATGAAGCACAACTTTCACGTCTAAGTAAATCTGAAATTGTTGACACTTTCATTATGGTAACATTACAATCTAATTCAAGAGGCACCATTAGTCCAGACATTTTATAGAACAACAAGAAATAATAGAGATAAACTCACACTAATAGCAATAACACAATTGCCATCATCCATCCCTTCCCATGGTTTTACGCTCATAGAATCATTAAGGTTGGAAGAGACCTACAAGATCAACAAGTCCAACTGTCCACCCAGACTAGACAATCTTTCAAAGTCCATTGCAGTCCCTACTGTTCTGTGATTCTAGAGCTACAAGGTCACAGTCCTTCATAGGAAAGGCTTTGCACTTCCCTGGCTAGGTCCAATAATCAAAAGGTCAAGCCACATACAGCAGGGGAGCAGTACTCATGGCAGGTCAAAATGAAAGCTGAGCATGCACAGAACACCTCCATTGTACACATTTGGAAAAAATCTGTTGGTTTGCCCTTAAACAAATAGTTCAGGGCTTTGATCAAACCAAAAACCTCAGACAGGGCCAATTCACAGAATCACAGAACATTAGGGATTGGAAGGGACCTTGAAAGATCATCTAGTCCAACCGCCCTGCAACAGCAGGATCACCCAGACCAAGTCACACAGGAACATGTCCAGGCAGGTTTTAAACATCTTCAGAGAAGGAGACTCCACAACTCTCCTGGGCAGCCTGTTCTATTAAAAAATGTGGGTGACTGTATGCAGGTAAAGATGTGATTAATTTTTCTGCGTGTGTTTGGGTGTGTGAGAGCAAGCAAGCGTGCACGTGCGTGGTGCGAAGGCTGCAAGAGTGCTCTTCCTTTTCTAATAAGCTCTCTGCTGAAAATAGACACAACTGCAAATTCATTTTTGCTGAATTTATCCTTTTCAGCAGGAAAAAAAAAAAGAAGAAAGCTCTGTCCCAAAATATCCCCAGCGACAGCGAATTTGAATTAAGCACACGAGTGGTATCTTTTTCAAAAAGGCACTTTACCTCCTGTTTTATGGGCCTGTTGCCTGATACGTCGATAATGAAACTGGAAACCACAGCCCATTGATTTCACTAGGTCTACTCATGTGAATTAAGAGATGAGCCACTGGTCCCAAAGGCACTTCTGCCATACATGTGCCCTGGCACTAATGCACTGTAAAGTCTCACATCAGCCTTTTTTTACCCCCCAGATGTGAGAAAGTGCTGCCTCAATTTGTGATTACTGGCCTTTTCAAAACAAAGGTTGTAGCTAAATTCTGCTCTGTATAAGGTGGATGTAAATATTGAGTAACTTCACAAAATACTTAGTATATCCAGGGAAATCAGTTTTTCCCTGGTATAAAGGGAAGTCAAGCTCAGTTTTATAATTTTGCCTGGTTTTTGTTGGTGCTATTTTTTTTTCCAATAATAATACTCCAGGAAATAACAGTGAAGATGTTTGAACAGATCTTAAAATCTCTACATACTTAATCCAAATCCATGGTCAGAACCCTAAAGAACAATGATTGTGCTTTACCAGGTAAGATTCCTACTCCTCCTTCTAGCCCTCATATCATCCCCAAGATGGGGATTCACCACAAAACACAGATAGCCACTGTTATCTCATTAGATTCCTTTTAGAGAGACATATTCCCCCAAGAGCCCTATTCATGGTTATTCAGTGAGCTTCACTTTCCAGAGAAACTGCAACTAGCCTCTGCAGTCTAAGATGCTTCAGCCTTCTCACAATGCAAAAAAATGACATTAGTCAGTGATTCCATGATCATAAACCTCAGTCACTCCCTAACACATCTACTGAACCTCCCATAGAAGACAAAGACTCTCAACACTATGAATAGTAAGAATTTCCACAGGTAAAAACACAACAAGAATCTCTTTTCTCACTAAATATTTCCTCAAAAACGTGAAGTCACAAACTGAATTATAAAACTAATTCTCCCCAAGAGAACCTTTGAAGAGACAGATGACTACCCTCTGATTAGCCATGAGTCTACTAGTAAAAGGTACAAATGTCTACTCTAGTTAGAACTCCCACTCATGGCCAGCAATATGTTTTCTAAAGAAGGGAATTACAAGGACCAGCTTTCATTTAGATGATGCTAGTGTAATGAAGCAGAATTCTAACACATTTTTAAAATCAATAGCTCCTTCACATTCACCCTAAATGCATTTGGAAGCTAGAATTATTCACTCATTAGGGTGAGGTTACTGAAATGGATCTGATTGAGAATGCATTTTGTGCACATCTCACCTCGACTCCAGAAGAACCATGCCCAGATCTTCTTCTTATTTGTGACTTGTGCATTTTCTAGACCATAAGCTGCCCCAGCAGTTAAGCAGAAGATACAGTCAACTCAAGCCATTGCCAACAACAAAGTGGAACTAGTAGCAGTTTCTGCTCAGCAGAACTTAGTACAATCACCCTGAGGACTTCTGTAACAATTAACGGAGAGCCAGTCTAGTGCATTTGTAATGTGCATTTCTAAACCTAGGAATTTGACCCAAAGGACCATCAGTTTGCTCTCAAAGAGATTTCAGTATTGATCCATGCAGTCCTTATGCTGTTACAGTGCTGCCCCAAGAAGACAAAGTCTCCTGCCCTGAATTTTACCTGATCCAGCTGACAGGCGTGGGGAATGGATCCATCAAGAGGTCAAAACAGAGATCTGCGTGCTTTCCCTCTCAACAGGCTATTAGTGAAGCAGTGGTCCACACTAAGGTTGTCAGCATGTCTCTTTACTAGCTCACAGAAAAATACAACAAATAGAGGCCCTTAGCAAGCTAGAGTAAGGCCTTGGTTCAAATAGTGACTAAGATCACAACCTTGCAGGACCAAGGCTTGTTCATTCTGAGAGCAAAGGCTGCAAAAATTCTCTCTTAAAAAGAGATCATTAATTTAAGGCAGGTGGTGGGTTGATTGTTAACTAAGTAAGTCTTTCTCTAGTTGATTTTGCCAGCCTGTTTCCTGTGACTGGGTATTTAATTCATCACATAGTTCAGTTCTGTTCACAAAAATTTTTAAAGCAGAAAATTAGATTAAATAACTGAGTAATCTTGATGACTCAAATGGATGTCTTATTAGAAGTTAGTCTAATGCATTGCACTGTGTTTTTGCTACCACCTACCACTCTCATACAGGGAAACAATACTGCTTCATCATTTTGAGAGATACTAGGGTTGTACTGCAAGATCATACCTACTCAAGAACAAGTATAACCCGCACTGTCATGCACTCCCTCATGTAATGCACAGTGGAAGCGAAGGGTCCATGATGACCTGTAATCAGTCACTATAGATTAAGGTCTTCATCCAACAGCAAGCTCTGTAGAGGTTGATTACTTGACCTGCTGCACTCAGCAGAAGCAGAAGGACCTAATTCTGTTTGCAGAGATGCACACACAAGTGCATTTTATTTCAGCAAGCAATTTGTGGGTCTATGAGCAGCACAACTGGTTTAGTTTTCTGTTTACACAGCTGCCGTGCTTAATTGGAATCAGCATTTAAATCAGCTTAGTCAAAAGCTGCCTTTTCAAGCCCAGGAATATTCCTGAGTGCATTTTTACAGAAATCTTGTCCACTTTTTGTGTGAATGTCTGTGTAGCTACTGTAACACAACCATAGGAGAATTGTCTTGTGACTTGATCTAGGTGGTCCTGCTGCAGCAGGGGGATTGGGCTTGAGGATCTTTCGGGGTGCCTTTCAATCCCTAAGGTTCTGTGATTCTGTGCTACATGACCTGCATTACTTTCCCTCTGCAAGGCACGGTTCAAGCATGTCACACAATTTGTTCTTTGTGCTGTAGCATTAGTTCAAGTAAACATAGATTTGTGTTTTCACTAGATTCTATTATCACCAACCGATACCGGGGGGGATTTTGTTAATGCCCGCAGACGGTGTTTTTAGCGTTCTCTGGAAGCACGCCTCATACAAATTCATCCTGGGAGCCAAAAAGCCAAGGAGTTTACACAACACTCTTTACAAAAAACCAAATTGACTTTGGAGATATAATTTGTGACCCAGCACTAGTGGCAAGTGGAACGCATGTTGTGATTCCACATAAACCAAAGCTGCAAACTGACTGTCAATAATTCATAAGTTTACAACATACATAAAAGATAACAGGCCGTAGCCTGTGTAAGACCAAATCTTCTGCTTGCATCAGATGAAGCAAGAAACCCAAGCAGTTTAAACTTGCCATGTTGTTGGATCGTTGTGACACCTTCAATGACATCCTACTAGTCCAGCTTGTGTGCCTTAAAGGAAGCACAGCGCTTGTGCTCAGTCCGAGCCGTAACCAATGTGCAAAGGTTGAATTCAGCTCCTGATAACCTTCTTTGTCGCTTTCTCTGAAACAACTATTTTTCAGGACAGCCCAGGAAACAAAGTAACACCCTACAAACCTCTATTTTCCTCTCTTTTTCTCATGATTAGAGACATATTCATTTGAAAAAAACCCCCCAAACTTTGGCTGCAATCATTCCCAGTAACTTAATGAAACAAGTAAAACTTAGTAAACAGCTTACTGGCAGGATACAAACCCAGCTTCTATTAATATGTTAGAAAAAAGGAAGTGTATCAGAACTAGAGTGAAGCCCATTGTTAACAGAGGATACACAGAATCAAAGAACATTAGGGACTGGAAGTTCATCTAGTCCAATCCCCCTGCCAGAGCAGGATGACCTAGACCAAGTCGCACAGGAACATGATACATTGCAATTAGAATCACAAAATCACTCAGGTTGGAAAAGACCCCTTGGATCATCGAGTCCAACCATCCACCCTACCTTACAAGATCACCCTTAAATCACATCCCTCAACACCTCATCCAAATGTTCTTTAAACACATGCAGGGATGGCGCCGCAACCACCTCCCTGGGAAGCCCATTCCAGTGCCTGACCACCCTTTCCATGAAAACATTTTTCCTAATGTCAAGTCTAAAGAAGGTATGTTATGTCAAATGGAGGCTGTACACTAATTTAGTACAGACAATCATTTTACTGTCTGTTGTAAAAGAACAATCTAAAAGCAGCTTAAGGCTTTTATTAAAATAGATCACGAAACACTCCCTATCTTTCAGTCAATAATCTCTTGCACATATGAATAGAAGGCATAACAGCATGAGCTTTCTAACTATAGATATACAGGAGAGGGATTTTATGAAGTGTAGCCTAATATTCTAGGGCAATAAAATACCAACAACTGAGGCAAACCACTTCCCCTGACAACAGTGAATAAACGAACGCAGCGCCCACTTTCTGATGCATCCATATGAAAACCTGTTTTCATAACACGTCTTATTAGGGGGGTGGAGGGGGCATTAAATGTTCGTACACTGCTTCAACATTAAAAGAGGCACAAAGTTCAATTATTACTTTTAATGCTCCTGCAGAACAACTGCAAATTACTTGTATCTTAAAAAAAGCCCAGCAATCCTGGGAGCCAAAGAACCAGCACCTGTGCATTTAATGTTGTTCTTAATACAACTTCAGTGAAGTTAAAAGCAGAGTGCAACAGCCATTTATCTGCTTCAGGAGCAGCCATGCTTGCCAGAAATGATAAAAAAAGAAGCTCCTCAACTTTACTAATTGACAGATCAATTCATTCTATTTCCTTCCTAAGACCATATGTGCTTGAGTCTGGATAGGAGAGAGGAAAACTGAAAAATAAGCAGCTTTTCACGGCTTAGAAGAAGCCTGAGATTTACCCCAGAAATCTAAGCCAGGACTACCGGAGTAAAACTGGCATCAGAACTTCATACAGGTACTGGGTCGCTCCTCACCCGCTGCATTTCTGAATGAGGCGCACGTTTTGCTGGCAAAGCAGCGAGAGGATTTATTATCCCCGCCACAGCTGAAGAGACGGCTGTTGCAGCTAAAATTCCCCTTCCTAAAAATCCTGCTTCCCAGAGCACATATAAGCACCAACCCCCGCAACACCCCTCCACTAATGATATTTATAATGAAAAAAGAAGCACCAGGAGCAGAAACGCCAAGCCCCGCAGCCCGGGCAGAGCCATCCCGTGAGCGGCCGAGGGCAGCCTCCCCGGAGGGGCGTCAGGGGTTAGGGAGGGAGCGCTGCCGCTGTCCGCGGTGCTGAATCCCGCACTCGCCGCCCTCCCGCTGTCTGCCGGCGGGCGCCGGGCACGGGCAGCGGCAACCTCGCTCGCCACCAGCCCCGCAGCGTGGGACAGCAACCCTCCCCGCTACACTCAAAACACCTCTCCACAACAGGTGCCTCCTGCTGCCTCCCCCCCCACGACGCCTCACCGAGCGGCCCCGACAACCTCTTTTTCCCCACCACGACCCCACTCACCTGCGGCGCGGAGATGGAGCAGCAGGAAGAGCGCCCGGAGGCAGGCGGCTGCCCTCCGCATGCTGCTAGCCGCGTCGAGCCGAGCCGAGCCTAGCCTAGCCTAACCGAGCCGAGCCGAGCCGAGCCGAGCCGGGCAGCGCCGCGCCACCGCGTCCCGCTCCCCCCGCCCCCGTCAGTGAGCATGCCTGGGAGCGCGCGGCGCGTGCGCAACGACGCGCGGGAGCGCGGGCGGGGGGCTGCCCTGAGATGCCGCCGCAGGGCAGAGGAGGTTTTGGAGGGTCCCACAGGCACCTCCGCACCCGGAGGCGCCGCTAGGGAAGGGCCGCGGGAGACAAATTGTCCAGGGACGGGAGGTGCAGGGAGAGAGCTCCAGCGCCGGCCGCGCGCCCGGGCAGGCGGCGATAACGCGGGGGACGGGGACGGGGACGGGAAGGGAGGGGGAATCGTTTCTCCCTCAGCCCCCCGCTGAAGCAGCAGTCGGGGCTCGCCGCTGCGGCGAAGCGGTGGGTTTGCGTCTCCACGATATTGCAGTGCGGATGAGGCTCGTTTCAGAAGGGGGGACTTGGACGACGTGTGGCTTGTGCTTGCGGTAGAGTCAATGCTCCCCGTCAGTACGTTGTCTCGTGAAACAAGCAGTTCGCAAACACCGTGCGATGGAAATCACGGGTGATACAGAAAGGAAAAAGGTCTCTTCCGACCCCTATCTTCCTGTGATTCTGTGAGCATTTGCTTGCGATCTGTTGAACTCCAGGCGGTGGTTCAGACCAGACTGATGCAACACCTCCTCAGGAGGCACTTAGGAAATTTGATTACACGGGTGTCAGACACCCGCATAAAGAGGCCAAACATGAAACAGTTCTGGAACAAGATCGTTTTCTAAAGTTGAGTTTAATTGGTCAAAGGAATCACTGGAGGCTAACCTCCAGAGGAAGCGGCAGATGTGTCACTCTGCAGACGATCCATCTATAGCCCGTTGCTGGATGTGATGAGCAGTGTTCAATGCACGGTCAGGTCTGTGGCTGAACTGATGTGTCCTAATAACACAGCAGATTAACAGACTGGCTTTAAATGAATCGTTGTGCGGAATTTTTTCTTCATATAAAAAGGGGAAGGGCTGCCCAGTGCCTGCGACTGCATATGTGCCTGTACGGATGCAAATGAGCTTCCTCTGCCAGCCCCCACACGGCTGTTCACATACGTGGAGGCAGTTAGGTTGACAGCAACATGAGTGAAAAAAGGCTCGGGCTGGAAGACAGCACTCGATCTCGAGCTCTGCCTGAAACGAGGAATTAAAATGATCAAGGGGATTTTTGCACAGGGAGTGCTACCTGAGCCCTGTCATCTCAGTAACATCTTTTGTAGGTATTGTGCCTCAGATGCCCAGCTAAGTCGTGAGATTGCTGCTGCTTCCTCTCCCGAGATGATAATTTGCTGTGGGTATATACAAATTGCAGCACATCCTGTTCCAGTTTAATCCTATTAGTTCTGACTAGTAGAAATGAAAGCTAGAAGAAGTGAAAGAAAGTCTATCCATGCAGCGCATTCCACTTGTGCCCCCACAACTGCAGTTCCTATCTTGCCGGGCCCCACAGCTATAGGTAGGAAAGAGAAACAGAGGGTTATACTCACTTCCTTCAGTGAGCTGGGCAGTGCAAGTCACAATTTCAACAACTCCTAGGGAAAGGCAGAAGAAAAATGTGCTCTGTTGTTTTGTTGTCCGTAAGCCATCACCCTCGTGTGTTCTAGGTAAGGATTATGGGTCAAATATGTCAACAGGATAGTTCTTCAAAACTGAAGCACAGGGTAGTATTAATACTGAAACTAATGGTATTGATTTGTCCCCGTGTGGTTACAGATGAAGCAGCTGTGGTTTCATGTGATTGAGCACTGTAACAACATCTACTCACCTCCTTTGCAGAGACCTATGACACAAAGACCAGATGACTCACCTCTACTCTGCTAAGAAAATGGTTTCCACTGGGGGAATGTCTTGAGATAAGGTTTTGAGCCCACATTCAAGAAAGCGTTTAGGCTTCCAGCTCATGCTGAAGCTGAATGCGACGGGAAGCTACGACTAAATAATCTGCTGAATTTTACATCAATGCATCCTCTCCAAAAGGCAGCCTCGTCAGTGCCAAATGGAAGCACTGCTGTGGAGTAGGAAGCTGTTACACAGCAAGCGAGCTAACACATGTTGCCTCAGCATGAATTCGCTAGCTTCACTGATTATTTATTTCATTATTTTATTTCCAAATATAGAAGTGTGATATTAACAGAGTGGAGATCACTACTGTGCGCCTTACTTCGAGACGGCGTATGAAGCCTAGAGCAGAATCAACTGTTCAGCTGCACATTGCCAGTATCGAAGGTGAACGTTATGGGATGCTGCTAATGCTTTGCAGTGTTTCTTCTGTAGTGCCGCCTTCTCTTCTGGTGTGACAGATGGAGTGTGCTGCTGAGAAGTCACACCTGATGTTGGTTATGATTAAGAGAGACTGGTCCAAGCGTTAGAGCTCTTACTGTTTTCCTCCCATCGTGCTGAGTAGACCATCTTCCTTGTGTGAGAGTCATTTTGCTCTAGACTACCATTGACAAATTGCTTTAAGTGGAAGCTGAAACAATGAAAGTCAAATCCAAACCCAGTCTTTGAGAGGGCAGCAGTACATGCATTTGCAAGCAGAGAATATATCTGAGCGAGAGAGAATCACACTCTTGTCTAAGATAAATAATAATGGATGCTCATATCTCTGTGTTCCCTTGACAAGCTGCAGCAGAAAATTGAAGCACTGGGTAGTAATAAATGAAAGCAGGTTGGAGGAGGAGGGGAGGGGGTGAAGAGGAGGTTATATGCACAGATCAAAGGATCCTCTGGAGACATGAATGCAAATCAGAACAAGAACTACTTTTTGGTGTGTGTATACAGCAATCTTGGCAGCCAGAACCTCATGACATGCACACTAAACATTATTGCTAGGATAGGAAGAGGGCTTCTTCTAACACAGTGTGAAAGGTAACTGCTACAGGGAAAGCGTCAGGGAGCAGCTCCTGTCCTGAGAGGTTGCCTGTGGGCAAAATCATTATCGTACCAATGCAGACGCATCATATTCTTTAATGAGTGTTGTCATTATAGGATTAGAGCCTTCTAAAGTGGTCTGAGATGACTCTCCTGTGTATTTTTGGCAGAACCTCTAATACAGACGTGGAAAGCTGACACCAGCTCAGCTGAGAGAAAACTTAGCGTAAGAGAGAAAGAGACGATGCAAATGTCTGTCTCTCTGTGGCTATATGTGGAGATAAGAAACTTCAAGACCGTCACCCAGATTTTGGCAGCACAGTGTTTTAATTCATATATAATTGTAATTAATTTCTTTTCCTTAAGTTAACATTTCTTGTCTTTAATGAGGTTGTTTGGAAAATGTAAAATGGGGTAAAGGGTACCTGACGAAAAGCTGCAGGCACTATTCAGTATGTTCTATTCAATCTACTCATTAATTACTTGGATGAGGGGTTAGAGTGCACTGTCAGCAAGTTTGCTGATGACACAAAGCTGGGAGGAGTGGCCAACACCCCAGCAGGCTGTGCTGCCATTCAGTTGGACCTGGACAGGCTGGAGAGCTGGGAAGGGAGAAATTTAATGAAATATAATGGGGACAGTGTAGACTCTGGCTTCTGGGCTAGAACAACCTCAGATACCTGTATAGATTGGGGACACACCTGTGGGATAGCAGTGTAGGAGAAAGGGACCTGGGGGTCCTGATGGCCAGCAGGATGACCATGAGCCAGCAATGGGTCCTTGTCGAAAGGGCTGCCCATGGGATTTGTGGAGTCTCCTGCTCTGGAAATGTTTGAAACTTGCCTGGACGTGTTCCTGTGAGACTTGATCTAGGTGATCCTGCTGTGGCAGGGGGTTGGGCTAGATGGTCTTTCGAGGTCTCTTCCAATGCCTAATGTTCTGTGACTCTGTAATACTCAGTGTAAGCAGCTCAAGTACTGAGCAAGCCTTGTGAGGGGCTGGGGTAGCCTTAACCACCACAGAGGGCCAGACATGAGAATGCATTTAGTAAATGCGTTTAGCCCTGCTGATTACTTCCCTTCTGGCAGCCGGTTTGATTCATGCATTGGTCCCTTCCAACCCCTAATGTTCTGTGATTGTGTGATTTAGATTGCCAGCAGAGGTACCTTATTTTCTTCTGGTAGGGAGATACACAGCTCCAGGGCACCTGCTTTCCAGTGCAGTGCCCAAAAGTGATGGTTTTCTGCGATGCCTTCGGGAGTTTACAAAGCTGCAGATACAGAGGGGAAATTAAGCTGGTGATTCAGATGCTGCTTGTGGCTTTGTCTGTGTTTTCCACACGAAACAGGAGAGGAATGAATGGAACGTGGAGCTGCTTTTTCCCACCATGCTGATGATCACTTGCCTCAGCATTTTATATTTAGTGGTAAAGTACTTTAAAACAGACCTGAAATAATAAGGATGACTATTTATTTCCTTGCCCATGGCAAGGTCTTTTAGCTCTGCTTCCATCTGAAGCCTAACTGTGCAAATGTGCCAGAAACGTCAGCTTTGCTTTCCGCTGCGCTCCATTAGCTGCTCCAAGCCTGAAAGTGAGGCATGAAGACACAGGTCAGATATATTCCTAATGGAAGTGTGGGACTCCACCTAACAGAATCTCACAATCACTCTGGTTGGAAAAGACCTCTGGGATGATCGAGTCCAGCCATCTACCCTTCCTTACAAGTGTACCCCTAAACCAGGTCCCTCAACACCTCATCCAAACGATCACATTAAACATCTGCAGGGTGGATATCTTCCACTGAACTAGTCATCGAGAGAGAAATAGAAATACATTTCAGTTGACTTGTTTCAACCTGGGGATGAATCATGCTCCAAAATGCTGATTTTTCTCCACTGGCAGGAACTGGAATGTAAGATATTTAGCTCCCCTATGTCTGTTCAACTGACTCCCAGTTTCTTACTGAGTTGTTCACCTGAGCATTTTTCTGGCTCTCTGACTAGAGGTAGCTGTGATCTTTGAACTGGTGATAAACAACCCTCCACAAGGACATAATCAACAATTCCATGTTAGCAGCTATTTTTGGCTCTCTGTTCAGGTCCACTCATAGCACGAGTCTGGAACAGCACATGGCAGCTCTACTTCGACACAGCCCGGGCACCACATCACCATTTTTACTTCTCTCTATGCTCTTCATACCAGAGGGTAGAGACATCATCCCATGTTCTACTGTGGACATCAAGACTTCTAAAGTCAGAGACAGAAAAAGGTGTAAAGAGGTGTTTCAGATTATCCCTAAAAGACCTTTAGTCAAGGCTAGGAAGACCTCTCTTGAAACTAGACTTATTTGAAGAGTAAGACATTTTCTGTCACAGTAATTTAATAATTAATGAATGAGTGATTTAATTGATTTACTGAAAATAATTAATTAACTACAACTAATTAACCAGTAAGTAAAGAATTTTAAACCACTCAAAAATATGTGTCTACTGGCAGACATTTAAATGTGGAAGGCAAGTTGCTTATGGATGTGGCTAACTACACAGCGCAGCCCTAGATCATACAGCTGTGCTTTAAAGTAAGATGCACAATGTATATAATTCTATAACATATATAGTATATAATAGAATTTATTATATAAATGTATGTCATATTATATAAATGTACAAAATGTATTATAGACATTATTATATTTATACAATCATAAATTTGTTATATAAAGCAAGATTCACAATACAATGTATGTAATTATATAAATAATATGTAATATATAATATAATTTATTATATGAATATATATCACATGATATATGATATATAAATGTATATACATATATATGATATATCACATAAATATATATCATAGATATCATATAAATGTGCATCATATTATATACATTTATAAAATTTATTATATTTATTATATATATGATTATATTTATATGATTGTAACTTTATTATATAAAGTAAGATGCACAGTACATTGTGTGTAATTATATACATTATATAATGTGTCATATAATTTGTGTAATGTATTATAGATATTTCAATCATAAAATCATAGAATGATTAGGGACCTCGAAAGATCATCTAGTCCAATCATATTATAAACATTTATAAAATTTATTATATAAATGGGTATATTTATATTATAACTTTGCTATATGAAGTAAGATGCACAGTACAACTAAACCTCTCAACACAGACATGACTACATTTGTGTAGATGTAATATTGACAATGAACTTCTGTCTCAAGTGAATTAAACTTTTAATTTTATAGTCAAAAACTAGAAGAGCTTTTAATTTATAGGCAAATTTTATCTGAAGAAATAAAAAGAGGGTAAAGGAATCAAAGTGAATTCAGTCACAATCCGAAATGGAATATGCAATTTTGTTCAAGTTTACTTTCTTCTCCTATCCTAAGTCAACAAGACCACACTGCTGGTCATCTCTCAAACATTCACTAAGCATAAAGCTTGATGTTAATGAAAATGTTCCTGGTTTGACTGCCCATTGGCTTTTTGATCAATCACAGAATCACAGAACATTAGGGATTGGAAGGGACCTTGAAAGATCATCTAGACCAATCCCCCTGCCACAGCAGGATCACCCAGATCGATGCGTCTAACATATACTTGCCACTAGGAGTTGAGGTTTCAGCACATCAAGACCTGCAGCACCTTAGTCTGGGTGACAAGTACGTGGACAGGAAACGTTCATCTGTCAATAGCAAATTGACATTCATGGAACGTTAGTGGATGGGAGTCACAGCAGTTGTCCTCAGCAAATAACAAGAAAACATCTTGTATAATTAATATTCAGCATGACACTGTTCAGAGATTCAGTGGGTAGGATAATTTTTTCATTAATTATTTTCCTTTAGGATATCATCTGATTAATTTTTGATTAGGCACATGACACGCCGTGATTATGAAGACCTTAACATAATTACCCTAGCTGGGACATCCAGATGATTGTCAGGACTTATCTCTTCATGTCAGGCTGAAGTAATACATGTGTTTGGCAAGGCAGAAGGTACAAGATCACCTCAAGACATCTCAGGTTGGGCCTGATAAAATCTCTGGAGAAACTCTAGGTTGTTGGGTGGCTGGTTTGAAGTATTGAATATTCACCTTTCTGCTCACGCTGCTAGTTACACAGACAACACAGCTGGAGTTCATGCATGTCCTGACCAAGTCTATTTCAGTGACCAGTTAAGACAAGGAACGAACATCCACAGGTAACAAGAACCATGACAAAACTCCTTTAATTTTCATGCCAAGTCTAAGGTGTATTTCTTCAATCTTCCCTGATCCAGCATAAGCCCACAGCATCATGCATTGGGATTGATGGGACATGTCTCTGTGTGACTTGGTCTAGGTGATCCTGCTGTAGCAGGGGGATTGGACTAGAAGATCTTTTGGGGTCCCTTCCAATCCCTAATGATTCTGTGATTACACTGTAGATTTGAAGCACTAAGAACTGAGGTTGACGCAAGGATGATACCTTTTCCCTGTGAGAGACTGCCAATGGCCAGAATCTCATGGAGGAAAACAGGGGCTGCCTTCCCTGAGGCAGCCAACTTTGACAGAGAATCTGGATTAAATAGCAGTGGGTGGCAACAGGTGTTTTGCTTCAAATTACAACAGGTGTTTTGCCTCAGGGATGAAATCTTCAAAGCAGCAGCACACTATAAGAGACAGACTACTTGGAGAAGCCTCCTGAGAGGGTGCTGGAGCCACCCTTGGAAGGCAAGGGNCGCAGCATCATGCATTGGGATTGATGGGACATGTCTCTGTGTGACTTGGTCTAGGTGATCCTGCTGTAGCAGGGGGATTGGACTAGAAGATCTTTTGGGGTCCCTTCCAATCCCTAATGATTCTGTGATTACACTGCAGATTTGAAGCGCTAAGAACTGAGGTTGACGCAAGGATGATACCTTTTCCCTGTGAGAGACTGCCAATGGCCAGAATCTCATGGAGGAAAACAGGGGCTGCCTTCCCTGAGGCAGCCAACTTTGACAGAGAATCTGGATTAAATAGCAGTGGGTGGCAACAGGTGTTTTGCTTCAAATTACAACAGGTGTTTTGCCTCAGGGATGAAATCTTCAAAGCAGCAGCACACTATAAGAGACAGACTACTTGGAGAAGCCTCCTGAGAGGGTGCTGGAGCCACCCTTGGATGGCAAGGGAGCTATCTTTGGAGGGTGCTGGAGCCATGCTGTCTCAACAGGATTTCCCCTCTCTGTGGATGGACTGCTGCCAATCAATGGACTTCATGGCAGACCGTGAGTTTGATGAATAGTTGGTTTATATGGGTTATTTGTACTGTCTCACTATCTCTAGGATTGCTTTCTGGATGTTTCTGCTCTGAGGTAGTCTGCCTTGCTTATATGGTCATGAGTTGTGCAATAAGTTATATAAACATGCAATTACAGCGTGTGGGATCCATCAGTGAGCTGTGCTTCCTGCTTCTGACCTTGCTCCTGTGTTACAGCCTCACCAAAACAGGGTTTCATGCAGCCTGATAGATTATGAGAAGGCAATTATGTAAAAGAAATTCATCCCTCAGTTTTAGGAGCTGCATAGTGTACAACACAGATTTAATTACCTTTAGTCTTCCAGCAGACTAGGTCTTCTCATCATCATTTGTGAGCTTCCTCAGATGCTGGCAGATAAAGTGATGTGTGATACTCAAGGTACAAAAGGGTTGCACCTCTTCCAACTGGCAGAGGAAAATGGTTTCCTTAGACTTAAATGGCTTTGAAAACCACTGCTGGATCTGGCTCTGTATCTCCTAGAGTACTGATAGAATATGTGTAACTTACATAACCAAGTGCATGATACCCTCCTAGACACGTGGTATGGAATAGGATGGTCACTTATGACACAGCTGAAAGATCACCTCTCCATATTTTGAGGACTGAGTGCCAAGGAATTGTCCACCTGTGGATGCTGATGGAGTGCCCAGCACTTCCAGCTTTGTGTGCAAGTGCCTCGAGACCATTTGTAGCCCCCAAGTTCATGTGTGATTCACTGTGATCTTTGAGAATTGTTCCTTAATAGCAACATTCCCAGGTCTTTTTTGACACTCCTTTCCCCTGCTTGGGGTTCCTTGGAGAACCATCATAGTCATCACTTCTTTGCAGAGCTTCAATGTAAAGTAAATAGCAGTTTTCACAGAACATTAGGGGGGCTTGGAAGGGACCTTAAAAGATCATCCAGTCCACAGCTCCTGCCACAGTGGGATCACCTAGATCAAGTCGCACAGAAACATGTCCAGGTAGGTTTTAAACATCTCCAGAGAAGGAGTTTTAGTTCCAAAAGCACTGTATTTTAAAGCTCCAACACCTTTACTCTCAAACTGATGTGTCCTCACATTGTCACAGTCCTGGGCTGAACCCCAGTAGGGAAGCAGAGTGCAAACTTTACCTGATGGATGATTTTGGACTAGTATCTGGGGAAGTGCCCTCGGTTGCATGTGGAAGTGAGTATGGCTACATGCCCTGGGATCTCCAGTAAGAGAAGGCAGCTGTGAATTCTGCTGGGAGCTTCCCAGGAGCCTGGAAAAAGAAAACTTACCAGAGAAGTGCTGAACTAATGAGACACTCAGACGTTGTGCTTCCCTGATTGCTGCAGCTTCTGACCACCTGACAGCTCGGTCTCCTAGGCAACTCTGCTACCACCATGACTCCTACAGCAGCTCAGTCCTAGGGCATGTACCTAGAATTGCATCCTTATGCTCAAGCCCTCTCTTTGGCATCACCTCACTCCCTCATCAGTGCTGTTTATACTCGTTAGATACTGTCAGAGATGGGCAGCACAGCCAGTTGAGGCTCCAGGAACTGGAGCGTTCGAACAGCAGAAAAGCAACTGAAGCCCAAGGAGCAGATGCAGACTGAAGGAAGACCCCAGGGAACGCCCAGTGTCGGTCAGAACAGTCACTAGATGTCAGTGTTGGCCAGAAAGAAATGTGGGAGCTCTTCTTGCTGCCTGTAACCCTACTGGGTCTTTAACCAAGTAGTGCAGCAACCCCTAGTTCAGAAACAGAACCCATCGACACAATAGTCCAGGAAAGGTCTCTCCAAAGGCCTGACTTCGTTTGGACTGTCTGGTTTTTTTGTTCCTCTCACTTCCTCCGACACAACCCAAGAGTAGCTTCTCTCAAAGTTGTGTAGTGGCTGCATAGTTCATGGTCATGGGGGACTCCTGCCACTTTTTCAGTGATCTACCTAAGGATGCTTTGTAAGATGCAGGTTTTAGATGTGGGGTCATCTCAAAGGAAAAAACACAGCAACTTCAACTACCCGTCTGACTGTCTACTTAATGGCTTTTCACTCTGGAGAAAAGATAAAGTATTTTTATGACCCATTTTTGTCCACTTTGAGCACTCTGTGTCTAATTTAGAAGTTATATTTCTTTAGGTCCCTGTGTGATCACTAAAGAACAACTGGGTCTCCAGTGATTGGTGACCTCATGAATGTTTATAAATATGTGAAGGGTGGGTGTCAGGAGGATGGAGCCAGGCTCTGCTCAGTGTCATCTAATGCTAGGACAAGGGGCAGTGGGTGTGAGCTGGAACAGAGGAGGTTCCACATCAATATGAGAAGGAACTTCTTCATGGTGAGGGTGACAGAGCACTGGAAGGGGCTGCCCAGGGGGGTTGTGGAGTCTCCTTCTCTGAAGACATTCAAAACCCACTGGACATGTTCCTGGGCAAATTGATCCATGTGATCCTGCTGTGTCAGGGGAATTGGACTAGATGATCTTTCAAGGTCCCTTCCAATCCCTCATGTGCTGTGGTTCTGTGTGATTCATGGGTCTCAGTGATTCAGAAATGAAGCAGAATTTGTGTTTCTGGAAGGTCCTGTGGTGACTCTGTCAACAGGTTGGTGAGAGATGGCCTTGATTACCTGAACCTTTAAAATTATGTGATGAAAATTTGGTGGTGTGAGGGCTCCTAAACGTGCTGGACTGGATTGTTTAAATGTATTTTAACTTAGAAATGATGCTGTAGCAAGAAAAGGGACTGGGAGAAGAGGCAGAGATGTTGCTGGTGAGGTAATACGCTGGGAATGGGTTAAGTCAAGCTGTGTTCAACCAGGCTCTTTAGGAAATATTTCAGAACAATGTGTGTTCACAGGCAGGCTACAGCACGGAGTCACTAATAACTGCCAGATTTGAAACTCCTTTCTTCATGTTTGCTTAAACCAATAAACATTGGGGAAGCAAAATCCAAGCCACCGCTCACCCAAGTGTGTCCAAAGCATCATTAGTGCAAACAGCATGTTTCAACATGGGGGGTCACCCTGCTGACTTGAAGCAGTTAACTTTGGTATCTGACTCGTCTTATGCAGACTCCAATGCTCTCCAGTGACTCCTTTGCTTTTATATAGAGAAACCAGGCTGAGAATCCCCCTCAAGAGTGCAGTTCCACAGCATTTTACACTGATCTAAGCCAGTGCTGTGGCAAAGTCCACCTCCAGCTGTATATTCCTCTTCTTTCTCCCTCATGTCTAGTAGATGGTGAGCTGGTTCAGCCAAAAATTAATCCAGAGGGGACAAATCAGACTGGGTTTTTTGTTAGGGGTAAGCTTTCTGAACACACTCCAAGTCTGACTACAGGGTTAGTTTCTGAACACACTCCTTATTTGACTACAGGGGGAATGTGGCAATGTGCCACCAGGATGATAGAAGGTAAGACCCCAGTGACCCTGACTTGGGTTTGTTCATGCTGCTGGGGACCTGCTCTCTTCATAGAAACACAGAACATTAGGGATTGGAAGGGACCTCGAGAGATCATCTACTCCAATCCCCCTGATACAGCAGGATCACCTAGACCAAGTCACACAGGAACACATCCAGGTGCATTTTAATTGTCTCCAGAGGAGGAGACTCAAAAACCTCCCTGGGAAGCCTGTTCCAGTGCTCCATCAGCCTCACTGTGAAGAAGTTCCTTCTGATATTTAGATGGAACCTCCTCTGTTCCAGCTCGCACCCATTGCTCCTTGTCCTATCACTAGATGGCTTTGAGAAGAGCCTGGCTCCATCTTTTAAATAGGAATCTAACGTAGCCTGCTCTGAGCAATGGAAGCTTCATCCTCACTCCCCTCCCTGCATTCTGTCTCCATCCCCCGGACATACTTCCAGTGGTGTAGAACCTCTTGGGCAGAGTCTCATGGGTCTGAGGTGACAAGATTTCTCTAGCACAGCACAGAAAGTGGTTTTGTCAATGGAGTGAGAACCTTGCAGTAGATGGAGAGTGCAGTCTATTTTCTCATGAGTTCTCATCTGTTCTTATGTGACTTGGTCTAGGTGGTCCTGCTGTGGCAGGGGGATTGGACTAGATGGTCTTTTAAGGTCCCTTCCCATCCTTAATGTTCAGTGAAAGCACAATGAAGCTATGTGATAGGGCAGATAAGATAAGAGCAGAGCTGCTTCTTTCTAGGTTGCTTGCAATTTCTCAGGGGCATCCTGGTTCTCAGGTTGGTTATGTGTTAAGAACATTGTAGGTGGCTTGCACACATTTTTTGCCTTCAGCCCCAGGGATCACCCGTGTGCAGCTTGCACAGACCAAGCAACCTCTCTGTACATATTTTAAATTATGCAAAGCAATTAGTGTTCATTAACAGCTTGTCTAATCTAATTTCAAAAGATCAAGCTGTCCCCCTGTTACATGGCTGAGGCAAAAACAACAAAAAAACACCACCACCAAAAAAATTCAAGCCCATATGTGACTGTGAAGGGCCTGTCTTGGCTACACTCAGGAGCTGTTACTACCTACCTCAGTCTTATGTGGATTGAAATTCCTGTCATGTGGAATTTCTCAAAGGAATTAAAAGATTTCATTGAACTTCCTTAGGATAATGCTAATAAAACGAAATATATGATAGATGTCAGATTTGGACTTTGTCAACCACCTCTAGGTTCTGTCTGCAGGATGTTTGCTTCTAAGAACATGTATTCACAGTAACATTAATTCATAGGTTGGAGGCAAGCAGTTCTCTTGTCCCTGTCTGGGAGCCTATGTGACTTAAACATATTCTGTCTGGGAGTATGTTTCCTTGGTTACACTTCATTGCTGGGAAATAAATGCTAAATTCAGAGATTTCTGAAGACAAGCAAGCGTTTGCCAGAGAGTTAGAAAACTCTGTAGTTTGCAGTGCAGGCACTCATCATCATCTGCAGTTAAGGTGGTTAAAAATCAGATAAATGCTACATCACAGAATATTAGGGATTGGAAAGGACTTCAAAGGATCATCTGGTCCAATCCCCCTGCCACAGCAGGATCACCTATATCAAGTCACACAGGAACACATCCAGGTGGGTTTCAAACATCTCCAGGGGAGGACACTCCACAATCTCTCTGGGCAGCCTGTTCCAGGGCTCTGCTGCTCGCACTGTTGTTCCTTCTCATATTGATGTGGAACCTCCTCTGTTCCAGCTCACACCCATTGCCTCTTGCCCTAACATTGGATGCCACTGAGCAGAGTCTAGCTCCATCCTTCTGACATCCTCCCTTCACATATTTATAAACATTCCTGAGGTCACCCCTCAGTCTCCTCTCTTTCCAAGCTCAACAGACCCAGCTCCCTCAGCCCTTCCTCATCAGAGAAATGTTCTGCTGTCTTCATCATCTTTGTGGCTCTGCGCTGGACTCTCTTCAGCAGTTCTGTGCCCTTCTGGAACTGAGGGGCCCAGAACTGGACTCAATATTCCAGATGTGACCTCACCAGGGCAGAGTAGAGATCTGCTAACCAGCCCATTCTGATCCACCCACGTGATGCTGGAGAAGAAAACAGGATGGACTTGGAATGCTGGCCAGAACATGAGGGTCATGATCCAAATCTCTTAGGTTTGTAAACCCCTCAGGGATTTAATCCAGATTCTCCAACTTCTCCAGACAGTCCTCTGACCAGGTGTAGTAGATGTCTTCCATCTCTTTTGCTGAAATAGGTTCTTCTCTAAAAAGCACTATGCATCTCATGGGGGCACCTCTCCTAGCCCTAGTTTGCCAGCAGAAAAGATGACAAGATTTTTGCCCTTCTATTCATCCCACCACAATAAAACAGGTAAATAGTGTGAGCAGTGCAATTGCATCCTCTGCCATGGCTCATCGTCTCTTCTTTGATTGTCATTATGCTTTGAGCACAATACTTCAGCCCCTTGTAAGCCTTGTTGCTTCAAAACCTCTTTTTTTTTCACCTCTTCAGAAAAACAAAGGATTTAGAGGACTTAGGTGAGTAAGTAGCTGTTTGGCAGCTGAAGGGCTCCAGCTTGCTTTGAGCTCATTTAAGGTGTTGTTCAGAAAGTCAAGGGGTTGTTACTGGTAGATACTTGACCAAAACATTGCATCAGACATCTCATAAAGTGCGTTCCAGAAACCAAATCTGGAAGCACTGGATTTGTTAGAACCTCAGACAAAAGGCAGTTAAGGTCTTGTTGTCTAGTTGTGTTTAGATGAGGCTGTGGAAAAGACCTCGGGGCATCATCTAGCCCGATCCCCTGCCACTGCAGGATCCCCTAGATCGAGTGGCACAGGAACGTGTCCAGGCAGGTTTTAAATGTCTCCAGAGAAGGAGACTCCTTCTGTGGAAGTGCTGAGGCAAAGACAGATTAAATAACTTGCCCAGAGTCACCCAAGGGGTGTGTGACTGAGCCAGAAATGTAGGCAATTCCTCTTCCAGCACTTTAAAGACGAGGCAATATTACTGTTCCCTATAAAGTTTTCACGACTTGTTCTGTTTTCGTTTCAGATGGCTTAAGTAGATGATTTTGAAAGGAGACTGGTTTATTAGAACTTGTTTGAGAGGAGTAAATGTGACAGTCTAAATGGGCCTCTGAGTATCACTTTTTGGTGTTTTGACCATGTTTGTAGTCTTAAAACTGCGTTACCCCTTCACGGCAGAACCAAGATTTCCTTATTTCCAGTAAATCGATGCAGATGATTGCTGAACATGTTCCGTTGGCAAGGACAGCTATCTAATAATTTCTTTTTTTCCATGAAAATATTCACCCATTGGTCTTGTGGGAGGAGAAGGTTGTGACTGAGAGACTATTTGCTTGGCAAATCAACGCATTCTCCGTCGTGTTTTCTTTTCTTCAAGCTGATGCTTTTGGGACTTCACGGCGTTGCCACTCACACACATCAAAAGCCACATCCTCTCCCTTTGGGCTCGTTGCGCTCCTCATCCATTGATCCAAGCACCTCTGTTCTTGCATCCAAACTCAAGTCTCACTTTGACAGTGATTGATGGCCACCCTCTCACAGGAAGAATGACTAACTCCGACCTGTGAGCACTGGAGCGCTACAGGATATATCTGCTGCGCTATTTATTTTGGGAGGCGGACGTGTGCCCACATTTTTATTCTTGGAATAAACATTCTGACATTTTCTGGCAGGTGTGAACGCTGTAACATACCAGCAGGCAGGGAGAATTAAAATGACAGCTTCTGCTGTCTCTGATGGAAACAAACCGGCTATCGCTGATGTGCAAACTGCAAACCCTCACCCGGCTCCATATGAACTGTGTCACTTGGAAAGTCCAATTCTGATCTTGAGGGTCCCCTGGCAGAGTAAAATGAGAGACTACGGTGTCTTTCAATGGTGCCTACTTGCTCTTATCAGCCAAATCCAAACCATAAGACAATTGAATAATGAATTATGTACATTTCAAACCTCAGCCTGATTGCAGCCAGCTCAGCTTGCCAATAGCCTGAGAAGTTTAGCCCTAACATCTTAGTGACAGTGTGCAGAACCCTTCTCAAATCTCTTTCAGCTGTCATCTCATCCCACTGTACCAGTGTTGTGGGTCTGATGTGAGGAGGTAATGTTACTACTTTTTCAGTTTAAGGTCAGTAAAATTCAGCCTTATTTTTACATTGCTTTGTCCCAACGCTTTCCTAGGAATTGCTGCAAGAGCTGTTAAAAAAATGCTGTAAACCTTTTCTATTCACTTGTCCTTCCAAACAGTTTGATAAGACTGCGATGCCTTAGAAATTAACACTATATGCACGGAGCAAATGCTAGAAGTCACATCTGGGACATACCCTCCTCCTTAGCCTGATCATGCGCTGTCGGTTGTAACCACTCGATGGTCACTGGCCCATAGGGACATCGTTTCCACTGTAGTGCCAACTGCAGTTTGGTTTAACTCGAGTCTTCTGGCTTCAGCCAGGAGAGCACAGAGAAATAGGTATCGGAAAATACGGGATTCAGAGAGGAGAAATCTTAGATAAGCTGTCTTTTTTACCCCTTAGCATGTGCATGATGATAACAGCTGTTTCTGCTGTCCTATTGCTCAGAGAACTTTGGTTGTGAAAAATCACAGTTTAGGAATGAATCCAGTCAGTCAGTAGCCACCCATTTTGCACAAGCACACACCACTTGTCCGAGAAGTGGCCATAAAAGCGTTTCAGAACGTTTAATGCTAATGCAAGAACAAAGTGCTTGGAAACAAAGGCTGAAGTGTCTAACTGAAGGGTTACAGGAGTCTATCACTAACCAGCTGCAGTAGGTCAGAGGAGTACACTCATTGCTCTGTGTCTCAGCTTCCTAGTTCTATAATCATTCTTTTCCTCTCTAATGCACTTCAAGACCTCACAGAACATTAGAGATGGGAACTCGAAAGATCATCTAGTCCAATCCCCCTGCCACAGCAGGATCACCTAGACCAAGTCACACACCCAGGGGGGTTTTAAACATCTCCAGACAAGGAGACTCCATGACACCCCTGGGCAGCTGACTCCAGTGTTCTGTCACCCTCAATGTGAAGTTTCTTATATTGATGTGGAACCTTTTGTGTTCCAGCTCACACCCATTGTCCCTTGTCCTGTCATTTGACAAGACAGAGCAGAGCCTGGCTCCGTCCTCCTGACTCCCACCTTTCACATATTTATAAATATTAATTATTTTAAATAAAAACATAATTTATATAGATTTTATTACATTATAATATATTTTATAATATATATAATAATTACAGTGTAATAAAAAAAGGAGACCCTCGGTCTCCTTTTTTCCACGCTGAAGAGACCCAGCTCTCTCAGCCTTTCCTCACCAGGGAGATGTTCCATTCCCTTCATCATCTTTGTGGCTCTGTGCTGGTCTCTCTCCAGCAGTCCTTCTAGAATGGAGTGGCCCAGAACTGGCCACAATGTTCCAGATGTTCCTCCCTAGGGCTGAGTAGAGAGGGAGGAGGACCTCTCTTGATCTGCTAACCACCTCATTTCTGATCCACCAGGATGCCATTGGCCACAAGGGCACACTGCTGGCTCATGGGCTGTGGTTAAAGAGCAGCAGTGGAGTTATAGCTTTTATCACAACAGCTCTAGGGGTTGGGTGTGGGGCCCGGTTGTATCCCGCTTGTAGAGCGTTTCTGCAGCCACGCCGCTCTGACAAGGTGTGGCTCTTCGTGTGTGACTGATTAATAAATAACAGAGGGTGAATTGCTGTGGCCAAGAGCAAACGAGCCCGTCTCTGCCGGACCCCCTCTTCTTATGCAAATGTCTCGTGCGCACGAACGTCCGGCAGCACAACCGAGATGAAAAATACGCGGGATCTGAATGAGCGCGTGACTGCCAAACCACAGTGTCAGGCCACCAACGTGGCGCTGGTATAAAATCCAAGTATTAAGAAATACTACATTTTTTGGTTTCTTTTTATTGGTCTTCTGGTTTTGGAGCCTGCCATGTTCATTTTTTCCAGCTTCCCTCAACAACTAGAGCTATTCATACGTGGAATTTCTGTCCTCAACGGACAAAAACCATTAAATTGTTAAAGAGTGTCGTGGAACATTAGGTCTTAAAAAAAAGTATGAAAACACAGGCATATTGAAGTCTGATAATATTGAAATACCATTAACTTGCAGCCTAGAAGAGCTTTTAAAGTTTATTAATAAAAAATACACTTAAAATCATTACACCTTAATGATGTTATATCTCCCAGCTGTGAAGCAGACTGGTAAATGTTTTCCTGTTTACGTGGGTGAGATTTAGAAACTGAATTTTATAAGGAAAACTGACAGTTTCTCTTAGCAATATGTGTCTCAGCATTTTAAAAAATAAAACACCAGGATAATTTTAATGAATGAAGAAACTTGTGTAAGACTCGAGCCCTCACATGTTCTGTTATTGCCATTAGCATCACGCTGAGAGGAGTATTACCATGAGGTCAGCTGCAGCTGGGACTGACCTGTTGGAGAAATGGACCTGGGCATCCTGGTAGACAGCAGGATGACCACGAGGCAGCAATGTGCTCTTGTGGCCAAGAAGGCCAGTGCATCCTGTGGGGAATCAGAAGCAAGGTGGTTAGCAGATCAAGAGAGGTTCTCTACTCTGCTCTGGTGAAACCACATCTGGAATATTTTGAGGGGTGACCTCATTAATGTCTATAAATATGTGAGGGGTGGGTGTCAGGAGGATGGAGTCAGGCTCTGCTCAGTGGCATCTAATGATAGGACAAGGGGGAAATGGGTGCAAGCTGGAGCAGAGGAGGTTCCACATAAATATGAGAAGGAACTTCTTCACAGTGAGAGTAATGGAGCATTGGAACAGGCTGCTCAAGGAGGTTGTGGAGTCTCCTTCTCTGGGGACTTTTAAAACCCACCTGAATGTGTTCCTCTGTGACTTGATCTAGGTGATCCTGCTGTGTCAGGGGGATTGGACTAGGTGGTCTTTCGATGTCCTTTCTGATCCATTATGATTCTGTGATTGTGTCCAGTTCTGGGCCTTTCAGCTCAAGAAGGACGTGAGGTCCCTTCCAATCCCTTATGTTCTGAGAGTCTCTGATCCTCTCTCCTGTCTTTGCAATTAACACTAGCAATGCAGCACTATCTCCCACACCACAGGAGGTGTCCACAAGCTGTGCAACAGCTGTCATTTAGAATCATGGAACTGTCTAGGTTGCAAAAGACCTTCTGAGTCATTGAGCCCAACCATTAACCAAACTCTACCAAGCCCACTGATAAACCTTTTTTGACATGGAGGATGTCCTCCTCTTTCATGTAAACACTACTCTCATTGCAAAGTCAGATGCATAAGCCACCAACATAGAGCCTGCTGAGCCTCTCAAAACACTGAAGCTGACGCTCCTCTCTTTTCCTGGGAGCAAACACGCATCAGTGCACTTGCTCCGGGTGCATTCTGCATGTGTCATGTCACCCCGCTCTTGCTCAGAGCGATGGCAAAGGAAGGCACCCGGTCTGAAAAACACAAAGCCACGTGGCTAATGGCAAAGACAGAGCTCAGGCAGTTTGCCCCGTGAACAAGCCATGCCTCTCGCAGTTCTTATTGAATACTGCAAAGCAAACATTTACACTGGCTCTTCTTCCGAGGCTGCACGGGCGGCGCGTCCTCCACGCGCACCACCGGCCAGCTAATCCGAATGGAAGAGGAGCCTTTGTTTTTCCTCACATTTCCCTGTGTACCGAGCCCTTCCAAACAAACATTCAGCTGAAACCTCTTGTGCTCTTAGGGAAAACAAATAAATCAAATGAATGAATTTGTCCGAGTGCCAGAAAGATCTATAATTTCTGTGTTCTAAGAATATCCCGCAAACAATTAGATGGCCACGAAACGAGCCTGATCGAACGAGCCTCTCTGGTGCCAGCAATAGCAACAGGCTAGCTTGGAAGTCACACAGATAGTGTGAGCGACCCCAGAATGGATAAAATGAGGATGAGCTTCCCCTTGAGCACCCTCAGCCATTCACCACGGTGAACATTCCTTTAATCTTTGGCTTGATTGTCTTGCTGAAACTTCCAGATGGACCTCCAGATGAAAAGCTCCACAACCCCTGCCCCAGGCTGCCCAGAGAGGTTGTGGAGTCTCCTGCTCTGGAGACACTCCAGACCCTCCTGGTCCTGGGTGCAGCACTGTGCTCTGGGCAGTCCTGCTTTTGAGGGGATGGACTAGATCATAGGAATCATAGAATCATTAGGGATTGAAAGGGACCTTGGAAGATCATCTAGTCCAACCCCCTTGATCTCTTGAGGTCCCTTCCAACTCCAACAGTTGTGATTCTGTGTTTTACCATCTCAAAACCTGTGACAGAACAGGTTTTCCAGGGTTTCCAGCTGTCTTCAGAAGCCTTCAGGAATGATTTTCTGAGTAAAAGGATGAGCATCTTGGGAGCCACCTCTGTAAAAGAAGAGATGGTAGTTTGGGCTAATGAGGAATGAGCTGAAGCAGCAGCAAAGTAAGGTTGACTCTTTCATCAGGTTGGGTTTTAGCCATCTGATGTCTTGCTTCACAGTGAGGGTGACAGAGCACTGGAAAGGGCTGCGCAGGGTGGGTTGTGGAGTTTCCTTCTCTGGAGATGTTTAAAACCCACTTGGACATGTTCTTGAGTGACTTGGTCTAGGTGATCCTGCTGTGGTGGGGGGATTGGACTGGATGATCTTTTGAGGTCCCTTCCAATCTGTAATGTTCTGTGATTCTGTGTAATTTTGTGAGTCTTTACAGTTGAGCAAAGATTAACCAGATGCTTCAAACTTGATTTTGGCATTGGGCTAAGCTTCCTTGCGCTGATAAAGTGATAAGGTGAATTCTCCAGCACAGGAGTGGGCACAATGCTAGGGACCATAACATTTACTTGTTTGCATCTACCCGATCTGTACCATCCTCTCCTTTGGATCCCAGAAAGGGGCCCTTCCACAACGGAGCACGGATGAGCTTCTGCCTTCACAGCCTGCTCCAAGTCGTGCCGTGATTTGGCCTTTGCTGTAGGGATCAAGAAGCACCAGAGGTTTTCAGGGCTGCCTGGCTGAAAAAGGCTCTAACGTTCGTGATGTGCATCCCCCTCAAATCAACTTCATTTACCTTAAAGTATTTTTACAGGCTTAAACTGTCTGGTAATATGAATTGTAGTAAGCAATGGGATTAAAGGGCTTTGCTTTCTTTTAATGAGTTCATAATCATCCTGTGCTAGCTACAGTCCTTGCGTTATTGATAGCTGGAGCAAGCCAAGACTATTTCACCGTTGCAAAGAGGAACAAAAACGAACCTCAGGGACTAAGGGAATTTCTTTGAAACCACGGATGGGCCTTTGCAGCCATTAAAAATCACTCCTAACAAACAGGCAGTGCTTGTAAATGTCCCCAGATCAGCATAAAAAAAAATCTTAGGTGTAGGGCATAGGGAAGCTTGGAGATGTTCAACATGCAAAGTGTGCAATTAATCTTTGTTGCACAGCTGCCAGTTTGAATTTGTGAAGGAAAAGCTGTGCTCTGGTTATAGAGTTGAAATCTTAACCTCCTTTGAAATGCTTCGGTCTAAGGGCTAAAACTTAAGGGATGTACAGGGTGGGTGCCAGGAGGATGGAGCCAAGCTCTGCTCAGTGTCATCCAATGATAGGACGAAGGGCAGTGGGTGTGAGCTGAAACAGAGGAGGATCCACATCAACATGAGAAGGAACTTCTTCACAGTGAGGGTGACAGAGCACTGGAAGGGGCTGCCCAGGGAGGGTTGTGGAGTCTCCTTCACTGGAGACACTTAAAATCCACCTGAACATGTTCCTGTGCAATTTGTTCTATGTCATCCTGCTGTGTCAGGGGGATTGGACTAGATGATCTTTTGAGGTCCCATCCAATCCCTAATGTTCTGTGATTCTATGAAACTCATTCTTCCACCTCCTGACTTCCCTTCCATTTTTCTGTATTGGAATAGAACCATCCTTTCTCTGTATTTTCCTCAGGAGAGAGGAGGGATGTCCTCTACCCCCAGAGGGAGGAACAGGGCAGAGTAGGATACTTCTCCACTGAGCAATTGCTTGTGTACCCATATGGGTTGGAAATACAGAGGGTGCCCCTTCATTTTCTGCCTGGAAACTGATGGAGAAAGGGAGCACTAGAACAATTAAGTAAAAAACTGCTCAAAAATATCAATTTTTAATTGCACAGTGTAAGTGACTGAGGCAACAACCACTGCCACTGTTCAGCTCAAGTATGAGGAGCTGCAAGCATCCTACCACACCGGTGCTCATAGGCACCCAACCTCCCTGTGAGGATGTCTAGTTCTGCAGATCACATCTTAACGATGTGTGAGTGAGAATGCCCCTGTGTTCTGGCCAGTCCAAACAAAATCATTCACAATGTGTGTCTATGAATATTTTAGCTACAAACAAAGGCTGGATCACCATCAAAACTGTCCCATTTGGGGTGCCTTGTTGTCTGATGAGATGTAACAGAGATGTTCTGGACCTTTGGATTTGAGACCCAGCTCTCTCATCTCTGTGAAACTGGAATAAACATCACAGTTCCATCAGCACCATCTTTTTCCAGACTGTCACTTTGATTAATGGGGAATGATCGATGAAGGACTGTCTGCCAGACACCACCTTGTTTCTAGATGTGTTTTTGCTGACCAGTTCTTGTGCGGTTTGTTATCTCAGCACTCAAAGAGGTAGATAAAACCCATGTAAAATTCAGCAAACATAGATTGCTGCAGCCTGAGGGTTAGATTCCCCACGAGCCAACAAATAGAACATTTCCAGTACATGGTTTCTCAAGAAGTTGTTGTCTTCAGAGATGTCTGGTACATCCTACGTGCTGCAGCTTGCGGGTCTGCTGTCATTTGGCTCAGAGGTAACACCCTGTGGTCCCTTCTAACCCTGACTGACTCTATGACCTGAATAATTCTTTGATCCTGTAAAAAACTAGTCATGATTCCTAGAGTCATGTGCTGTTAGTGTAAATAGGAGGTTCCACATCAGTCTGAGAAGGAACTTCTCCACAATGAGGGTGACAGAGCACTGGAAGGGGCTGCCCGGGGGGGTTGCGGAGTCTCCTTCTCTGGAGACTTTTAAAACCTGCCTGGATGTGTTCCAGTGTGACTTGGTCTAGGTGATCCCTCCAGCAGCTCCACATCTCTCTTGAACTGAGGGGCCCATATTTATATGGAACCTCCTATGTTTCAGCTTGCACCCTCTGCCCATTGTCCTATCGCTAGGTCATAGAATCATTAGGGATTGGAAGAGACCTTGAAAGATCATCTAGTCCAATCCCTCTGCCACACGACACTGAGCAGAGCCTGGCTCCATCCTCCTGACACCCACTTTTCAGATGTTTATAGACATTAATGAGGTCACCCCTCAGTCTCCTCTTCTCCAAACTAAAGAGATGCTTGTTCCTTCCTTACTGCCCACAAAGTGTAGATATTTTTAACGTGATATTTAACAAGTGGTCGTGTTTTCACAAGAGAGTAGTATTTTCTGTAAAAACAAGCTATGTTAACGCCGGGTATCCTCAAACCTAAAAAAGCCTCAAGCATAACACTGCCTGATGGAGTTGGTGCCACTTTTTGTTTTTAATCAAGAGAAAAAACACTGTTTGCAGCTACAGCGTTTCTTCAAGGTTATTTAAGCGTTCGATTGTTCTGTTTATTGTACTGATTATGACTTGCTTTGCCAAGCCCAACAAATTTGGAGTCGCTGCTTTGATGGCCCACCATTCCTTCTGTTCGACATGTGGTTTCTCTAGCATATGGATGTCATATTTCATGTTCCACTTAATACTTCTGGTTAAATCCTGCAAATCTTGGTCCTTTCACCTTCTAGCTGTTGTGCTGTATCTAGTCTGACCTGCTTACAGCGTGGCCAAGGTTGTCATAGGAGTCTGTTCTGAATGCTTCTGTCACACCCTTCCTCAGATCCGGTGAGATTTTCCTACGTTTCTAAGAACTTAGCTATGTGTGTAGTGACTTATTTCCAACAGGGCTACCATAAAAAGAATCAATAAAAACTCTGTCTGTAGCTTTCCCAACTGAACCTAGTAGATACCGTCGCTATGAAACACGAAGCCTTCCAGTCGTTTTGGATGTCTCTTGCGGTATCGAGCCAACTCAATGACATTTTGAGTGACAAAATCCAGGAAGTCATATCCCAAAGGCTTTCTTGTGGCAACACTTAGGGGCCTGATCCCCCAACAGATTGAGCATGTTGTGGAAGGTCATAATTGCCCTTAAATCCCACTGAACTCAGACGCTGAGAAATGATTTTAAAATTGTGTGAGATTTTTGAGCCTTCGCAGCGTGAGCTCCGGAACATGGCTAATTGAGGGCGCTCCGCTCTTGGAGACATATGTTAGGCATAGTCACACCAGTTGAAGGAATCGGTATTTTTAGAACAGGAAATCCCTTTAATACACATGCCAATTAGATCAGAATTCTCTTTGAGGGAAAACATAGCTGGTTTGAAAAACATATTTGCTTCCAATAGTCTTGATACTTGAGCAAAAACATCTGCTAACAATGCTAATCATAGGAGAAAGAACGTCTTAATTGAAAATGGATTTGACATTGAAAAGTTAAGAGACGAACTCAAGATCTCAGGGTTTGGGGGGTTTTTTTTCATCACTTACGTCATGTCCTGACTCAGAACCAAAAACTCCTTTTTTCAAAGATTCTTTACTTTGAATCTCCAATGGTTCTTTGCTTTGAAATAGAAACAAATGGGTTTCATACCAATAAAACCAGAAACAAGCTCAGTTTATTAAACTAATAAATTGAGCAAGATCATTGTGCAGTGGCAGTTGCTCCCCCCTTACCTTTCTTTGTGTACCTTTCACAGACAAGGGGTAATTTTCTTACCAGAAGCCCAAATTGCTGCCTTATTGAATGCCCTGTATTTCTGTGACACTTACTGGAGCAGAAATAGGATCCTCTCCTGCTCTCAGAAACTGATTTTTCTCAAGTGATCCACCAGAAACGTGTTTTGAAATCTTTGGTCCCCAAGACATCCTATGGCAAATTTATCTTTTAACTGACAGTTACAGAATAACAGAACGTTAGGGATTGGAAGGGACCTTGAAAGATCATCTAGTCCAATCCCCCTGCCACAGCAGCATCACCTAGACCAAGTCACACAGGAACACACCCAGGTGGGTCTTAAACATTTCCAGAGAAGGAGACTCCACAACCCCCCTGGGCAGCCTGTTCCAGTGCTCTGTCACCCTCACAGTGAAGAAGTTCCTTCTCATATTTATATGGAACCTCCTCTGTTCCAGCTCACACCCACTGCCCCTTGTCCTGTCATTAGATGACAGTGAGCAGAGCCTGGCTCCATCTTCCTGACACCCACCCCTCACATATTTATAGACATTAATGAGGTCACCCCTCAGTCTCCTCATCTCCAAACTAAAGATGAAGACGTTAAATCAAGCATTGCCAGAAGTTTTTATACTGTTCTTAAATAAGTTGTCTGACAAGAGATCACCACTTTTTTCCAGCTAACATACATCAACAGACTGTGACCCAGGTCTTGGTTGGCAGTCTGCAGCTTGGATGTCTTCACGGATGTATCTGTGACTGGCGACAGGACATGAAGTGACAGAGCACTGGAAGGGGNGTTCTTTGCTTTGAAATAGAAACAAATGGGTTTCATACCAATAAAACCAGAAACAAGCTCAGTTTATTAAACTAATAAATTGAGCAAGATCATTGTGCAGTGGCAGTTGCTCCCCCCTTACCTTTCTTTGTGTACCTTTCACAGACAAGGGGTAATTTTCTTACCAGAAGCCCAAATTGCTGCCTTATTGAATGCCCTGTATTTCTGTGACACTTACTGGAGCAGAAATAGGATCCTCTCCTGCTCTCAGAAACTGATTTTTCTCAAGTGATCCACCAGAAACGTGTTTTGAAATCTTTGGTCCCCAAGACATCCTATGGCAAATTTATCTTTTAACTGACAGTTACAGAATCACAGCACATTAGGGATTGGAAGGGACCTTGAAAGATCATCTAGTCCAA